>VXBC01004202.1:603470-726409 GCA_013399945.1 Ploceus nigricollis | reverse complement strand
TCTGCCATGTCCATGCCCATGCCACTCCATGCCTCTTCCCACCCCGTGCCCCTCTCCACGCATCCGCAGGCCGTGTCCGAGCTGTTCCCACGCCGCTGGGGTGGGCAGCCGCCAGCCGCATGTGCGCCTGTCATTCCAGCCGGGAGCGCCGGCTCCTGCCTCCCATTCATGTAACCTGTGTGTGTCTCTCTTTCTCTCTGTGTGTAACAGCGAGAGGGAGAGAGCGAGCGAGGCACGGAGAGAGGGAGGAGGAGGGGGGAAGCTTTAAATAAAGCCTTTGGATTGCAGCTGCTTATTTTGGGCAGTCCTACCAGGACGATTCCTGTCAGGAAAGAAGCTNGGCCTGTTGTTTTTTTTTTTTTTTTTTTTTTTTTAAATTTATTTTGATTTTGATTTTTGGGGGTGGCAGCGGTGTATGTCTGAGCTGCCTGCGGAGATGAGCTCCGGTGCCTGCCTGTAGTTTCCACTTTGGGATCGCTGGACACAGAAGTGGCATTTCGGTGGGGGGAAACTGCAGACATGGTAAGCTTCGCTTTTCCTCTGAAAAGTGTANCTGCACCCCGAGCGGTGCGGCTGTGCTGGGGGAAGGCAGCAGTGCAGATTGGGAGGCACTGGAGCAAGGATGCAGCTTTAAGATCAATCGGTGTTATTTATGTAATAGTAAAAGCAGGGAGGAAAGGACGCAGAAAAAAATAGAATAAGAAAAAAGTGCCTTGCTATTTGTCAGCCCACCACGCTCCTCCAGCTCTGTCTGAACCCCCCATACTCATGTCCTGCTGCAGGGTGATGTGTGGTGGGAGTGTGTATGTGTGTATGTTTACATTTGGATCCGTGCTAGAATCGGGGGTGAGGATGGGGTCTCCCATTTTCCAGGGAAAGGTGGGTTTGCCTCCAACAAAAAGCAAAAAAAAAAAGAAATGCGCAAGTTGAGTGACAAGTCTATTTCTTAGGCATTAAATGTTAAAGCCCTGCTTCCAGCCATGCCCTGCCAGGATTAAAAGATCGCCCAAATAGTGTGGTGTTGGAGAAAAGATGCTGGAGTGCCTGGAAGAAATGCAGTGGTTCAGACTCCTGCTTGTATTCTCAGCAACTTGCATTCTCAAATACAAATTTGGGCTGTTGAATGTGAAACCAGGCTGCTACCAAAGGGCACTTATTTCCTGGGATTTGTTTTGATTGAAAATATAGTGTAAAATATCTGGGATATTTTACTTCAAAGCAAGTGGTAGTTAAGAAATTTCTAAATCTTTAAAAAATAATAATTAGCCCCCTCCTAAAACTCTAGAAGTATTCACAAGGCAGTATTTATTTACTTTCTTATCATGACCACACTTAGAAATTCACGGTGGTTACAACTATGTAAGCACATGATTTGAAAACAAAAACAAAATGAAACAAAACAAACAAACAAAAAAGAACCCAAAAACCAAAACCCAGCCAAAAAAACATATTTATGTCACTGCCTTGTTTTATGGGATACACAGTCTGAAATACATTTTTCATACAGCCAAAACAGAAATTACTAAATGCTCATTGAATAGATGGGCAAGATCTTTCTACATCTTGAATACATTTGCTCATGGTTTTTCCTGGAAAGTTCAATTTCTTATGATTTAAAAATAATAATAAACAAAGCAAAACACCAAACTCCCGAATCAAACTACAAATTAGTCTCTCCACCTCCACCCTATCTTCCCTCTTAACTTCTTGCAGTGAAGTCTCACCTTGAATTTACAGCTGCATCTTTTTCTTTTATTTTTCCCCCCCTGAGAAAATTCCCAGTTAAAGGGAGGGCCATAAAATGAGAAAATGAGAGCAAATCTTTGAAGTTTGAAGTTGTCTGTGTGCTTTTTATAGGTAAACTTCTGCTTTAGCCTGGCAAGTTGTTAGTGTGCTGCTCCCGGAGTTGTTAGTTGTTAGTGTGTGCTCTGGGGCGCCGGAGCTGGGCAGGGGAACTTGGCAGCTCCCAGCCTATCCCAATCCCATTTCTTTCGGCTTCACTGACCCTAATAAAATTGCCTACTAGTAGTGTAGCCCCTCCTCTCCTATGGAAAGTGCTCTGCTCCCAACATGTGCACCATATGTGCCTGCAACACCCAAGGCTTAACATACATTCACCTATACCATGCCAGCAGTCTGCGTATGCCACCCGCACTCTGGCTCTGGCAGGAGCTGGGGATTGGCCATCAGGAGCCCCAACCTCTCCCCTGGTAGCTGGGGGAGGCTGGGGCTGAGCCAGTGATTTGTATTTAATTTATTTCATTGGCCTCTTCAGAGCCAGGCGCCTCCCACTTAGTGCCTCTGCCTGTGGCACTTTTATAGGCTTGGGTGGAAAAAACAAGGAGCATGTGTGTGTATATATATATATATTTAGTGTGGTGGGGGAAGGAAAGGTGCGTAAAGGGAGGAGGATGCGTCTCTTGCACTGTTTTGCAGCGAGGCAGGACTTCAGAGCAGCTCGCTTGGCTCTGCCTGTGTTACGAGGCTGTAGGAATTTGCTCGTTTGTGGCCATTGCGAGCTGCCCGTCCTTGTAAAATTCCCAGCTCCCAGACTCTGCCACGCTGCTGGATCAGTCCTTGCTGGAGTGGGCTGGTTTGTGGCCAGGAGAATTCTTTGCTGCCATGATCCCTTGAGAATGCAATCCCCAAGTCAGTGCATGGCCAAAGAAAAGTAGGCTCTGTGCTAGTTTGCAGCCAGTCTGGAGGCAGAGAGGGGACAGTGAGGTCTCGGTGTGTGGCCAGGCATTTCCCAGGCACCTGAAAATGTAACCCGTGTTGCACTTTCCTTGAGAGCAGGATCGCTGCTCTGCACCCAGCATCCTGGGAAGGGGGTCTGCACGCACAACTGGGGCAGGGGAGGAGGAGAGCTGCCTTTGCAGACAACCTGTTTCACTTTTTTCCCCCTTTTTCCCCCTCAAAAAAGAATCGCCAAGATTGGGAATCACTGCCACTACTCTGAGATGCACTATATCTTTACAGGGACTCTGCCTCTGTGCCTCACCCTCCTTTCTCATACATATACACGTGAATGTGTTCACATCTTCACAAGGGGAGATTTTCAATTCATCTTTATTTATATGTGTGACCTGGAGAAGAAATGTCATATTTTGGTGAAGAAAGAGGGTCATTAATATGGAAAAATGTTCTCGGGTTGTTCTTTGGCAAGGAAAGGGGTAAGAGGCAAAAGGAGATGCAGAAGTTTACTTCATAGTTTCCTTTTCTTATTAGCAAAGGGTCCTGGTTTAGAAAGGCTTTTCTGGGGATAATTTGCCTTCTCTAATTTTAAAGGATAGGGAAAAATCATGGAGAGATGGGGGTAAAGCTGCTCATCTGGTTTTCACTGTGGGGGGGAGATAGTCCCCCCTCCCCCCGATTTAATTTACTACATGGATGGAAAAAGAGAGACATCTCTCTAATTTCAATGGGTCTGGGGAAGGAGTGAGATTTGGGCTGAGAAGACTCTGCAATTTTAAGTCCATGTAGCTTAATTATTTTCCTTGACTGATTTAAAATAGATGCTTTCCTTTTCTTTTGGTGAGCAGATAGTATGCTGGCAAGGGAAAATGTTATTTTTGTTTTACAAAGTGAATTTTTTATTTTATTTTATTTTATTTTTTTGGTTTCCTGGAGTGCATAATAACAAAATGTTATTTCATTCTGTCTACAATATGTACACTATTCCAATTAAGAGCCCACTCTGATTATTTTTAACCTGGTAGTTTGCCATTTCTCTGCTCAGGAGAAGAAAACATTGAGTTCTTGCACTTTTAAACAGCTGAGATGTTTAAGCAGAACTACCTTTTCCCTGGGAAAATCATTTCCAGTTCTGTTGAGTTCCCGCTTCAATGGTTCATTTTCTGACAGAATCACATCTTTACAAGAAGAAGAACTATGATCTTATGTAACTTGATGTTTCCAGATCAAAAGTTACAAATATTGCAGTAATACCACGAAGAGAGAGATTTGACAGGAGGAATGTTGCGTGGCATATTTATTATTTGGGCTTCAAATCAAGGTAGTTTTAAAAATTTATGGAGGGGAAAAGCAGAATTAAAAAAAGATAAATAAACAAAACCTCACTAGTTTGATATCTTTAACATCACTTTTCCCTTTTATCTTAACTGTGTAGACAGTTGAGATTTTATTTTTTATTTTCTTAAAGCAAACTCTTGTGTTTAAGAAATGTGTAGTTGTAATTTCAAGAGATGAAGTAGCTTGAAACTTGCTCTGTCTCAGATTTGATTCAAAGAAATGAAACCCAGTAAATCAATGTCAATTCAGATTTAAAGACTGTTACCTGCCCTGTTACAAGGTCCATCAGCATAGCTTATTGTAACTAAAAGCTAAAATACTCCGTTTCTGCCTTGAACTGACAAATTGGCGTTGCTGGGTACTTTGACAGAGTAACTTGCACCACTTCCCAGTGAATTGGTTATTCATGGATCCTTGACCGATAAGTTTCAGAGAAAAAAGTCCTATAATGTAACATTTTTTTCAAGCATAAGTATATACATGTATTTCCTCTTTGCTCTAGATTAAAAGGAAAAAGAATCACGGAGAAATTTATATCTTAATTATGTCAGCCTAACATGAGGAGTGGTGCTGTAGCGTGGCTATAGGACTTACAGTAGTCAGGAATAAATGTACAATTTTCATTCTTCTGTGCTGTTTCACCCTTGCTTCCCTTGATAGATAAATAATTGTGTTAGAAATATATAACTTTTTTTTTGCCAGCTGTTCTACTCTCCCTGGAGCATCTGTAGAGGCAGACTTGAAATGTGAGTAGGACGGCATGTTTCCTTGTCTGTGTGCAGTGACAAACACTTCTTACAGAAAGTTCGAATTTTAGAAAGTTTGAGCCTTACTCACAAAAATCCTTTTGCTTTTATACCAAATTGCTTGGAATGAAGCTGTTTGTGCTGTAGGGGGATTCAAATTTCATCAAATGTTGCCCTGCTGGGTATCAGCAGAGGTGATCTTTTGAATGTGAAGATGTCCATGAAAGCAGGCACAGATTTCTCTGTTCTTCCAGTGTGTTGGCAGCAAGAAGAAGGAAAGTGCATTATGAAACGAATTAGGGCTGACAGATAAGTTTCCTTTTCCAAGTTAGCGTTGCTTTCTAGGATGTGACACAATCCTTGTTCTTCTTTTTAAGTGGGGGGGAAGAAGGAAGAAGGAGAGAGGAGTTGCTGATGGTTGATTTAGGTGGAGGATCTCACTGAACTACATTTATCAGTTCATTTAAATGGGGATGGCTCAGTGAGATTTCACTCCACACGTTTTAGTGAAGTAGCATTTGCTGTGGCCTAGGATAACCACTGCAGTCCAGAATGCTGCTCCACTGCCTTAATCACTGCTAGGCACTGGTGGCAGATATGCTACCCCGGCAAACATGAAAGCAGGAGATGTCTCACTGCCCATTGATTTAGGTTTTACGTGATTATTCAGTGCAGTTTTCTCTTTAAACACTGAGTAGAAGCTGTATCACTTGCCTGCACATGTGTTTGCACACACTGAGCCTTCATTATATTCTGGAGATTGATTAGTTATACAGTCAAAAGTTAGAAACAGAAGATTAAATCCTATTTTTCTGTTTTAGTCCAACCCTGCATCATGTATGCAATAAGGGCTCATAGGCTTTGTTGTCACCCCCTCAAACTCCAAAATGTGTACTGTAAATCTTAAAATTGCTTTTAAATAATCCTGTCTGGGCCTGTTCTTTCTGGGGAATATTTGGTCTATGCATAAAATCAATCTCAGTCTTCTATATCAGGAGTTGGACCCAATGAACCTTATGGATCCCTTCCAACTCAGGATATTCTATGATCCTATGATATCATGCTGTGTGGAGTATAAGAGAAGCCAGAATTCATTTCCTGGGCAGGAGCATCTTCAAGCACTGTCTGTTCACATAAGAGCAAAGTCCTGGAGGGCTGCAATTCACAAACCATCTCTTCCACTGGGTCACCTGGACTTAAATGGGTCAGTCTTACAAATGAACTGAACCCCCAAATTTTATAATGGAAGATTTTCAATATTCTGCTAATTCCATTTGAACTGCCTCTGTGTCTTTGGATGCTGAAAACCATTTAATTCTTACCTCTGCAACGTAAAGAATAGGAAGGGAGAGTTTGGTTAGCCAAAAAGCTTTTAGAACTGACTGCCAGAAGTGGTTGGAAAAACTGACAGAGCATGAGAGACACTGGAATTTGCTTTCTGCCTGTTTATACAAACAGCATTAGGTGGTTGGGCTGTGGGCAGCACAGATCCTGTCAGTTTGGAACAAGCAAATGCTTCTATTTCTAAAAAATTACCCTTTGTGCAGCTAGGTTTAAGGTGTGATCAGCCTTCTGGCACAGATTTTTGTTCTAGAAAGCAGAGAACCATCTCAAGAGCCAACGGACCGATGTGTACCTGCAGACAGAGCTATGATCAGGGATTATTTACGGTGTTTCCTTACGATGGTGCTAAAACAATGCAAAGTTCACACAGCCTTTAATTGCTGCTGTGGATGTTTGACACTTCAGCAGATCAGACTCTGAGCTGTCAAGATGACCATCCATAGACTGCAACACACTCTGACGCTATTATGAAATGTTGGGTTGAATGGACTTGCCCAGCACTGCCCACAGTCTTGGGGCATCATTTGGCTACCTTAATCTGAAACACATTTGTCCTCCTTCTACAGTCCTCTGCTTAGTCAGTACAAACCTTCCAGCTCTGCAGTGGGTGAGACAGGGATTATAAACCTCCTCTTCCACTCCAAATTCTCATTGCTTCATCTCCAGGCTGGCTTGGATAAAACACTGTCTTGTAAATAATGACTGTTTCATTATTCAGACACTTGATTAAGGCAACTTTCATTGTGATTTTTACCTAAATTATGGGTCTCCAATATACACTTTTAAATCATATTATTGGTCTGTTAGTCTGGTTTTTGTTGATTTCTTTTGGTTTTATTGGGTCGTCCAAGAGATAGTAGCTTTATGACATTGCCTCATTTTGGTCTCTCTCTGTGTCAATGGCTTAGTTTAATAGAGTACTCTGCTCCTCTAAACAGATCCCTCAATCCATCCCACCCAGTCTAGTCTTCTCCTCATGCCCTGCCTCATCCACCTCCTTTCTACAATCCCATTTTCACCCCTCTAACCCCTGTTCTCCAAGTCTCTCATCCCAACTTCATTCAGTTCCTACCAGCTTGAGATCATGCCAAGAACCAGAGAGCATCTCTGATTGCAGTTCTGACATTTGGATGCAGACCTGGCACTTCGCATAGCATAAAACATCTTGTTTAGTCATACACAGGTAGAAATGTAAGTGATGGAAGCTGGCAAATATGTACAAATGCACCCAGGAGCACGTAGCAACGGTGTTTTTATCAGAGATGTCTAAACTTTGCTTAATTCACAGATACGCACAAAATTCATTAGAAGAAAAACAGTTCTCTCCCAGGCAAATTTCAAGTCCTTCCTCTAAAGTCCTAAAAATCCCAGAGGAGGTTTCAGAAAGAAAGCTAAAGGCGTTTTCTTTTTTTTTTAACGTTAGTAAAACAACATATTTTTCCTTAGCCTTGTTCTCAGAATCTGCTGAACTGTTTTGACTGAAATTTTCCAAAAAACTTCAGCCTGAGGCAGACAGCTGGCATGGAAATTTTCAGGCCAAACAATTTGCTTAGTATAGTTATAAGAAACTGTGAATGCTGTTTTATTATTAAAGCTGCCTCACTCTTCCCATAATTGACAGCACTACCAACTTCGCCTTTCCCTAATAAACAGAGAACTGGAGATTGTGTTACAAACTAATTTTGTATTTTAGAGATATTTTTTTATATTGGAAATTTATTATAGATCTGACACATGCATTTCAGCATATGTTAGCAGATGATGAAATCTCAAGCTTCCTGGAAACCGAAGCGAATACAAGTAATGAGAATCTCACAAAGTCACATCAAAGTGATACAGCATTGCAAGATTTGTAGGATGGGATTTAATCCAAAGAAATCTCAGGAGATCTTGCACTGACAGAGCAAACCCACAAAGTCCCATGTATCCCACCCTCAGGTTCAGTGTCCTGCTGACAGAGGAATTCTTATTCAGTATAGCAACATTATATTGTAACAGCAACTGTTATCACAAACCAGAGCCAAAAAAAACAAGGGGGAAAAAAACCAAATGGAAACCCAGAAAACTGAAAGAACAGATAATTGCATTTTGATGTGGCCAGCTTTTTTCTCTGTTTATCATCATCACAGGTGACTCTCAGGCTGCAGTTTCACATCAGAGCCAAATTCAGGATCCATTGGCTTGGAAGGAGAGGGGTCCTGCTCTCCCCCTCTCCTCCCATCCCAATGTCCTCCCTCCCCATCTCCTGTCCTTTGACTCCTTCAGAATATGTCTGATGATTTATGCCTTTTTGACAAGGGCACATAGTGGTAGGACAAGGGGTAATGGCTTAAGATAAGAGAGGGCAGATTTAAATTCAATATCAGGAAAAAACTCTTTTCTGTGACAGTAGTGAGGCACTGGCACAGAGGTTTCTCTGGCTGCCCAGAAAAGCTGTGGATGCCCCACCTCTGGAAGTGTTCAAGGCCAGGCTGGATGGGGCTCTGAGCAACCTGGTCTGGTGGGAGGTGTCTCTGCACATGGCAGAGAGGGCTAGGACTAGATAATCTTTAAGGTGTCTTCCACCCCATTCTGTGATTCTATGATTCTACAATTTAATTTATCAACCCAGGACAAAACAAGCTCCATCTTTTGCTTGAGGTTTTGGTTTATTTCTGATGACTTAGCGACTTACATTGAGTCAATGTGGTGGAAGCATTTGCCAAGGAGAAGAGAGAAAGAAGGAGGTACAAACACCTTTGTGGAGGTGATGGGAGTTTAGGCTAGTCCCATGACCAAGGAGTTTGTCCTAGGTTGCCAGCTATTTCCAGCAGTTTGATTGTACTGATATGAAGTCTAATTTTATTCATGTTAAAATACAGAGTGCACTTTTTCATTACAGTCTTCTATCTTCAGGACAATCTTTTGAACCATCCTGCTTAGTGGGCCTTGAAGCAGTTGTCCTCTAACAATTTGCTGGATTCTTTTTGAACCCAGTATGTAGTTGTGATTGCCACAAGAAAAAGTTTCAAAATTTAAAGTCATGCAATGAGTGAATAAGCCTTCCTGTTTTTCTGCTTTAACCTCTCAATTTGGTAATTTCATTAGATGACTCCTACTTTGTGGGTTATACAGCAGGATAAATTCCTTCTACTCTTTGGTTTTGTTTTTCTATTCCAAGATGAAAATCCCCACCCTACTTTATCTATTCTGCAAGTCTTTCCATATTCCTGATAATATTTTCAGCCTTTTCCTCTGTCTTTATTAATTCTGCTCTGTATTTTAGACATGGGTAGACCCAAAACATATGCAGCATTAAGACAGAAATGCATGTTACCTTATAAAATATCATCCCATATTATATTTAGCCTGGAGAAAAGGAAGCTTGAGGGGACCTTATAGCTTTCTACTACTCCCTGAAAGGAGGGTGTAGCCTGGTGGAGGTCAGTCTCTTCTCCAAAGTTACAAGTGACCCAACAGGAGGAAATGACCTCAAGTGACACCAGGGGAAGTTTGAATTGGATATTAGGAAAAATTTCTTCACTGAAAGAGGGATCAGGCATTGGAACAGGCTGCTGAGGGAATGAGGCTGTGGTGGCATCACCACGCCTGAAAATGTTCAGTAAGTGTGTGGATGTGATTCTTAGGGACGTGGTTTAGTGATGGCTTGGCAGTGCTGAGTTAATGGCTAGGTTCAATGATCTTACAGGTCTTTTCCAATATAAATGATTCCATGATTTTTCTCTTTTCATTGTCTATTTTTTCCCTAATGTATCTCAGAATTTTTCCTGTGACTTTAACTGGCACAAGCAGAGAGCCAGTAGTTGTAGAGGGCATCCCATGGAGATTCCTCAACCAACCTTCTGTGTGGCACCAGTTAATTTACAGCCCATATTGTGTATGCATTGTTAGAACTGTTTTTCTCTTTTATGCATTACTTTGCTTTTACTGATACTGAATTGTATCTGATGTTTTTATCACCCAGCTTGTTACCCAGTATTGTGAAAGTAGGTTGCAGTGTAATGGTTGGAGGCTTCATGAGAGAATCAGAAAGCCCAGCAATGAAACAGGCTCTCATTTTGACTTTTATTCTTGTCCTGGGGATAATCTGAACAAAAATATAACCAACAAAATACCCTTTATATAAAGTAAGAACAACCAGCCTGCCTGTCTTGTGACATCTGACTGTGAAGTCGTCTGTTGCTCAAATGTTTTTTCTTCTCATCGACAACATCTAACAGTCTTTTTTTCTCATACTTCTTTCTAGCCAGTGTTTGCTCTTCCAAAAATCAGCAAATTATGCCCTTGCTTCCTCCACACTGCACCACCAGAATCCTGATACCAAGGGACAACTTAATGATCATCTTCTCACAGCCTGACATGTTTCCCCTGTACCTCCATCTTCTTTCTATCCTAAAATCCCTCTTGTGTTCATGATGCACTGCAAAGACACCTGGGATTTGGAAACTTTTCCTACTCTCTTGGTTTTGCTTTTATCTCACAAGAAAGTGTGAGCAGACAAAGCCACCTGCCTGTCACTTACAGCCCTGTTTGATGGCAAGCACTTGGGTCTACCTGAACAGGGCTTTCTTTAGGGCTTAGCTTTTATGGCTTATTACTGTTGCTGCTGTTCACAATCTTATTTGGGATTGGAGAGATGCACAAATGACTCGTTTAGAAGCTACAAACCATTGCTTGCAGCCCTGCATACCCCCCATATGCTTTAAAATGTCATCTGTTTGTGGCTTTCTGTGCTGAACGCTGCTGATCACAGCCTCTGGAGAGCAACTTTATTGTACACCTGCATCACTTTGTTTTGTATTCTTTTATACCTTCTGCATAATTAATGTTTTGTTCAATTTTATGTATTTATTTATTTTGGCTGATGTCTTCTCCAGAGACAGCACAGCAAGTATCTAGTTGAGAAGATGGTTACAGAGAAGAAGGGTATATCAGAAGCTGATACTAGAAAATAAAAGTGGATCTTTTAGGGGGTGAGAAAATGGGGGAACATCAGGAAGAGAGGGACCTCTACCAACTCTTTCATCATTAGAGCTGGATTCCTGCAGCTAGTGCTCTGTTGTGCTCTGTGAACTGAAGTATCTTTGATTCCTTTTTTCCTTTGTTTTCTTTTCTTCCCACCCTCCATTTCCAAGCATGGAAGACTGAAAAGTCTGTAACATCTCTGCTGTGCATGAAATACATAAATCAAAAAAATCGGGTTACCCAGCCCCGGCAAAGCTGCCCAGTCTAATGTGTGGGGGCATATATTCTTCACATGTCAGTACTCCTGTATGTTTCTCTCTCCTTCCCTCTGCTCAAATGAAAACACCTGGAGTTAATGTTACACAGGCTATGTGGGACCTCACCTTGCCATCATGTTTTCTTATTAAGGAATTTCATTAAGGCCTTTTTTTTTAAATGTGCACTGCTTTGGCAGACTGAGTGTTTGAAAGTGGACACTCCCAGCAAAACAGATTTTTTTGAAGATAACAAAAGCCAATCACAGTCCATCTTGTTTCAATCCCCAAAGTACCACAATGCTTTAACTTAAACCAGGGCCAGATCCAAGAATCATTACTGTTAATTCAAAGGCTCCTGTTGGTTTTAATGGTCTCTGGATCAGGCTTTTTCACTCCTGCTGTGGAACAGAGCTGGCTCCCCCAGTGCAGAAGCACAAAATGGCCATGAAAATTGAAGGCTGGTTTGGAAATGGATGTCATTTCCACTGCCGGACTAATTGAGCATGTGAGGCTGGGAGTGGCATAGGTTTGAGGTTTTCTTGATGTTTCCAAGTAAGTCAAAGTTCCTATAATGAAAACATGTAGAGTGCTGTTTTGTAACTATTTTTATACCTACATCAGACTTGATGTTAGTGGCTTTGAATTATTTAATGTTTTTCTTCCTCAGCTGTCATCTCCAGTGAGCTCCCATTGCAGGGCTGCAGGAGGTGTTGTGTAAGGAACAATGCAGGAGCCTGGCATTGGCTGCTGGGGTGGGGGGGTGATGTTGCCTGGTTTTGTTTTGTTTCATGTCTTTAATCCAATTTTATCCTTTTTCTTGCTGGTGAGAGGGACATCAGGCCAGGGTATTAAATCATACTGACCGGCGTGGGCTGAAAATGAAGTAGATGCCAGCTAAATACACAAATGGGGAGTTTTCTGCTTAAACCACTGAGCGCTAATGTCTGTCACATAGGAAGAGCCAACTATTTAACATTCAGTCTATTCAAAAAACATTATTATGTCCCAATGGTAATTTAAAACCACATCTGTTAGAACCATATGTAGGGAAAGTTTACCTTTTTTTTTTAAGCCTTTTTTTTTAAGTCCCAAGTTACCCTGTTTATAGGGTTATCTTCAATGTGGGCCTCTTTCAAAATTTCAGACTGATGGCCATGAAATGCCTGGAACAAAAGAACTAAATGAATTCAACTGTTATCTTTTTTCCTTTGTAATTAATGTGTGGGCTTTTAGTGGATATCTGCAAGTAGACATCCAGGTTTGAAAGGAAACCTATATATTGGGATCATTCCTCATGCTTCTGTTGTCTATAACGTGATATTTGTTTGTTCATCTGAGTTATTGGCTATTTCACAGGTTTTTTTCCTCACCGTTATTTAAGCTTTTATTAACAATGCATATGACCTTTGAAAATAGCTCTTTTGGGTATTCAGATTCTCTAATTTTTACTTTGTGGAATTGCCTCTGGATTATTCTGTCCTTAAAAACAGAAGATATAGGTTTGTTTTCAAAGCATCCCATCATTATTATCTAACCACCACTAATTGGCATAAACCTGAGATCCTTAAACCTAAGCAGTGCTAATAGCATATCTGACATGGTGAGCGGAAGTTGGCTCTGCACAACACCCAGGTCAAAATATCTGCTATAGGTCCCTCATTACATGGTGGATAAAGTGCTCTGTGTCACCTCTACATCGAGTGCAACACGCTTTGCCATGTCTTTGTGTACCTGTTCATCCCACCTAAATGCAAGCACCTGAGTGAATTGCTTTGACAGATGGTAATTGGGGGCAAACAGACTTCAAGCACAGAAGTTAAAGGAACTCTTTATTCCTTCACCCTATTACCTGCTCCCTCTCCTTGATAAGTCTTCAATAAAAGCTGGACAAAACTAAATTCCCAAGTGGTTGGCAAGCACTGACTCTGTGCTTGGTGAGACATTGTGCATTGTGTTGTGGTAGGGAACATTTCCATTGTGCTGCCCCACTTCTCTGAATTCCAGTTTTGGATGGTGAAAGCAGGAAGAGCTGTGCTTTGGTTATGGTGGTCAGGCTGGAACACCAAATACTGGTGTTCAAGCTGTGATCCCCAGTGGGTAACTAAAATTGTACGTGTTACGTGATGAATTTAGAACACTCCAGGCCTCAAGCTACCATTCCAAATATCCCCTCATAATAAAAAACAAATAACTGCTCTTCTGGGACTTTTATATGTGTCAAAAGCTTAGCCTTTTGTAGAATCCCACAGAAATCTCAGCCCTTCCCTGAAGTAATGGATTTTCCCATTAAGTGCATCCACATCTGTTAGCAGCACCAAGCTTTCTACTGTTCATCCTTCACAAATAGGCCGAGTACCTCAACGAGAAATAATCACAAAGGAAATAGATAAGCGTGTAAGCACTAATAAAGCCACCGTTCATGGGTTACATCTTTCCAGTGGCATTCACAGCATGGAATATTGTGCATCCCCCTCCAGCTGTATTTTAAGCTCTGAATTTCTTAGCTAAACAGAATGTTAGTGAACCTGATGTACAGAGCACCTGACAACCCAAGAGTTAAATACGCAGCTATAAATAGCATGCCTACTTTGATGAGATGCATTGTATTGTAATTTTAGCACTAATTAAAGCTTGGTTGTAGGCATGAAATATCTCAGTCTTTCAGAAACATGTGTAAATATCCAAAATTAATCTGGTTTTTGTTGTCTGAATGTTTTGGCAGAGTTGTGCCATTGCATATGAAGTTTTACGAGTAGCAATACAATAAAGATGGGTTTGCATGTCAATGAACAGCATTTTTTTATTCATTTCGGGTTAATCAAGTGCTGAAGTTAAATTGGAATGCGTTAATTTGTTCTTGGTTTAAAATCAGACTCCACTGTGTCCTGTAGCAAGTTTGATGCTCAAAAGGTTTTGTGGGGTTGATTGCTTCCAGATAAGTCGGAAAGTAGCTATGCTGAAAAAACCCACTTTAATTTGAATGATGTGCATGGAAAATGTGGGGGGAAAAATGAAGAAAGCTACAAGAGAAACAACACATTTTTATGTTTTTGGCACAGCTTACTTCATATTCCTACTCCCTGTCCTTGTGTGATCCCTGAGCACTTGATGGATGAGAAAGATAATTGTTGATCATTTCATGAAGCTCTGCCAGTAACACATACCAAATATAATTAGACCTTCAGTTTTATGCTTTTAAATACATTTTCTCACCAAATATAGCAATTAACCACTTTCTGTCAGAGCAGGAGGAGGCAAGGTGTTTTGGGTCCTATTTCCTAGCTCTGCTTAATGTGAAATGTGGGGGTTTCATTTTCAAAACAATTCCACTTTTCTGTTAGATCATTTCACCTTTGAGGTTCCATGAGAGTCATTCTGGAACGCCAGGAAAATTGCCACAAATGATGCTTTTGCTTGTTAAGCTGCTTTGCATGGTCGAGTTGGACCAGTTCCAGTAATTCCTTGTCTCACTAGGTAAAAAACTGCAAGAGTCTTGCAGCTGGGACGACGAACAAGGGAAGTTTAATGTCAGTCATCTCTGATTTTAACCCTATGTCTACGGTGTAGATTTCAGGCTAATTCCTTGGAGAAAGTCTTTTTAAAATTTCTGTTGTCAAGCTGATTCATTTTGTCCAAGGTTATTGTTCTTTTTGCCTGTAATATAGACAAAATATTTGATTGTGATCAACTTTGATGCAGCCATGATTTTACTCAAAAGGAGGATAGACGTTGTCCTTTTCTCTAAGTGAGAATACCCAAGAAAGTTATCATTTTGGAATGACAGCTGTCAAACAGATGAATCAGCTTTAAGGGAAAACAAGGGAAATGACAAATTGATATTGAATGTTAACACCTGGTGGACACTTTGAGCACAGCCTGTCCGTGGCTGTGGGTCTCCAACTGTCCAGAGCACAATTCCACCGGGACATGCAGCACAATGCATTTTGCTCTCTCCTTGAGCATGGGGGCATGCTCCATTAGCTGACACATGTTTTTACAGCATATGTGCCAGACAGCTTGGGCAGGAGCTGAACAACCCCCAGTCTTGCTGATCACGTCCCACAGGGCAAGTTAGATGATTCACTTTTTTGTTAATGTTTCTTGGTTGTTATAGAGACATTAATTAAAGGGCATGCTCCCCAGAACACCTTTCCCAGTTCCTGGTCAACTTTAAATTTGAAACGTAAATATAAAACAAATCCAGATGTCCTGATCTAGTTACACTGACTAGTTATTGAGAAGACACCTTGACCATAGAAAGTAGTTGAAAGGAGGGGACATGGGGACTTCTGATCTGTTTGCAGCTCTCTTTTGTGAGCCAGGAGAGCTCATTTGTGTTTTTGCCTCAATTAATCTGTTCATAGAAAAAGTTTTCTTATAACTTCCTAGTTATTTCCTCTTCGCCACATCATTTTGGAGTCCTGGAAGCTCTGTCTCATTCTCCCTTCCCTTAATATATCACTGCAGTGTCCTGGCAGCATTCATTTTAGGCTACAGAAATTCAGTCCATCATTCTTTGCACAAAAGTATTGAAAGGGAATCAGATTTATAGTCACACTGTGAAGTAGAAAGTTAGTTGACCTGTCTTTTGGGACATTTGGTTTTATTAGGTTCCTACACGTGTTTACTTTGATCCCTTCAATGTTATCCTAGAAGACGACTCCAGGCCAGATTGTAAAAATGTCAGTTTCTTCAAACACGTGAACAAAATCCTTTCTAAATTTGTCAGATCTTTTGAATTACAAGTCTAGTGTTCTGTATGAGACAGAATTGTTACTTCCACTTTGAAAAGATTAGCCTTTTAGCTGTCAGGAGCTCACAGGATCCAGCACTGTCTGTAACAGGCTCTGTTCAGAACAGGTGCACTCCCAAATCGACATTGTCCTAAATTACCTAGATATGAGCTGAATTCTGAATTACACCAAAGAGTTGAATCCTGTGTCACTCTTGCAAAAAGTGAGTATATATATCCTTTCTGCAGATCCCATATTCATCAGAGATTGATAATTTCAGAGCACACACTTCGGCTGGAGAGTGTCTTGTCCTTACCCCATCTGGAGTTCTGCATTCATCTCTGGGCCCCTCAGCACAGGAAAGACATGGACTTGTTGAAGCAGGTCCAGAGGAGAGGCATAGAAATGCTCAGAGGGCTGGAGCACCTCTTTTTTGAAGACAGGCTGAGAGAAATGGTGTTTTTTTAGCCTGGAGAAGACAAGGCTTAGGGGAGACTTTATAGCAACCTTTCAATATGTAAAAGTAGCTTGTAGGAAAAATGAGGACAGACTTTTTAATTGGGCCTCTAGCAATAGGACAAGGGGTAATGTTTTTAAACTGAAAGAAAGTAGATTTAGATAAGGTGTAAGGAAGAAATTTTTTTACAGTGAAGGTGGTGAAACACTGGCACAGGTTGTCCAGAGAGGTCATAGATGCCCCATCCCTGGAAACGTTCAAGGTCAGGCTGGCTGAAGCTCTGAACACCCTGTTGTAGTAGAGGTTTTCCTTCTCGTTGCAGGTGAGTTGGTCTAAATGAGAGTTAAAGGTTCCTGTAANGGGGGGTGGGCAGGGAAACAATAAGCAAGGAAGGGGCAAGCAAAGCAAAGCAGGCCTGGGTAAAAAATCACTCCAGGTTACTGCCCTTGGTGATCAAATTTTGTACTTTCTCATCCCAAGCATAGGCTTAAAAGAGGAATAAGGTGTCAAAACTATCTCAGATGAAACATTAGTGGAGTGTTGGGTGATAGCCCCATTAAATCAGTTTAGATACAGTCCCCTCATACAGGAAGTTGGTAGGTGGCAATAATACAGTTAACTTTCCTGCTTGTTTTATCAGCAATGACTCAGTGTTTTCTACCCTGAAAACTGAGGTGGAGACAGAAAATGCCAAGGGAAGCAGACTAGCTGGCATGCGAATAGAGAAAAGATCTGCATTCCTGGATGAAAGCATGTTCCTTTGTTGGCTTAATTTTTCCTCATTAGTTTTACAAAAGAACCATGTAAAGAACAAAATCAAAACATACAGTTATCTCAACTGTTCGGTCAAGTACCACTTATGTCCAGGCTGCTTTCTGCCTCTCTGAATGAAGGTGTTGGGAGAAGTATGTGACTGGGAGGTGGAGAAAGCCTCCTTGAGTCTTAAAGATTTCTCTAACTTGTGATTGGTAGGAACAACAGATGTACTAAAGCCACACAAATCAGAAAACTTACAAAAGGACCACACAGGATGAGTCAGATTAATACATAAGAAAAGATCAGATCTTCAAACTAAGACAGAAACACCAGGAAAGGAGGATCCAAAGCAAGATGATGAAGCCTAAATCTTTTCAAACCTTCATAACAATTATGTTAGTTAGACATCATTTTGGGGGGCCATCCAGAGGAGAGAAGAGAGTAGGAAATTATTTTTTAGGAAGATTAACCCAAGAAACCTACATCTTCTCTTACAAGCTACAGTGGGAGGTAGGATGAAGACAGATAACAAAACTCTGAGGCAAAGATGCCAACATTTTTCCCATTTTCCCATGTCCAGTTAAAGCACTTATTTAGTGAGCCTA
Source organism: Ploceus nigricollis (assembly GCA_013399945.1). Taxonomy (NCBI): domain Eukaryota; kingdom Metazoa; phylum Chordata; class Aves; order Passeriformes; family Ploceidae; genus Ploceus; species Ploceus nigricollis. The sequence continues at coordinate 708,514 of VXBC01004202.1, read as the reverse complement.
TCCAAAGCTGATGCTGCTTTTCTCTTTGATAAAGGGACAGTGCAGGAGCTCTGGATAGTAACTTACCTTGTGCTTTCCAAAAAGCTGCTTACTAATAGAAAATAAAGTGGCCACCATGGCCCAACTGGTATCAAATCCATTTTCTCCTCTCCTATTAACTTACAGTGAACATGGTGAGGAAAGTTTCCTTGCCAAAATCCATTGTGCTGAGAGTCAGAAAATCCTGTGGGTTAGGTCCCTTTCTTCTTCAGATCTCCTTGGCAGGAATCTGCATTGGCCAAGGCCCAGGGAATTCTAGCTAATAAATTATTATGTTGGAGGGACTGCTCACCCTGTAGCCATGCTAATTAGGTTCTTACCAGCAAATCAGGTCAGTTTATATTCTTGACTTTAATATAGGACAGGCATATGAGACCATGTGTTGTAGGGTTTTTTTTACTGGCAAAATTAGGCAGAGTCATAGATTGTAAGAAAACTCATCTCAAATTCTAGGTTTTTCTAAGTCTCTCTGAGGTAAAACTAGCATGCCAGTAACTCCCTGTCATTTCTTGTTATTGGCTCTGTATCTTGACGGTCCTAATTAGAAATTCTTTATGACTGATAAGACAGCTAACACCTAGGTAAGAAGGTATGGGAATGACACAGATGTCCTTGGTATATATTCTTCACACCCCAACTACTCTTTGAAAAAGTTCCATAAGATTGTTAATAACTCCAAGGCATATTACTTCCAACTTGAGAAACAGTGACTGAAAGAGATAAAGACAGAAGCATTGTGAAATTATATATTGCAGGATGATACTGAGTATGTTCAAAAAAGAAAAAAATTCCACAAAAGTGTTTTACGGTAAAGGGTTTAGCTTTTGCAATCATGAGGGGATCTGGTATTGCCAAGGACTTATGATGACAGAAGAGCTGCTTTAGTAATCAAACTATGTAAGAAGAAAATCAGGAGGTTAAAGGCCCCTCTGTGAGATGAGTAAGTGTATAATGGTTTAAGTATTCCTGTTACTTGCCTGTAGTTATCTGCAGGTGTCAGCTGACTCTCAATAACCCCAATACATTAATTCAAAATGGTTTTTATCCTTCATAAAGTATATTGGATACAGCAACACAGATTAACTAATCCCTGTCTGTGTAAGAAGAGCTATTTCTGTCTGAAGTTTTACTCATAAAGGGAATTGTTCAGTTACAGTGCGTAAGTCTCTCTCCGTAAGTTATTATTGATATTTTTACTTTCTTATGTGTCTTTCCAATTCACTTTTTAAAAGATTATAGACTCCATTTCCTAGATTTATGTTCCTGCCCATGTTTATCAGTGACTTGGGATAAAAAACATGACCATTGCCAATAGTTTTAGTTTGCAGGCAATCTAAAAAGTTGGGATGATGCTTTGAGGCATCAGGGGGAGTTAGTAATGGAAGAGTAGGAGATACTGGCAGACACCTACATATTTTGGTGAGCTGTGTACAGGCAAGTGATCTCATCTCTAATGTAATGAAATATAAACTCTTCAAAGAGAAGTAAAAGCAAGGCAATCTCTTCATTGGGGATCCTCTCTTCAGGCACTCCAAAACTGCAAAACACTTCTCTGGCATTATGAATAAATAGATAAAAGAGGAGCTTTCAGTTTAATGTGAAACTTAACTCAAGCACAGAAGCCTCATGTAGGCACAGTGAAACCATCTCGCTATGTGGCATGGGTTAACTTCTGTTGAAATACTTCTTTGGTTGGGTACCAGTGGAAAAGACAAGGATATTGTTAAACTAGAGAAGAGATATGAGAATAATTAAAGGCTTGGTAAGAGATCACACTGTGAACAACACGGAAAACACTAGTTGTTTAGCTCCTCAAAGTGCAAGTTAAGGAGTGATGAGATTATTTTGGCTACTTGCAGAGGCAACAGAAATTCACTGGCAGGGGCCTCAGCTGGACAGATGTAGCAAAGAGGCATTAGTAAAAAATGTCAGGAAACTGACTCTAGACAAAGAGACCTGAAGAAAATTGGATAATATTTACTATGAAGGGAACAACCTGAGGAGGAATATAATGATTCTTTAGATGAGGAATATATTTTGGGGTTTTGTTCCCTTTAGTAAATACTTTTGCCCAAGCTTGAATTACCTACAACCCTATGTGCTGCATGAAGAATCTTCCTAGTGGTCCCTCTTATCTGCATAACCTCTGAATACACAATGTATACCTACTTTGATATTCAAGACTTCATTCTTGCAATCTCCCATGTGAATAGTAGTGATCTTTGCCCTGTGCATGTTTAGAAATAGCGACAACTACACTCCCTGAGCAGAGTTTTGATTTTCAAAACTATTCAGGGTCTTTTTTGTTGAGGTTTTTTTTGCTTGTCAAGAGCTTGCTCAGAGGTACTCACTTGTCCTAAATCTGAATAAAAGAAAACTGAACATATAAGAAAGCAAGTTTTGTTTTAATCATCTGGATTGATTGCCATTCTTCATATTTTGCACTAATCTGCATATGTACAAAATGAATGCAAATCACTTATAATTTGATAGCAGTTTACATGCCTGTATATCCCATATGTGACAAGAGATAGAGAATGTGAAGCAGCAGAAATTCAAGTGTCTTCTACTGGGTCAAGATTGAACTGGGATTTATGAATAGATACAGAAGTGAAATAAATCTTCTAAAAATGGTCGACTCTGGAAAGAGAAAATGGTTCTTTTCTGATTTTGAGCAGCTTGAAGTGGAGAAAGCATGGATATGAATATATAGTATTTATTTAATCTGAAATTTGTTATCTGTTGCTCATTCAGAGAGATCTCAGTACAAGCAGATGGGTCCCATTACGCACCACATTTGGTTTTTTGCAGTCTCAAGCTCCCTCTTAGTTTTCTGGTTTGGCCCAGCCTGCAATACTGCTTTCCCATCACACAGAGTTCTGTTTTCTTTTAAGAAGAACACAACAAGAAATCCATTAATCTTATTAGCAAGCAAAGAAAAAAGTAAGGAAAAAGGAAAACTCTGTTCTCTCCTTTCTTTGGTGTTACTGAAATGGAAGCTGGAACTCTGATCTGCTCCTAGCATTGTTCTGTATTGCCTATGTATGCACCTTTTAGAGTAACTCTATGCCTGCATGGAAGCTGTGATACAAGCACTGGGAATGGCTGTGAACAAGCATGTGAACAGGTCTGGAGGCAGAGGAGGCTGCTGGCTTCTTAAAGCTACTGTGCCTTGCTCGGAGTTGCTCATTTATACATTCCCTCAAACTACAACCAAAATAAGACAACTTAAAACCAAAATAATTTGATCCAAGTTTCATTTACTTAGATATTTTCAAACACTTGTAAACCTGATTAATGTGGCCACTGGATGGAGAAAATCATAGAATGGTTTGGTTTGGAAGGGACTTTAAAGACCATCTAGTTCCATTCTGCCTGCCATGGGAAGGGACACCTTCCACTGTCCCAGGTTGCTCAGAGCTCCATCCAATCTGGCCTTGAACACTTCCAGTGATGAAGCATCTGCAACTTCTCTGGATAAACTGTGCCAGTGCCTCACCACATTCACAGGGAAGAACTTCTTCCTAATAGCTAAACTAAACGTACTGACTTTTAGCCTTAAGCCATTCCCACTTGTCCTATCATTCCCTGTGCTTGTCAAAAATCCCTCTCCAGCTCTCTTGTACCCCCTTTGGGTACTGGAAAGTGCTCTAAGGTTTCCCTGGAGCCTTTTCTTCTCCAGGCTGAGCAATCCCAACTCTCTCAGCCTGTCTTCATAGCAGAGGTGTTCCAGACCTCTGAGCATCTTTTTTTGCCCTCCTTGTTCTTAATTAGCATTGCATTTTGCAGCCTTTTACACCAGTGCAAGAAATCCTACAAGAGAATACTTGGACTAAGTCACTTTGGAAAGTTCTGGACCACATGGAGTAAGACCCCTTTTAAAATTTAATAAAGAGCAAGCTAAATGAGAAGATAGTTTGTGGATCGTGGCATCCATTTGTCCTTTGGCGATTTTGGCCCATGGCTTTTCATAGTTTAAGGGAAGAAGAGCAAATTCTAAAAGACTGGACTATAAAGAAAGAAATGTTCCTGTCCAACTTGTATTTCCAGGTGTTCTCATTTCAGTCATCCCAATTAGAGCAGAGAGCAGGGATATCTTGTCTGCTGTCAGCAGAGGGGAGGAAGTAGGACAAGGATTTCTGCTTTATGGGAGTGGATGAGCTTTTTGGGAATGGGGATGGCAGAGCCAAACTCAGCATTATGGGACCACGTTATTTGGCTTCCAGAAAACTTCTTGGACTCTACAAAATTTATCAGACCATAGGTTCATGAACATGACTACAGGTAATGGTAACTTGTAAATGCAACAGTGTTCATGGCCTTATTAGTTTTTTCTAAATTAGTGTTTTGTTTGGCAAACAATAGCTTCTATTGCAGCTTAAAATCCCTGACAACTGATTATCGAACCAAAAATTGTGACATCATAAAATACCTACTCCTTGCATGAAGTCTTGCTTATCACAATTCAGCCTTTGCTGACATGGAGCCAACTTTATGTACTTCCTCACATTCTTTCAGTTTTTCTTCACTGCATTCCTGTTTTAACAGATAATTCCCAAAGCACTTAAGGAAGTCGAGAATTAATGAAGAATGATACAAAAATTTCCTCCTTTTCTAAGGGACTTTCCCAAATTGGGACCTGAAATGCCTAATATATTGATTTTAGAAACACCCTATTTTTTACAGCAGAGGTCCACTGGCAATTTAAAAAGGGATGGTTAATCTGAAAAGCAATTGTTTCTCTGTGATACCTTTAGCCATATTTGTCATTGCTTTTATCTTTGTCATTTTCTGTTATCCCAAGAATTGATTCTTCCACATGAAATTTAGCCTATCCTCCATGTGTAAAATTTCCCATGAGTAAAACTAATAGTAAAGGTTGCTACACAACATATTACCCAAGGCTGAGGTAGTTATTCTGACTGTCTATTTTTATTTAATGCTATATATCTATTTATCTTTACCCCTGGGATGGGTTTTCATTCCCGTTAGTGTAATTATAGGCTGGTATGACTCTACTGGCATCACTGGCATGATATCAGTGGTTTTGTTGAGTGGTGAATCCCTATATCCTGGAAATTTGGTTTTGATCCATAGACTCATCCATGTTAAACAATGCAATATATTGTCTCCCACAGTTATTTATGAGTCTGCTACAGCAAATGAGAAACAGGCTTCAGATGATAGGTGCTCTTTTCATTTCTCCAAGATGATTGAAAAGAGAGTTTCATCAAGCACATGTTATCAAGTCACTGACCATCACTGTTCACTGACGTCTCTGTCCCTTGTTTATAGACAGATTTGTGAGAAACAGAATTTCTCTGCAGAGTGGTCCTGCCTCATAGTGACAGAAGACCATTTAGTGCACCTGGTATTTATGTTTGGCTAAAGGGAGTGATTTGATTAGCTCCAAATTTGTACTATAATGACTATAAGGGTTAAGGTAAGAAATGTTTTGCTATATGTGGTGGGTCTGCAGGACCTACTTAAACAGGAGAAGTAGCTTTATCTGTCAAGCTGTTGACTCCAGACAGCAGCTAACACCCCTCCTAGCTATTCACTCACTCCCTCACAATGGGATGGGGAAGAGAATCTGAGGGGTTAGAGGAAGAAAACTCACAGGGTTAAGATAAAGACAGATTAATAGGTAAAGAAAAAGTTTTGTACATAAGCAAAGCAAGTCAAGGAATTAATTCACCACCTCCCATGGGCTGGCACGTGTCCAGCCATGTGCAGGAGAGAGAGGGTCTGTCATGTTTAGTGGTGACTTGGAAAGACAAATGTCATCACTCTAAACATCCCTCTTTCTTCTGTTCCCAGCTTTATTTCTAAGCACAACACTGCACAAGGGGTCTGGGATACCCCCTGGGTCAGCTGGGGTCAGCTGTCCTGACTATGTCCCCTCCTAACTCCTTGTGCACACCCAGCCTCCTTATTGGTGAGTTGGGATGAGAAGCAGAAAAATCCTTGACTCTGTGTAAGCCCAGCTCAGCAATAACTAAGCACTATTTATCAACAGTGTAGCAACACTATTTTAATCACAACTTTGAAACAAACTGCTATGAAGAAAATTGACTCTATCCTAGCCAAAATTAGTATGCAGACTCCAAGATTAAATAAGCAGAGAAGGAAATGGAGGCTGGTGGAGGCTATCTAAAAAGCTGGATTTTAAGTGGTTTGAACCATGATGTCTTCCATACTTCTGAAAATGTCATTGACTTCAGAAGAATAATCTGATTTAATAAATGCTGCTGTTATCCCCCAACAGTGTGTTTGTTGGGATATCTCACACTTATATGGTAGTTCAAGGTATAGAGCAGCCCAGTCCTGGAGTCTGTGATATTGTAAAGTTACAAAACAGTGTTTTACCTTGGAAATAGGAACTAAATTGTTATTATTGTATGTTTAGTCCAGGGGCAACACTGAAATTGACAGTATTTCACCTAGTTTGTGCCAATCAGAGTATGTCCAAAAATGCTTGTCATATTCAGCTCACTTCCAAAATCTCTCAAATACAATGTTGGATCCTCAAAGAAAAGTGCTGGGCCTTATATCCTTCTTAAGGATCACTGCACATCAGAGAACTGCAAGCAGGAGCCATTGATGCAGAAGCTTGTGCAATATATGTGTGTTTGTGTCACATCAACAGAGGAAGGTCACATTTAATTTTCTCCCAGAAGACCACCCTCTGAGTTGACACATGGAGATAAAGATACTACTCATTATAGCAGTTGTGATTTTTCTACCCAAATAGCTTGTGTGGGAAGGAGATCAGCCTCCAGTCCCTTGAGTACAAACCAATCTATACGGCAGCCCCTCAGCTTGCTGAGCCAGCACAGCAGCTCCTGTTTGCTGCCTAATTTCAGATAAGAGTTAAACATAAATAATAATAATACCAAAAAGTCTGATTATCTCGCAAAAAAACCCCAAAAAGATTTAAGTGCTGCATGTAAACTTAGGGGGGAAAAAAATAACTGTAAAAAGACAATGAGGAAAAAAAAACAAAACCAAAACCAGATAAAACTCCAAACTGAGTATTTAGTTCCCTGGTACTAAAGTACCCAGAAGCCAGTTCTCTTTACATGTAAATTAAAGATGTAAAACGAAAACCAGGGAATTTTGAAAATATGTGGGATGATGTTGTCTTTTTAGTTATATTCTGTATTTCTATCTGAAGGACAGATCCTGAAGTGGCAGATCCTTGATTATCTTGTGAAAGAAATTATATATTTTTATACCAATTGAGGATCTCATCTCATTAGAAATCTCCTGATTTTCCTAAATGAGTTGTGCAGTAGTCTCATGGTTTGTCATTAGGACTTCCCCAATGTCTGCTCATTAAGGGCACTTTCCCTTTGTCTGCAGGCTTGGCAATAAATAATTACCTATCAGATTCCCAGCATGAATTCTGAAGGGTTTTAAAAAGGGAATATAGGTAGGAAGGAGAGAAGAGGGAGTAATTAAATGGGATTATTGTGGAAAAGATAGCAGATAGAGAAAAACAGGCAAGAGAACCAAAGAAAAGAAGCTAGGAGACATGCTTCCATAATCAGGGAACAAACTAGGAGAACTCCAGGATGGGTCTATAAGTAGCAGAATCTGGGGGAGAAGGGATAAGAAGATGGAGAGTGAAAGAGGAGGAGAAGAAAGAGATTCCTGAAGGCAGTGAGGAAAACACTCACCACACAGGGAAAGTGACCGAAAAACAGCTGAGGAGAAAGATAGGGATCCAAAACCAGTGGGGATGGACTGAAATGATTGCCCTTCTAAGAAAGTTGGTGTATTCTTGCCTGTGTTCCCTTTCAAACTGAACTGCTTTCATTTGTTTGCTTGTTTTATTTTTAAATGGTTTTTCAAGGTACGGTTTTATTTGAGTTATATGTATACTGGGCTTGTGATAGCAATCATCTGCTCTGAATTTGCACATTTAGTACAAATAGTTCTGTGTCTACTTTTTTTTTCTATATGCACAAATTAAAAATAGTGTTTAAAATTATAAATTCAACAGATTTGCACTTAGTAAACTTCAGGAAATGAAAACATAATAATGCAGAATAATTCTGCTTTATTCTGTTCTCTGTAGTCTGGGATTGATAATCATGTTCATGATGTGTGTGATTAAACAAAAAGCAGTGAAGCCTGGAAAATAAAGAAAACCACAGGAAGAAAGATTTAATCTCTGTATGTGTGCATGTGTGTGTCTGTGAAAGTCCACAGCAATGGGGAGAGAAGAATTTCTCAAACCAGGATGTGTCTCAAAGTGTTTTTAGCTCTTGAAAACACAAAGACTGGGGAGGAGAACATTAGTTCAAGAGATGAGAAGATTGGAAAGTGAGAAGGATCAAATCAAAACCACCTTCAGTTTATCTCTGGAGATCATGGAGAGAAGAGATGCTTGTTTAAAGACAGAAACAGTATCACTAAGCATGGAGAAGAAAAATCAGCAGAAAATCATCTCTGTAGTTTTTCATTTTCCAAGACAGAGCAAATATATGTTGTCTTCCCATTGCAAAAGAGCAATTGAAAGGTATTATCCCCATTTTAATAGCTTATAGTAGTAATTCCTTGATTCTGAACATATAACATTTAGGAAAAAAACAAGTATAGTGAGTCTAAGAAGGGGAAGAACACACTTCTTCATTGTGATTAATATCCTGCTGTTGCTTATGGTCCATGTCGAGTGAATGGCCAAAGGTACTCAACCTCGTGGACAGAGGCACTCAGCCTTGAAATCAGTATGCAAATGTAGCCTTAATTAGGTGGTTGGAAGGTCCAGTTTGCCTGAGACCTTTTTTTTTCCTGATTAAACTTTCCTATAAAGTCAAGGGATAGTACTAGTAGTGTCATGCATTTATGCTCCATAAATAAATTTTGCCTCTGTTTTTTGACCAGAAAGCAAATAGAGGAACCCAAAGCATAGAGGTTGGGTGTCTCCACTGGCTTACTTTTTAATGGTTATAATGTCTTATTGCTGTGAAACAAAGGAAGGTAATCCTTATTGGTACATGCTGCCCACAAAATATCAGAAGTCCCTGTCTTCTGCTCCTGATTAGCTCTCTTCACAGAAGGAATTCCATAAGGGATGATGCTAAAAGCCATGGGGTAGGTACTGGGGCAAGGGGACAATACTTGACAGTATCACCAGCCTACTTGAAGGAAAAATGTATCATCTGCATGTCTGCAGGGGACAGGTGGGATTTGTCTGATTTGTGTGCACCTCATGTTTATCATAAATCCTAAGGCTTCCCTTCATCACTGAGCTCTGCAAACCCCAGAGACACTTACCTGTGTTTAAGAGTCTCATTGTAGCTCTTTTTCTTACCTTCCTTTCCAAGCTCTGTATCCAAATGCATGGGGAAGACACCCATAATTTATTTCTTTTCTCTTCTCTCTCTCATTGTATGTTAAAAAATGAGGGCTAAGGAAAGAACTTGAGAAGGAGGGGAAAAGGAATATGTTCCTTCAGTTAAATCCATGGTGAAAATGAAATCACACATACATGTGTGATTCATTCAGGCATATTTTTGCTCTGTCTGGATCCTCCTTTTCTCTCATTTACAGGCAGAAAAATTATTCCTTACAGTTCTCAGTACTTTTCAAACAGTAAGACTGTAAATATTGCTTTTCCTTGTTAGCTAGTGTATCTTCTATAAGGCTTGTTGTTTGACTGATTCTGGTAAAATGAAAAAACAACTCAGAATGTCCTTTTTTTAGGAACAAGGATAGCTTTTTCAAATGTTGTACTATGCATTTATCTTGTGTTTTTGCACAACCGAGGAGAGAATGCACAGTTTTACCCACCACTCTTTAAAAAATAATAAATAATAATAAGATAATAAAATAAATTAAATTAAATTAAATTTAAATTAAAGCAAACTATTAGCAAAATAATAATAATAATACGGATACAAAAATTTAAAATAAATTTAAAATTAATAATAAAATACGAAAGTGAAAGTTAACTCTTTTACCCATTGACTTCAGATTTTGAGCAACCTACTAGTCTGATTCTGTCTTCTGCAGAGCATCTTCTCTGCAGCACACTGATGTAAAATAAATTACTTGCCTAAAGAATTTGCAGTCACCAGAGAAAAGGCACCATGTGAATGTGTCATATTGTGAGACAGGAGAATAATCATGAATAGCTAAAATAGCTAAAATAAATCAGTTGGGAAAAATAGTACCTTGGGCAGCTAAACCAGCAAAAAAATAGCTCCAATGACTTGGTGCGTCTTTCATCTTGAGTGATGGAAATTTATAAAGACTCAATGAAACATAAAACACTCACTCCATGGCTTCTTTTGTTTGGAGAACAATGACTTTTGTGTGCAATTAAAGGCAGAGGCCTGGAAATTTTGTACTGTGTTTTCATGGGCATGGAGTTTTGTGTCTTTAGTATACCTCCCTCTGTTTAATTAATTATTCTTTAAAAATATTGTAAAAGTGCCTTTTTCATTTTTGCTTTTAAGTAGTCCCTAAAAATTGCTAATATTACTTCCCTTCTAATCACATGTATTACAAGGCAAAGCCTGAAAGAAGGTTGAAACATGATATAAAATGTGCTAATTTGATAATGAACAGCAATGCACAGTATGTCTTCCGTGCATTTTTCTCATATAATTCCTCTTGATCCCTTGGAATATGAAGTGCCAAATGAAGCAGCTGAGTTAATTTTAATTCCTCTCCCTCCTTTTCTTGTGGCATTTTTCTTTTGGTATTCTCAGAAATTTTAGCTGCGGCTGGTTTTGATTCTGTAACAGCAAATGTTTCCTAGTGTCAGGTGTGGATCAGAACAGCAGTAGTGGCTGCATGCACTGTCCAGCCCATCACAAGAAATTTTGGGCCCTGGAGCTTTCAGTGGTGTTTGAGCAGATCATGTAGACTATGTACCCCAGGAGGCAACACTTCCACTTTATTCAACTTCACAAGTATAAGATGAAGGTGGCTGTCAAAGGGGGTACTGAAATTCAGTGTCTCCAGCAAATCACCCCTGTACATCTTAGAAGCAGAGAATACTCTGTCCTGCTTTTTCTGTCACTATCTGGCTTCCGGCAATCTGTCAGCACTATCCACATTTGGGCAAAATTTGGAGTCTGTAGAATAGCTAAAACTCTATAGTAACCAGCTGCAATGAAGTGTAAGTGGAGGCAATCACAGGAAACGTTTTTCTCCACCGCATTTAAGACTCTATGTTCCTTTCCAGGTTACTTGGATCCCTAGAAATGACTAGCATAGAAGAGTCTCCAAAAAAGCAGATGGCCTCAAAGCTCTATCTTGTGGAGAGATCTTGAAATAAAAGGTGTCAAAAATATAGTGGATATAAGCCTTAATGTGGCAAGTTCTTCACAGGGCATCTTCTGTGTTAGTAGGAGAGCTACTTGGTCATTGTACAAATATCACCTGATACCTCCACTCTCTGACCACTTGTCCCTGAGCATACAGTGGCAATTACTTCCACCATCTCTTGTGAGTATGACTTTAAATTCAGTGGAAAAGCATGTCCCTTAGACCAGACTCTTCATCACATCATCCTGCAAAGCCGCATAGATAAAGTCTTATGGACTGGTGGTAGGAATGTAAATGTCACACTATTTCCCTGTGGTCCCATGTGCTCATAATACATTACTGGGAGTTTGTCAGTGACTGTGTGGGAATTTTTTTAGCGTGTATAACAGGCACCCTTATTTCCTCTGGAAAAATACTTGATTTCATGTAAGACTACACAAAATTTAGAATTACGTGGAAAGGCAGTAAGTTCTTCATTTTTAGAATTACAGAAGCATGACACTGAAATTCTTCATCCAAGAATATGTCTCAAAATCATCATCAGGGCATTGCAGATCTTGGAAAGATCAAATCAGTGCCACAGAGCTCAGGCAGGTGAACTTATGGATGTTTTATTCAAGCCTGTCAAAGAGTTCCTTTAAAAGTTCACTAGCTCTCTCTGTGAGGGCAATCTTTTTAATACGCGTATTGTAACTGACAAATGGCAAATAAAAGAAGGGCCAAGATGGAAAAGAATTTGTGGTGAAGTCTGAGGAGTTGGCAGCAAAGAGTGGGAAGTACCATCTTTTGTTCCCAATTGCACTTCTTAGTTGTGTAGCAAGGCAACTGCAATGAAAAGTCTTGCAAAACAGGCTTGGCATCAAATTTAATGATTGAGTTTCTGTTCCAAGGAATGAAACTTCAGGACATCCCTAAACCACTGAACACACATAACAGTCAATGCAAAAGAAAGCATCATAGCAATGTTATTTTGTGAAGTTGCTACCATTTGGTGATGTATGTGAGCTACATTTTCTTTCTAAATGTCAAACATACTACAATTTGTTAGAATCTTGGCCTCAGCAGAATCAGACCATAGCTCCCTTTACCCTCAGAAATGCCTACAAATGTTTCCCAAGAAGCAGCAAAACTTGATGAGGAGTCAAGTGCAAACACTGAAAAAGCAATCAGAGTATGCCCCAGTGCAAAGTGAATGACAATTTTTGTCTCTTATCAAAAAAAGTCTACACCTCTAGTAACTATGGCATCTGCTAAAGCAAATGCTGGCCAAACTTTGTTATAACCCATCCAAATATTTCAACTTCATATTCTGGTTCATCTATCAGCTTCTCCTATTATCCACTTCACATAAAAAGAAGACTAATGATAGGCCTGAAGACACAAGAGCCAGCGTGCATCAATGTAGTATATATATGCTCTTGATGATAAGAAGGTTTCATCTGCATAAGCTATTCCCATTAAAACAGATGTGTAAAGTATACTAACTTGGGTCAAAACCAAATATGAACCAAAATTCTTTGTGTAGGGTAGAAAGGAAAGCACTGAGTGATATTCTGCAAAATCTATCCCTCCATGGTTATTCAAAAGGTAGAAGCAAAGGGAAAACATGGTCTGACCTAGCCCATTTTTCACCTTACACTTTATTCTTTACCCTAGAATTATACCCAGAGTATAATTCTGACTATAATCTGACATCCTTCTCCACAGCTCATTTCTTTTTTGCATCTTTTCCAAAGTTTAATTTTAAATGCCAAGTATTTTGGCCTCTGTCGAGATTGCCCTATATTTCAGTAACAACAGCCTTTTGCTCTGCTTTTTAGCTCTTACGTCTCCCAGATTGCTTTATCTAAAATGTTTCTGCTGAAGCTTTCCTATAATTAGAGGACCTTGTAGGTTAGAAGAGACCTCAGAAGGTCTCCAGCCCATGCTCCTGCTCACAGCTGGGTCAACATTGAACTGAGAACAGATTATTTAGGGATTCTTCCAGCTGGGCCTTCAAAATCTCAAAGGATGGAGAACCCACAATTTATTTGGGCTTAAATATCTCGTACTGGATTTTTTTTCCCTTTAATCCACATGGATCCTTCCCTGTCATGCATCACAACTTGGCTCTGTCTTCTTAAAAAACTTGCTCGGAAGTGCTGTAAGGCAGCTATGAAATCCCTGCTGAGTATCCGGGCTGAACAAACACAGCTCTCTCAGCCTTTCCTTGTACATCATGTGCTCCAACCTCCTCCAACCTCCTGATCACCTTGGTGGCCTATGTTGGACTCCCTGAAGTTTGTCAACAGCCTTCTTTTGTTGGGGGCCCAGCTGGATGCAGTATTCCAGATGTAGCTGCAGTGCTGAGAAATGGGAAAAAAGTACTTCTGAAATATTCATTTTCCCCTTATTTCAAAAACTTTTTTTTTCCCTGGCTTCAAATCTGGTTTGGTTTTGTTGGTTTTTTTTATTTTGGTTGTTTGGTTGTTGTTTTGGTTTGGTTTGGTTTTTTTTTTTAGAAAATTGCTCCTCAAACAATGTAGCAGATATTTGCCCTACAATGCATGATTGCTACTATTTACTTTATTTGCTTTTTTGCTTTTTACATTAATTTTCTCTGATTTCCCTTGCCATTATTTTTCTTCCCTTTTGGATTTTGCATTTTCTTCCACTCTTTGTCAGAGATTTTCTTCTGGGTTTGGGTGTATTAGTATTATGATGTTTCCAGGGCTTTTGTGTATCAACCTTTATACCTCTACAATAGCCAACTTTGGAGTAGCTACAGGAACTGTTCAGCATGAACCATCCTCTGCCTTCCAACAATCTTGTTTATTTCTGAGTATTTACTCTCTAAGTTTAAATATCCTCAGCATTCTCCAACAAGCAGCATCCAATTCATAACATTCTTAATATGTTGAGAATATAAACTTGTATTTTCCTCTTCAGATCCCTGGATCTCAAATAGTACCTTGTGGAAGGAGTATCATGTGGAGCTGGCTATGGAAAACGTCAAGTTTCTTGATGAAAGCAGGAGGCTGTCCAGTTAAGAAGAGAGAATTCCAGCTTTCTACTCAGCAGAAGGCTTGGGGACTGCAGTTCCTAAGCAGACATGGGGGTTTGAAGTACTATGATTTCTCCCCACCAAAACACTGTCAAAGCAGGCAGGAAAGTAATTAGGCCTAGCATGCTTTAATTACTTTTCCCATTTTTTAATTTTTTTAAACTTCAGGGGTGCTGGCAGCCAGTGCAATAAAAGGAAGTGTCTTTTTCAGCAACAGATCTTCTTCCATGTGCCCCCACATGGTAAATAGATGAGGAGGTAACCAAATACTTGCCGGGATAGTGCTCATTATTTTGTTCTTAGCTAAATTGAACACATAATATATTTCCAAAGTTAAGATTAATGTGATTGTGAATGGCCTCAGGGTCAGAAGAATATCCACAAGATTCTTGTATCTATTATCATCTTTATAGATACATTTTTAGAATTGCAGCTTCCTAGTGAATGAGACATCTGCAGATAAGAGATGCATTTGGTGGTAAAACTGAGTTTTGACCTCTCTATTCCATGATTTGTTTGATCTTAGCTCAGCAGGAGTGAGTGGGAATACATTGGGTAGCAAAATTGCAAAACACAGTGCTGAGTTTTGATATATGTCTTCCAAAATTTATTTTTGTACATCAGCTTTGAGAGAAGGAGGCTGAAGACCTTTGCAGTGGCTACTTTCTGGTCATGAAATAATGGTCAGTGTCTATTATTACAGTGCTGAATATAAGATTGTTAATTTCCTTTGGGTTTAATGAAGGACAGAGCCCAGAAGGAGACTGTTTACCCATTCATTATTCTATCACCATATGTTCTCAAATTCCCTGTCTCTTTCTTTCCCATTTGGAAAACAACGATAAAAACCTTGCCAGTTATTGAGATCTGCAGCTGAAAATCTCTGAATGTTGGTTTGATTTTGCCTATCACATTCTGCTGCCAAGGGAATGATCTAAGAAGAGAGGCAGCACCTTTGCATATGCTCTCAACATGTTTTGCTTGAAAGGATTCCCAGTTACTGGTAGCTCATCCCTCTGCCATTTTGTCTCATCTTCCACCATCTTGTCTCACAAAAGGCAATATTAGGAAGGCAAGCACTGGAAGAGAGAAATGTAGACAGGGAAAGCAAAAAGGTTAATTAACAAGTTAGAAAAGTGAGTGGATGTTTTTGTTGCCTTTTGTCTTTCAAAGTAGGGCACCTGTTGAGCCGTGAAGCTTAACAAGGAGCAAGCAGGGGAAAAAAACAACAGCTCTGTTCCTTTGTACTGGTTCTTTCAGTATTCTCCTTGAAATTCGAGTGGCTGCTGGAAAGAAGCACTTCACTGTGTTCCTCTCTATTTCTTTGTGCCCCTGTTTGTCATCAGCAGGGGAAGGGGGGAATAAAGCCTAAAGGAAAGGTTGAAGAGCAATTGGAGATCACAGGGATGAAACCCTCAGTCTGCACCTGCAAGACCAGATTGTGAACACCGGTTTCATCTTCCTCACCAGTGTGGGATAACAAAACACATACTCAGAGATGGAGTATGGTTATGTGCCTGCAAACCCTGTAAGTTTCTGGTATTTCCTAGCTTAAAAACTGGTTCGTCCCCTTCCTTCCTGCAGTTTCAGCACCTTTGCTTCTAGGTAACCAGAATAGCTGCCAACATGCCTGCATTTTACTTTTTCTGAAAAAAATTGCCTGTGAAGAATTTCCAGATATATCCTTAAGAAAGGAGCTTGGCAGGGATTAGAAAAAAATGAGAGAAAGAAATTTTAAAAATTGGTGAAGACGTTCTGAAAAAAAAGTTTTGTAAAGCCTTTTATTGATAGCAAGGGCAGTAAACACCTTGAGACTGAGGCACACGTGGGAGCAGGGGCTGTGCATTCCTTTCTCCCAGGCCTTTTTCTCTTCCACCTGTTCAGCTTCTCACATGCACATTTTCAATTTTTCCTATGGCTGCAGGAGGGTAACAAACAGCTGAATTTTCAGGATCTGAACATAGTGCTTGTTCCTTGCAGAAGCCATAGAAATTCTTTTTCACCTCCATTATATCTTATTAGGGAAAGAGACTCAGTCATTACCAATATTAATGCCACACAAAAGCCTCTGGGAACCTGTGAAGTAAAGAAATACAAGATTCCCCCCCAAAGCAGGTCAATGCCAGCACAAATTATGTTTTTTGCAGAGGCTTCAGGAAGAAAGAAGGATCCTCCTAACACACAAACTATATCAATTTCATTCCTCTTCTGTAATTGCACTCTGTTTTTATAGTCTGTCCCAAGCCTTTCAAAGAGACAGGTTAGATAATGGTTCAGACTGTTACAAAATTGTCTGTTTTCTTTGCAAACTCTTTCACCCACCTGTTTTTTTCCAAAGTTTTAGCTCTACTGAGTTATTGACAAAACATCAAACTCAACCCAAATTCTTCTGTAAACTTGGAGAGTGTGTGTAGTAAATTACTTCTGTTTTCAAGCTGTCCCACTCATGAAGCAGCTGATCATCCTTTATTTTCTGATTAACAGATGCCTATTGGGAAGATTGTGTTATGTGCTGCATATTAAACCATAGAATCATTTGGGTTGGAAATGACCTCTAAGATCATCCAGTCCAACAATTAACCTAGCACTAAATGTGTCATCCCACCACAAAACCTAAGCATCACATCTACATGTCTTTTAAACCTCTCCAAGGCTGGTGAATCAACTACTTCCCTGGGCAGCTTGTGGCAGTATATTAGTATTTAGCTTTGCTCCATTAAAAAACAAACAAATAAAAAACCAAACAAACCCCAACAAAACAGTTTAGCCCCACTCTTTGTAAATACTGTGTGTTAGATTCCTGTTGGAATGCAGTCTGTAGTAGAGAGGGGCTGTATGTCAAAGACCCATCGACTGAGTGTTTTAAAGACAGAGCTATTAGAATCAAGGGCCCTCTTGTCTCTCCCCACCAGTTTTATATAAAAAAAAAAAAAAAAGAAATTTCACTGATTTCGGTGAAACTGTTCATGATTTATTGTCACTTAATTGAGAAAAGGATGAGGCCAGTAATTTCTAGTTCGGCACAAGGGTAGAGGCTTCAACAAAGTGTTCTGAATAGTAAAATAAGGTATAGATAGGTACTGCTGGATGGATAATATATAGGCAGATACCATTATGCTTCCTTATAACTAATAAAAGCCTGATACTTCTGGTAAAATATGCAAATAGCCATTTCCCTCTGAGAAAAGCTTAGTTAAGAGAAATGATCCCTCTTAGCTCTTTGGTCAGGTCATCTGGTAGCCCCTGAATTTCTTGTGATAAGGACATGATTCAGAGAGACACACCTGCCTCTGCTTTTCAGCAGTAATTTCAGCAGAATTTCTAAGTAGCTCAACTGCTTTGCTGGCTGGAGCAAGATAAATCAAACCATCAGGTGAGGGATTCTGCTAAATCTAAATGTTCAGGATTGCATAAGGTTTTCAAGAGATAAAAAAAAAATATATATATATATATAGTGCTGCTGCTCAGTTTCAGTTTGAAACTGGATGGAGCCTTGCATTTAGTGGAGTTAATTTCTAGTTTTCTTTGGTGTTAACATGAGGACAGAAAATCTTGCTGACTGTGTCCCATGTAGCCCAGTCTTAAACCATAGACAAAAGTGGCAATAAAAGATGTTTAGTGGGATGGTGTGAGTGAAGCAACTATAATAGTCTCAAGCTTGCTGATATCGGTATATGGCCTAGATAGTATGTTATACTGAATCCAAAAATATAAGAGCACTCCTTAAGCCTTGGAAAAGGCTTAAAACTTCCAAGTGATGAAAGTATTATTTCTACTTTAAAGATGATGCATATAGACTAATTGATTTGTCCAGCAAAGAGGAACACAACCCAGGTGACCACCTCCATATTCCTGTACTTTAACTATAAGGAGACTGCATACATTGCAATTAGATTAGATTATATGCAAAATAGACCCTTCACAATGTTCTTCAGCTATATTAGCTTCTTTATGCTGCCATGCCAAACTGTTGGAGTTGCTTATTTCACGCTCACCAAAAGAACCAAAAAAAAAAAAAAAAAGCACTGGCAGAGCTTAAATATTCAAAATAAATCATGAGTTTCTGTCATATGGAAACAAAAAACTAATGATACAGTGAAAGGCTACATTTCCATAACTCTTACTTGCATCTACATATTTCCCATTTGAAAGTCAATGGGAGCTGTGTGGCTAAGTGCTATGTGACTCCGAGAAACACAAAGGCAGCCTGCCTCCTCCTTGGCAGCCACAGCTCTGTCCTCCCACTGAGGAATCACCTATGTGATTTGCATCTGAGTTCCTTGCTAACCTGCAAGAGAACTGGAGCCAAACAGGAGGAGATGCACCAACAGGACCTGAATATTTAGCAGCATGAGAAGGAGGAGTAATTGATTCCCATTTTGGGCATGCTGGTGTAGCTCCTTTTTGCACAGTCAGGAGGGAAATGGAGTTGAGTTGAGCTAATATATTCATCAGCTGTTGGCTTCTCCAGAGGAGACTTTTAACCCTGTAAATATACTAGAATAACATAATCACAAAATGTTTAGGTTGGAAAAAACCTCTAAGACCATCAAGTTCAACTATTAACCTGACACTGCCAAGTCCACCACTAAACCATGTCCTAAAATGTCACATCCACCCGTCTTTTAAAAATCTCCAGAGATGGTGACTCCACCACTTCTCTGGACAGCCTGTTCCAGTGCTTGACAACTCTTTTGAAAAAGATATTTTTTCTAATACTTATGATCTAATTCTGAGGAGCTTCGGGTCAACCCTTAACATATGGAAATCTATTTTTCCATCTATATCAGGCTGACCAAAAGTATACCTTGATAGTGGGATGATATTCTCCAATAGTAGATGATTAAATAATAACATGGCTGCTTAGATGCTTTTCTAGTGTGTGTAGCTGGCTTGGTGCCACTGGAGTTCTTTCATCTTTGTAAGGTATGAACAAGAAGATGACCAAATATTCAATGTATATAAAAACTAATGCCAGAATTTGCTTCCACTCTCTGCAATATAATTTAAAGTAATGTCAAGCTGGTTCTTTGAAGGTGCATGCTCAACTTGTTTATTTTTTTATTCCTTAAAGGAAAATCAGTTTCTAACTGTGCATGCTTTGTCCTGATTTCTTTAGTACCATTTGATTAAGAAAAAAAGCAGAAGTGTTTAAAGCTTATTTCAGTTCTTTCAAAAGCTCTGTACAACAAGGGAGAAATACATTAAATCCCTGCTGTTGCAGGGAAGTCTAACCAGTCACAGGCTTTCCCAATCACTTGAGTTCTCTGCCAAGGACCAGACTCTAGTTTTATAGTCTATCTGGTTGCACCAGGAAAAAATAGAAAAATAAGAATTACCAAGATCTGTGCAATGCACAGATAAAAAGCAAAAGAATCTGGGTTTAGGCTTCATTTTCAAGAATTAGGTTCATGTAATCTCACTCTTCTTGCATGAGTAATGTGGCACTCATGGTAATGTGGGACATGGTTTACTGGTGGACTTGGCAGTGTGGGGTTAATTGTTGAACTTAATGATCTTATAAATCTTTTCCAACCTAAATGACTCCATGATTCTCTTTCTCTTTTTGTCAATGCCCCTGCTACCCCTTCTCAGTCAAATAACAGTCCCAAAGGTTGTTGGGTCCTGCAGTGAAGGTGACCCTCTGAACAATCCAAGCCAGGAGAGCTCAGGAAGAGCTCGCCACTTGCAAGAGAGAAGTGTGGAATCTCAGGAGAGAGCTGAAAGTGTGACTCTAGCTGGTGTCTGCTCGTTTCTAGACACACCAGTAACTAATTACAGGACACAGCCCCATAGAAAAATATGTGTCTATAAATTTCTATTAAAATCAGCTTTCCTGGTCTTAATGCTGTAGTGGACCTAGCAGCAGGACACACAGAAGCCATCGGGTTTGTTAAGGCTGTGGTTTTAATTTCTGTGAAACACAAACATCTAATTACTTCCTAGGGTGTCCTGAGTGAGGAGAAATTAATTTTTGGTAAATGTTTTGCAATCCCAGGAGTTATACAGGAAAAGGGAAACCTTATAATTCATAATATAGGGCCCCCTGACACATAAAACTCCTCTGCCATTCTTAATCCATTTGCTAATTCAGCACCATTACAATTTCAAAATCAACATGCATTTATAAAATAACTTGAGTGACAATCAGGACTGCTATGGACCTTCAGGTTAGCAATTAAGGAACTATTAGCAATGTGGATTTAGCCCTTTAAGTTGTTTGTGGTTCGTGTTCATTTTGTTGGGGGTTTTTTCTGTGTTTTAATTCAGAAAATGTAAAACCAACAAGTGTTTAGCCATGAATAAGTGAATTTGAGGCTCCTGCTTGAAAATGTAACATAGTGGCTTCAGGTCTTACTGACTGATTAAGCTCAGCTGCTGGAGGAGGCTGGATTATCATGTCACAGGGCTGCCTCTTCTAAGGCTCCTTGTAGGGCCACAAAAGATTAAAAGAAAGCTGAGGAGAGGGCAATTTCACTGCTTTTAAACCAGTCTGCTTTATTCATTATTCAAGTGGCTGTGTTGTCCGTGAAATTTTCAAGTAGTGATTTCCTGGGGAAAAAAAAATCATTCCTTCTAGTTTTTCTATCTTACAGAGGCATTTTAACCTGCTATTCTTATTTCCCTTGATTTTAAAGCATAAATACATGCTTCTTTGCTTCTTTGGGAGTGAAATGCACCAAATGCACCTTACTCTGAAATACTCCTTTAGTACACTTACAAGTGATCAGATCTACCCTTCATGCTTCTACTGCTAAAAGGGTCCCTGTCCATGGCAGGGAGGTTGGAAAGACATCATCTTTAAGATCCCTTCCAACCTGAACCATTCTGTGATTCTGATTTTATTAATTTTATTTTATCGTTGAACCTTGCTGCTGGTGAAAAAGGGATGTTAAACAATCAAGATAGGTTGCCTTGAGGAGCAGGGGACCTGTCTTCTGGGCCAAGGAGAGAGTCTTCAGAGCAGCAAGGACAATATAAATTGTAGCCTTGAGATCTGAGTTGGCATAGGTTGGTGGCCTGTATGGCAAGAAATTAATTATTAAGTGCTCTTGTCAATGTCTTGTCCTGTGTTACACTCAGACCCTGCCATGGGGCAGGAGGTTATCCAGCACCAGTGAGAAAGATGTTGGGGTTGGTTCCCTTTTGCACACATGGAGTTCTGTAAGATTTGTCATTGCATGAACTCCGCTCACATAAGGGTTTGGCAGCAAAGGGAGGGCTTTGCCTTTTGGCGGTGTGTTCAGAGCACCTGAGAACTCATCTTTCTGATTACTAAACCATCAAAATGTCCTCCTGAGGCTCTAGGGAGAAGGTGCACAGTGAACTACAGGCATGTCTCCCTCTCACACTCCCTTTGAGCTCTGACAGCTCATTTCACTTCTCCCTGAACTGGCAGCAGGCAGTGAGAAGAGGCTGACTTCCCCCATCACCTTTTTCTTTGATGAATTCCTTTCAGCCTTGAAAGACATCACCTTTGGGTGAAATGACCAGTAAAAGCATGGAATTATATTTCCATGCTCAGCCTTCATTAGAGTCCAGCAGCCCATCTGTGCATTTAATGAAATTGAATCTGAGTTTAAAATTTATAAGCAAAAAGAAATTGTTGGAGAAAAAGCTACAGGAACACCATTTATTCAGAAATCCATTACATTCTATAGACTTTATATAAAGAAAAGGCAAAGGTGGTTGGCTGCTGTGTGGATTTGAGTTCCATGGAGGTGGAGATGCTTGTAGACTTCAGAGGGGAGGCTCCCCATGAGCCCTGATGCCTCCACATCCTCTCTATAGAGGGAAAACTGGGAGAGCAGAAATCGTGAGCACAGCTGGGCACTGCAAATTCATAGCATTTCCAAAGTGGGTGATCTCTCATCCTGCTCAAAGTCAGCATTAAAACACACAGATGACTGCCAAAATCTCAAGAAAAGATGGTGAGATAATGGGGAAGCACAGCCTGAGGTCTGCAAGGACTGGAGACTTTCAGAAAGCTTCAGTTATGCTGTTGGACCCACTTCAGAAATAATGCATAGGCACATGATTAAATGTGTGCTGGAATCCCATGGATATCTTTAAGACAGTAAAGATGCCCCAATATCAAGAGATTTCCTTTGAAATCAGGATGACCATTTCTTTCTTGCCAAATCAGGACTCGGGTACTTTCTTGTATGCAAGTCTGAAGCATCAAGGGCAAATGCCCCCATTTGCATTTTCCTATTGGAAGTCAGACATTTAAGGGAGAATATTTACTAAGGAAAACCAAAATATTAAATAGTACTTCACAGACTTGCCTTGATTTGTGTAACTCACACATTTTCTGGTTTTGTATATCTCAGGAAGCATGTGGTGCTGCTTATATCCCTCCCGTTCTCAGGCTGCAGGTCTAATGGGGGAGGTTTTACTTATATCCCCCACTTTTCTTGATCTATACAACCTGACATAGTAGAAACTATAACTTTGCTTATGGTAATGCTTTATTTAACGTTTGATTATGGGAAGCATTTTTTAAATTCAGAATATTCCTATCTTTGCCCTGAAAACCACAGGGTGTTATCATCAATCTCTTTAGGCAGTCCAGGAGCCATGTATTTGAGGAGTAGCAATATTTACCTTAGGAATGTATGTCTTCAACCCATGATCTCTACAGCGGTTCTCTCAAGCTCATGAGATGACTTCCAGACTATGAAATGAATGGGGAAAATACTGCAGATGCTTGTTGCTCTATTTCATATTTTTTTATTAATTTATACAACAGATGATGTATATAACATACTCTATGTGGTAAATTACATGTTATATATTATGTTTTGAACATGCATGCAGATAGGCCATTATTCCAGCTGTTTTTGAAGGAACACAGCCAACTAAAATTACACTGCAAGCAAAAATTTTTAAAACCTAACTGTAAAAATGACCATTTAAACATTTACTTTCTTTGGTATTGAGGGAATATGGAAAAGAAAGATGAATTAAATAAAAAAAAAATTAAAGAACCTTTTTTGGTACTTCATAGTCAACTTATTTTTCAGATTTCCAGAAGTGAGAAAACTGGCTTTCTTATATTCCAGGCAAGGGCTGCTTAAATAACATCTGTGTATATTTTCATGGGAACTTTTGTTCTTCTTCTATTTGAATAATTTATTAATATTACTAAATATGTCAATAAAGGTTTATTGAAACTGAAACTTTCCATTTAGCGCTCCTTCGGAGCAGGGTAGAACTACACAGAACAGACCGTGTCTAACAGCGTCTCCTCTTTTTTATTTCCCATTTCACAGGGTGCCACGTTACAGGAAATTGGAATGAAATTTTGTTATGTATAATTTCTTTCAGTGTAGGCATGTTGTAAGACACAAGCAGAAATATGTTTTTTGCTATCTTATTCCCCAGATCTTGTTTACAAGATGGAAACAAAATAATTAGGTGATGAGTCTATCCGTAATCTTTGAAGGGAGAAAATAGAAAAGGTATAAAACCTCTCAGCAATTCTGTGGTTTGGAAAAAAACCCAACAATAATCACACACAAACAACACTAAAGCTAAATTCCTTTTAAATCTTTAAAGACATCCTGAGCAATGTTTCAGACTACAGCCAGAAATACTGCAGACCAAATCTTCATTGGGCTCGTCTTCATAAAAGTTAAGATTGAATACAATTCCCTGAGAAGCTCTGGAGACAAGGGCAAAGCAATTCAACAGCAGCACATACATTTTTAGAAGCTTTTTACAGCCCTGGTCATTCTGACCTCTGCAATGGTCTTGCTGTTGTTTAGGATAGAAGAAGTTTCTTTTTTACTTTTTCCTGCCTCACATAGTTGTTTACACAACATGCTGTTTTCCTCTGTTCTGAATCATCTTGTTCAAAAGGATTTCCTTTGCCCTGCAGAAACTGGGGGGCTGTGAAGGAAAAAAAACCTTGACAAAACCAAGTGCAGCCACTTTCAGGTCAGTTACGTGGGTACTGTCAGCTCACACAGTGCAGACGGGTCCACACAATTCTTTTGAGAGCACAGAAATACTTGCTGCTATTATTCCTCCCAGAGTTTTTCCAGGTCAGATTCCAACCAATGCCAGCGTCTCCAATGCAAACTCCTTTGCACATGGACCATGGAAGACTGTTCTCAACACTGTCCTGTTCTCAACATTTTGTGACCTAATAGAGGAAAATAGCACAGGGGTTAAATGACCTGGCAGAGGCTCTACTGGACATCAGTGGCAGAGCAAAAAATATAAATCCTGCAGCTCAAGGCACAGGCCGCTCAGCACCTTTCCTGCTACCTCTGGGGATGGTCACTTTAAGGGGGATGATAATGTTCATTGGACTAGCCCAGCTCTTCCTAAAACTTCCAGCTACACATTGTGGCCTGAGACTTGCCATAACCACTCTGCCTTGCTTGACTTATCTTTACCACTTAGGATAAACATCTAACAGTAGGTGCAAGTGCCTGGAGGCAGGAACCTGCTGTTTGGTGTGGTTAGACTTGAAAGTAGCCTGCATACTTTGAGGTGCTGTAGCTGAGGCTTTGAGAGATGCCTGTGGCAATTAGTCATCCAGATGCCATTGAAAGTCAAAGAGAACTGGGTGAAATTCTGAGAATGGGTGAGCAGCCAAATGCTACCATATGGTCATAAGCTTTTCCTCAGTCTAGCACAGTGATCAGTATAAAATGGCAGGGAAGTGAGGCTTCAGACTGTGAATAGCAATTGAGATAAGCATAATAAGTACAAAAGCAAGAGCCTTGCTGCCTTGCTCTAACTGACTTAGCAGACATTATGGCATTAGCAGGCTAATTCACTCCTGAAAGTTGTGAGTTAACCATACCTGGAGCACAGGGAATTCCTGCATTATTTTTTTCCTTGCTTTTGTGGCAGTAAAAAGAAAGACCAAGGTGCCCATATAAGAATAGGTATTGCACTTCATCTTCTCTCTTCTTGGGATCATGGAACAAATCGAAGCAGAACTAGTTTGTTTCAGTCTCTCCTTTTCTCCTTGGGTGCATAATTTGCCTCCCATTCAGATGATCCTAGCATTAATTGTATTATACATACAAAAGCACAGAAGATGAAAGCATAAGAAATGTTCAAGGCCAGGTTGAATGGGACAATCTGATCTAGTGGGTGGCATTCGTGCCAAAAGCAGGGGGGTTGGAACTGGATGATCTTTAAGATACCTTCCAACCCAAGCCTTTTTATGATTCTACAGGGGAAAAGAAAAAAGGTAACTTGTGCAATTTCCATGCATATAAAACATAATTCTTTCTGCCCTGTTTATTTAGAGAGCACTTTGGAAAAACCCAGATGGGTTGAAGAGGGACTACAGGAGATCTTCTCCTTGCACATATGTCCCACAGCAGGGGAGGGATGCTTCAGTGCTCCATCACACCTTGGTTTTGCCTTGCACTGTTCCTGTGAGGAGTCGCATCATGCCTTGTAAAACCGACACCACTGGAATTGTGTTGTGCAAGAACAAGAGAAAACAGAAACACAACCCCAAGCTTTAACTGCACATGTCTGACAGCATCTTATTAAACTCAGAGCAGTCATCAGAAAAGTGAGAGCAAGCACAGGGATGAAAAAAAATGTTGTTTCTCACAGCATGAAGGAAAAATGTTTTCTACTAAGTGAAAGAAAAGGCAGGAAAAACAATTCCTGGGTTGGGAAAGGTTCTTTTTTATGCAACTCCAGTTTGGGATGTCAATTATTAATGTAGTCTCTACAATTTAAATCTCCATCAAGCTCATCAGCCCAAATATTTGCACATGCTAATTTGTTCAACTGAGGCCCCTTTATCTGTCATATTCCTGTGAATCGTGTTTTCTGTTGGCTCATTCTTTGGGACAGCTTGCCTCCTTTTGGATTTGTTATTAAAAGATAATATTGACTTAGTTTCCTTTACACTGAGCAACAACCTTTTCTCCTAAAGCCTGCCTTGGCTTGTGCCTGGGTGTGTGCGTGTGTGTGTGTCTGTATGTAAGACAAGCTGCTCTCAAAGACTCATTTCCTGCTGCTCTTAATGACAGGAATAATTAACATCATCTTCCCAGGAATACTCGAAGTCCTGTGTCCCACTGGCATGTCCTGTCTGCCAAGATTTCAGCCTAGATTGGAGAGTCTGTATGAGCTTTGGGACCTCATTTTTCTTGTATTTCGTCTTCCTCATACCAGGTTCTGCTGGATGGCAATGAGGGTAACAGGACCCTCAGTACTAATCCTCACTGCACCACAGACTCTCAGCAGGGTAAACACCATGAACCCCCATGAATCCAGCAAGCCTTTGCCTGCAAGAGTCTGCCTCTGTATTTACCTGTTCCCAGAAGCCACGTGTCTGGGGACTGCTTTGCCTACCTCTCCTTGATTGCACTCAGCTTTCGTCCTGAAAAATCCCTCACTGGCTGCCAGAATTGCTGCTGGCTGCTCACTGCCCTTCACAGATCTGATGCTGAGCGTTGCTGCTTTGAATTGTACAAGGCAGCTGTACAAGGGCAGCACCCCCAAGAACTGAGCAGCAGGAACTTTCCCTGCCCTTCTCCCATCATCTGCATACCCAGGCCTGGGCAGTCAGGGAAGGTCATGCCTTAGCTGAGGAGCAGCCATGTCTGATGCTGCTGCCTGTGCTGAGCACCCACCCTCCCAGACCTGGAAGGCTGTAAATCTGAAGACTGATGAGTAATGACTTTTCTGAGGTTTTTTTTTTCCATTTTTACCCTTGTGCTGGTGCACTTAGCACTCGTGTGCTCTCTCTCTCCCTGAGATTTCTTTGTGTCGTGGTGGAAAGCATTGTAGAGGAAAGATTCAGCATTGCCTCTCCCTCTGGAACTGTGATGATGGATGGCAAGCTTTCCCTCTGTATAAAATGCAGGCATACACAGCATACGCCTCTCTACTAGTCCCTGTTGTTGCTGCCTCATACTTGGTAATGGGACCAGTAGAACCCAGATAGGGGCAAATAGGGATGTTGGGAGCTTAAGGGATGATAAGAAAATTCCTATTTACCTGTATTTTAAATTTCTTCACTTGCTTTACCAATGACTTTAGATAACGCAATGTTTGTTGTGAATTTCTGTGACCTGTTTTCATGTTTAATACTTTTTAAGATTTCATTTCCACTACTTTGAGCCAGATTAATTTCAGTTCTGTTTCTTATGGCCTCCTGCTTACATATGGGAAAATGAAGTGAAACTCTCATCTAGACAATAGTATGTGGAACTCTTTTTCTTTCATGTAGGTATGAAGAGGTAGGATTTTTTTCCATTTTTTTCCCTTCAATCTTCTTCTGGGACATTGAGGAAAGAACTTCGTTGTTTTAGAGAGTAGTCTCAGCATTCACGTAACCCCACAGAGGACTTCAGTTGTCTGTTAGGCTCACCCCTCCCTTCACACCTTCCATTCTTCTCCTGGGGAAATCAGGTGTGTTGTTCATTGACTTAAGAGACAATTCAAAGGAATTGTACAACTTTATTTACTTATCAAAGCAATGTGATGAAGTTCACACTCTCTTCTCTAAAGCACAGATCCTGAAATTAAGTTGCTTGGTCTGTGTAGGAGTGAATTTCATTAAGGAAAACAGCAGAGAAATTCCTTAATAACAATCAGACCTATCCACTTCAGCTAAAACCTACAAATTCAGACAGAGATCTCAGAGAGATCAAATTTACATCTTTTCCTGGGATACTGCAATATGCTTCCCATTTTGTAGAGATCATCCTCATTCTTCAGCTCTTTTTTCCCCTACTCCCAGACTCCAACAGAAAACCAGCCCACAGAACAAGAGCACAATTGCTGTGCTTCATTGGATGCAGAAAATAAATAATGTGTCTCCTGCACCCATTACTTATCCTTGCTGTGTGTTTTTAGCCTACCTCCTATAAAAAGAAGAAGCTAATTTATAATCACGCTGTTTGTCAGATGTGTTTGTTCACATCTGTCTGTCGGCAAGTTTTATAAATCAATTAGCCCCAGACAGACACACTCTGTAGCTTTCTGTGTTCCCACAGATGTCACTTTCTCATCAGCAGAAATAACAGTAGCCTTCGCTGGCTCCTAATTTGGGTACACGTGAAGAACAATAAAGTATGTTTTCTGCACATGTGTATCAGAAGTGTTACAGTTACCTGGCAACCAACCAAAAAACTGTGCTGGAAAGCCAAACACCTGAATACAATACTGTGGCCATTTGCATACATGTGCATATGTAAGCCCGTAAAGATATATGTGGAGTTATTTTAGTATTAAAGAGTAAGGACTTGGGGATTTTCTTAAAATAACTGAGTTAGTTTATTACCATTTCTGCAAATGTGAACTTAGGAATAAGGTAGAGGAAAATAAAGCTGTGTCTGAGCTGGGGAGGGATTTTGGGAAGTCACAGTGGTATGCTGCAGTCAGGGGGATTTATGGGAAGCATTGAAGAGGCAGGTAAAGTTTACAAGCACTGCACAGGACATAATTGCACTCATCTGGTGCTTTATCAGCCTACTAACTCCCCTAGTTTGCTTGAAGACTCATAGCAATATATTCTGTTATTGCAATATATTCTGTTATCATCTCAAATCCACATAGAAAAAAAAACAAACCTGGTAGATTATCCTGAAAGGGACCCACAAGGATCATTGAGTCCAGCTCCTGGCCCTGCACAGGACAGCCCCAAAATGCAAACCATGTGCCTGAGAGTATTTTCCAAATGTTTCTTGAACTCTTCAACACCACACTTGGTGCTGTGACCGCTACCCTGGGGAACCTGTTCCAGGAAGAAACTTTTCCTAACATCTAACTCAAACTCACCCCAACACACCTTCGTGAAGATTGATCTCTCTTTGGTTGCAAAGCGCTCGCTATTAAAAGCTTAGGCTGGTCAGTGCTTCAGCTTCATCTTCTGCTGGACACAATCGAACAGCAGTGAACAATGCACTGACAGAGATCTCCATCCATGCTAAGCCTACAGGGAGGATGATTTCATTAAAACACTGTTTTTCTTGAATGTGAACAAGTGTGGGATTTGAGAGAATGGCAAAGAGAGGGATATGTGATGAAGAGGAGAAGGTCGAGAAAGTGAGATACAACTGAGAGGAGGTGTGGAGAGGTGTGGCAGAGGGGGAGAGAGAGGGACATGGGGACATGAAGAGAGGAGAGACTGGCTACCAGTAGGTGTGCACCTTCATCTTCTGCAACTCTTGCACCCAGACAAGGTTAAAGAAGAGGAAATGGAAACAACAGGGGTGAGAACATGAAGGGATCACCAGACCAGGCAATAAAACCAGGCTGTGAACCTTAGGCAACAACAGCATACTGTGTGATCAAACAAAACAGATGTAGTCGACATTCCTATGCACTCTTTTCTCTGGTTTTGTAAACCTTCTCTTTCCTCACCTTCACTTTACTTTTTTTCCTATAGAACAGTGGAGGGGTTAATCTTTAATACCTTCCAGTAATAAACTGTTTTAATTAGCATTAGTTTGCAATGACAAGGCTACAAGTAATTAAGTTACACTGGGATCTAGTTGGAATGAAATTGATACCAGGGGATAGCGTAAACATAAATCAGCATTTAAATAAACTAAAATCACATTGCTGTAATTAGAAGAAAAATCCATTGGCACTAAGAAATAAAAGTAACACATACAGTTTTAATAAACATAGTGAAGAAGAGTGAGGAGCCTGGAAAAATGCAAATTGTTCCTTCCCACATACTTGCTGTCAAAAAAAAAAAAAGAAAAGAAGATAAGAGATCACTGTTTGGTTAGTATTAAGGAAATACTATTACATTGGCATGGGAGAGAAGTTAGAGAAGATTATGAGTGTCTGTACAGAATGCCATTAACATTAACCTGATGCATTGCAAGTGAGTTCTAGTTATAAAAGTAATTACTGGCTACCAAACCCATCTGGAATCTGCAATCAAACAACAAAAAAGAGAGGAATGAGTCGAGGAGCAAGTGATTACTTCTCCAAAGTTAAGACAGGCATGTGCAGTCACGAGCCAGCAGCAGGCTCATGCATTTTTTTCACGCTACGGAAAGAGCAAGCCAACATATGCCTACCAACTTCTCCTGGGCTTTTTAGGCTGCTTACCACCATAGGAGATGACATTTTTGTATGATTAAAAATGATTCATTAGCCTTTTGAATTAAGGGAATCATATATCTTCTTTAAATGTTATGGCAATTAAGATATATTAGATGAAATGCCCTTTTTTTAAAAATTATTTATTTGTTTTGCAAGACAATCTCCTTTCAGGCAAGAGAAAGGATTTGGAGGAATTGATGTAGGAAGGAAGATTAAAAGAACTCTGTGTGAAGTGATTCCAGTTCTGTTGGGACCTCTCAGGTAAGAAAACCCTACCTGAGCTGGGAGCAATTCACCAAGGGCACTCGGGCAGATCAATGGTGACAGTGCCAACATAGTAAACTTTGCTTTACACTCTGGGTCTTTAGCTCTTTTTCAGACAGGTCTTACCTCTGACAGCAGGGTCACCCAAGATGAAGTTGTAAAGGCCAGTGTGGATCAATGCAGACAGGGAATAGAAGCACAACATTATTTATGCACTATGCAACAGAAAGTCTCAGGCAAGATTTATATAGACAGACCAGAAGATGTGGCTGTGTTTAGAGCTCTGCTGACTAATGTGAAAGTTTGCTCAAGGCTGAACTTTCTCTCTGGGGTATTTTTAGTCTGTGCAGGCTTACTTAGGCCTGCACATATGGAAACTCAACCCACCATAAGCATTTCAGACTTTCTGGTCATACCTGGTGGGTATGAAAACAGGTTGAAAGAGTTAGGCTTCTTCAGTCTGAAGAAGAGAAGGCTCTGAGAAGACCTGGATTATCATCCAGTACCTAAAGGGGCTGAGAGAGAGCTGGAGAGGGACTTCTCAACAAGGGCATGAAGTGGAGGGAAAAGACTTCAAACTGACAGAGGGCAGGCTGACATTTGATATAGGAAAAAATTCTTCCCTGTGAGGGTGGTGAGGCACTGGCATGGGTTGCCCAAAAGTGGCTGCCCATCCTTGGAAGTGTTCAAGGCCAGGAAGATATTCCTCCCCATGGGCAAGGAGGCTGGAGCTATATAGTTTCTAAGACCCCTTCCAACCAAAATATTCTATGATGCTATAGGAAATCCATGTACTACAGGACTGAAGTATGAGGGAACCATGAGACCTACCACACCTGTGCTGATGTGTAGATTTGTCGAGTAAGTCTATTATCTACCACATGCATCAGATGTAGTGTTAACACGTGAGTGGGTTGTCCAAAGTACATAAGGACTGGTAGGGGCATCTCAGCTGAATTACACACCTTGTTCATCCAGAAGGGTATTGACATGCACTCGTGCAGAAGACATTCAGTTGGGATTTCCAAATATTTTATAGTCATAGAACAGCTCGGTAAGAAAGGGGCCTGTGGAGGTGTTTTTACCCAACAATTTCTTCTAATTAGACCTTTTTTCTGCTCACAACAGTGGATGTTTTGAACCCTAAATATACATCTTTGAATTATTTAAAAAAAATTGTTAGAAATAGAAGGTGTCTGTCTTTAAATTGTTGAGGTAAAGATGAAGAAATTTATTTAAATGGATGTAAAAGCATGAATGCATGCTCCTATTCTGGACCAATACTAGTTTAATTTATGTATGATATTTAAAACATTAAAGAAGTAGGTGCAATTTCTGACTCAATCTAAGAATCTGAAACAAAGTTTGTGCTGCTTAAGTAACATGGTACATGTCTGTTGAACAGCATGGCTCAATGACGGTAAGATGGAGTGAGAAAGACAAAGATCTGATTCTTAAAACTGAGGACAGAGGAGACAAGAATTGTAGAAAAGAGTAAATAAGGTATTTGGCATGGCACAGTGACATTTCCTTTGGCTTACTCAAATGTAAAAAATGGTGAAATGAGTAGATTTTTATAAAAGTGAACACTGCTCATCCCATTCTAGTTACTGGGAGTTCTGCCATTAACTTAATGGGACTGAAATTCCAGTTCCTGTATTTAATCACTGGAAATATATTTTTATTGAGTACTAACAGAGCACTATTACACCACATATTAGATGTTACTTGCACACATCAAAGCTGTTCCTTCCGCAGCAATCCCATTACTTGGCCTAGGCTAATGAACATTAATAATAGTGTTGTCATTTGCAGGGAAAGAGTCAAAATCAACCAAAAAACTTAACAGAATAACTTTTTGACGTAAGTCAAGCAGGCACTCTTTGACCTTACATAACCTTCCATTCACCTCAGACTAAATGAGTGGTTTTAATACACACCTGCCAGTTTAATATCAGAGCATTAGGCCTAAATTGCTCTCTGGAGGTCAGTAGATTTTTCTAGATACTTCTGGATAGGAAGACACAAGGGGCTAGTTTGATGAGGGTCTTCCACTTGTTTTTAAAATGACAACCCATGGAGCCATCAGCTGGAAATTGTTAAGAGGGATGGGGAACTGACTGATTGTACCCTGGTTATGATGACTGTCATCTCACACCTGCACAAGCCTGCCTGGAACCTGTTTTACAGATGCTGCTGGCTATAACTGTATCATGTACCTTTGTAGTGTCTTCACCCTATGGGGGAAACTCAGCACCTCAAAATCTACTTGACAGCATCCTGCCTCGTTACATAAGAAATCTGGGGACAGAATAAGAAATTATCCTACCAAGTGACAATACAGGGAGAACTTAGCTCAGCTGTAAGTGCCAAGTCTAACATGAAAACAGGACAGCTAAATGAAGATTGTACTTTCACCTGGAGTACAGCATCGAGGTCTGAAGCCCCCCGCACAAGAAGGACACAGAACTGTTAGAGCAGGTTCAGAGGAGGCCACAAAGATGGTCAGAGGGTTGGAGCAAGTCTTCTATGAAGACAGATTGAGAGATTTGGGGCAGTGCAGCCTGTAAAAGAGAAGGCTCCAGGGGGACCTTAGAGAGCCCTCCAGTGCCTAAAGGTGCTACAGGAAAGCTGGAGAGGGACTTTTGACAAGGGCATGTAGGGATAGGACAAGGGGGAATGGCTTTAACCATTGAAAGAGAGCAGGTTTAGATGAGGGATCAGGAAGAAATTTACTGTGAGGGTGATAAAATACTGGCCCAGAGAAGTTGTGGATGCCCCATCCCTGGAAGTGTTCAAGTCCAGGTTGGATGGGGCTCAAGCCTGATCTAATAGTGGTATCACTGCCAAAGGTTGAGGGGTTGAAACTAGATGATCTTCAATGTCCCTACCAACCCAAACCATTGCTTATTTCTGACATGAAAAAGTCTCCATCAGAAGGACCAAAAATTACATAGGACAGGTCTTCAATTTCTTGCTTCACCTTCTGTTCCTTACTCATTCCATGTGAACCAAGGCATTAACTCCTGTGTATTCCTCACAGCCTCCATGTTCTTATACAAATCCTTTGTTAAATCAACCATTGTTTTTCTGGATTTTCAAGAAATCATGTCTTGCCGTGACAAAGTTGCAAAATGGATGGAGTCATCTTTGCTGTGTTTTCCTAGCAGGGAAAAATCACATGAAAGTTTTCTGCTAGGCTACTCCTTCACAAGAGCATCATACATATCTGCCACAGCACTGCCATCTCGTCTGGACAGAGCTTCTATCTTCCTCCTTGTGTCAGGAATTAGTAGCACAATTTTATCACTCTTTAGAAGAAAAAGTTGAAGGGAAGAGGCAAGAAGCCAGATTTCACAGCAGAAGTCCCTAGAAAGCTGGGGACCCAGTTACTTGCTGATGCTGCTTTTTTCACAGTTATCAACTCCCCATTCACCATGTGTTTCTTGCTGTTCATTTTTTAAAAAATTCATCTTTAGTCTATCAAAAATATATAACAAAGCTACCTTCTGAAATCACTTACATTGACAAAGTGTCAGCAATCCTGAAATAGTGTTTTGATCCCCTACTGTGCCAAACTACAGAGTATGTCTAAATACACTGGCAGATCCTGAAATGCACCCTGATGGATAGCAAGGACTTGTTGCATGGAAAAAATAATTTTTTGCTAAAATTGGGACTTGCTCATATGAGAGTGTCCTGCCTTACAATACATAAATCTAGAAGTTATCAGATCATAACTTTTGAGCAATAGTAAAATTAGGCAAGCGATCTTGTTTGTCACTGTAGCACAGACCATAATTCTAAGCAACATGAAATATGCATCAAAACCTGACTATGGTTTATCTTGACAGGTACATAAAATATTGCAAAGGAAGGTGATCATTAGGCTTCAGGTTCAGATGAAGTTTCTGGACAAATTTTGGGTTTAAATCTAAAATGAGTACAATGCAGAAATCTAGTCTGAAGGGCAGATAGGATAAAAATCTTCCCAGAAAGAATAACACCAGCAACAGACATATAGTAGAGTCAGGAGGGAGTTGGATAAAACTGGAGAGCAGTAGGTAGGATTTGCTATGTTAGATAAAAGCAACATGTTTGTGCTTTTTCAGAACTTCCAATTTGCTTTCTTCTTACTCGAGCTTCTTCAGTGAGGTAGGCACATTTTCCTCATTCCCCATTCTCCATTCTCAGCCTGAGGAATGAATGCTCCATCCAAGTCTAATGAAATAAACAATGGGGTCCCACTGCATTGCACCCCACGTCTTTTGATAACTCTGTATGTGTTGTGGAATGAGCAAGAGGACCTCTAAGTACCCCTTGTGTCTCACAGGTATGTTGTGAGCAACAGCATTACATAAATATGCAGTTGTTATGTCAACAAGGCAATTTCTGAGTGAGAGGCTTTTCTTCATGGTGTTGTCTATTCCAGGGTTTTGCCACTGCTGCATGATCTTGGTGAAATCACTCACTTCAGCATGAACGAGCTGATCAATATTTAATATGGTGCTAACCATACTTAAAACCGTTTTTAGGTCCCTGACATTCATGGAGGACAAGTGCAACAGGCAGGCTGCATATTACTCAGCTGTGGTCTTACGGTTTCTTATCTCACGATGATGTATCCATGAACCATGTTATTGCTCCTGGTTGTCTCCTTTGCCTTTTGTAAATGGGATTGGCACTGTGCTCCAGCCCCTGGAATCTTCCTGGGGGGGGCAAAGTCGCATCTGTTGTCAAAGGGTTTTGCTGGAGGATTACCATGGCTTTTGGAGAAATCCGTGACAAGGACATACCATTCTCTCTCCTTCCTGCTGTCTTGCCAAATGCGTGAGTTTAACCACCGAGCACAATTTTTTCTTGCATCTCGCAGATGTCTGTGTCCCGCTCTGGATCTGTCCTAAGTTGCGAACACGGGGGAGGGTGGGGGAGGATGGATTCGAATAGCCAGAGCGAGCAGACACAAACGAGGTCAAACGGTGGCAATCAAAGCGATAATTCACTTTTATTCACTATCAAAGAAAAGAGCAAGGAATAACACAGAAAACCAGGAAAAACCCAAGAATTACAGAAAGCAAGACAGGGAGCAACCACCAAGAACCTGCGGCGGCCCGCGAAGAGCTCGCTTCTTCCCGCTGCCAGCGGGCTGAGCGGCGCTTTACGGCAGTGACTCGGCACTTTCACGCCAGCCTGGCGACCGTGGCAACGGCCCGCTCGCCACGTGCGCGGCGGCGCGCGCGAGCGCTCGGCAGCACGCGCAGCCCCGCGCTGAGGGCCGCGCGATGGCGGCGCGGCTGAGCGCAGTGGCCGCCCTCGGTAGGGACCCTCACGGCCGGGCCTCCGCGGACCATCATGGCCCATTGTCTTTCCAGATCCTATCGAGGGAGGTGGACAATGGTTAAACAAATCACTCTTCCGCAGTTTCTTACAGCGTGAGAAGGGCGTGCCACAGTAAGAGAATGGCCAAGCCGGCGCCGAGAGCCCGCACGCAGGAGAACAGGTTCAGTCCCTGCTGTAGAGATAGCAGGTGCCAGGGAGAGAGGGAAAAGGGGACTCCGCACCTTTTGGGGAATCAGATTAAGATTGGATCGAAATGTTGTGTTGTTCAAGGAAGTAGCCTGATTTGGGGGGGTGGGAGAAGAGATCCTAGGAGGGATGGAGAGGAGGAATGAGTGATAATTAAGATCCGATGTGTCAGAAAAGTCATTTCAGTTAAGCCACGGAATTCCTTTGCCAGGTTGGGAAAATACGAAACCCGGCCTTGCTCCGTTCTTGTAAATTTCTGTTTGTGCAAGCTCTGGTGGAGGTTGAAATGTTGTGCAATGCCAGCTCAGAGTTGAATCAGTTTCTCCAGTGGAGTTGTATGTCAGTAATGTGAAATTGAAAGATTATTTCTTTCACATTTTGGTTTTCTGGTCTCTTCTCTTGGAATTGTTTACAAAATCCAGGAATGCCTCCATGTCCCTTAGCAAGTCCCACCATCGATGTATCTGGCTTTGTGCCCAGCTCTCAAGAAGTAAATCTCCCCAGTCAGCCACGCTGACGAGCTCTTAGTTTCTTTTTTGCATGTTGTTGTTTGCTTGTTGATCCGTGCCATGGGACAGAGCACAATTAAATGAAGAAAAATGAAAACATGGTGCTATGCCAGACAGTTTTGCTGCTGTCTTGCTGATTATGAAAGATGAGTGTGTTTCTGGGCAATAAGACAAGAATGGATAATGCTGTGTCCTTGATGTACTCTACCTCAGGCAGCATCTTCGGAGCTCTGGTCCTTCCTCAGGACTTGTGAGAAGAGTGCTAGCACTGATGTAAACAGAAGCTGCCCTTGTCCCTGGGCTCATTTCTTGTAGAGCTTTCACAACCTAAAGTGCATGATTGTTTGGTATTCCCAGACAGGCATTATTTTAAGATGTATTCTTTTGTATTGATAGGATAAGGAATAATGGCTTTAAACAGAAAGAAGTTAGGTTCAGATTAGATATTAGGAAGAAATTCTTCACTATGATGAGGCACTGGTGCAGGTTTCACATGGAAGTTGTGTCTGCCCCACCCCTGGAAGTGTTCAGGGTCAGGTTAGATGGGGACCTGAACAGCCTGGTCTAGAGGAACATGTTCTTGACCATGGCAGGGGGCTGGAATGGAATGATCTTTAAGATCCCTTCAATACCAGCCATTCTGTTGTTCCGTGATATCTTTGTATAGGATGTAAATCTAGCCTCTGCTGAGAAAGCCTGCTGTTACTTTGTGCACAAACGTTCCCGTCACAAACCCGCCCATCTTCTTTTACTGAGCCTGAAGTTTGTTGTTTCCTCAGCAAACACGCAAGATCTTACAAAACATCTGAGTGCTATTATTATCCATTACTGTTTGCACATTTGCTTGAAATTTATTCCCACATCTTTCCGTCTTCAAGGTCTCTGTTTTCTTCCTCTCTCCTCCTCACTCCTATTTCTACCCCTACATCTGTCTCTCATTTTCCCACCATGTAAATTCAGAGGCTCTACTACCAGTTTTTATTTCCCAAATGCTACCACTAGTACGCCTTCTGAGATGACTTCATTCAGCAGCTGTCTTGCTCTGGAAGTTTATTCTTCTAGCTCCCTGTTCTTTCATAGCTATGTGACATCCTTAATTTTCCGTTCTGAGCCCATCACCCATGCACCCATAGAACTACGTACCCTTGTTCTGACCTCCTTGCCTGTTCTGTTCTTTGCTGCCCTGAAACCAATATCACTTACTTTTCATCCTGTCTTTGACCTCCATCTTCTTCTGGATCATTCATTAAGGATGATGACCACAAGATAATAAATATTTAGTTATTCCTGACTGACTCACTGCAATGTCCTCCTGACATCATTCAAGACAGAGGACTCCCATGGTGAAGCAAGGTTCTGGCAGATCTGCCCATCTAGAATATTTAGTGCAATGCTTAGCACCTTATTATTACAGGAGAAACTTTTTACAGACCCAATTGGAAGGACTGTTTGGACATGATGTTATCTCACGAGGTTTGAATGTGAGACCTATGGACTGGGTGCAACCTGCAAAGATGTAGAGTACTATCAGATGTGCAACCTGGATTTGCTGGATACTGTGGTAGGATCTCCAGTTTGTTTTTGGGAGAGCAGGTCCTTTCCATCCTTGAAATACATGAATTCCTTTGCTGCAATGTTTAAAAAATATAAGGTGCCTGGATAGGGTTATTGCTTCTTGCCACTTTTTGAATACCTGTACTGTTTTATTAATTTTAAAATAACAGTTGCAAGCTGACCTTTCCTTCTAGAAGCCTGAATTATTTAACCCAGAGAATTATTTAACTCCAAACTCATTTCCTGTGTTCTCAGAGATCGAGAACTGAGGTTGCTAATATGATATGAAAGGGAGCCCATGTTATGCTGGTAGTAAATTTGGAATAGGACCTCAGATGCTTGTCCTAGAGCACTGTCTCAATCCAGAATGTCCTTCCTGTCCTTGTAACCCAGAAAAACCCAGCTCTAACAGCAAACTACATCCAGCATATAATTACCAGTCTAAGGAGTGATTTCCGACAGATATTTCTCATGCTTTTGCTGTTGATCTCTGTGCTGGTTTGGGGTCTCACCAGATTAAGAACTCATCCTTGTCCTCTTCCCAGAATGTTCACCTGAAATTTTCATGGAGGCAGACTGTTTACTGAGAATCAGAATGCAGTGCTCATTTTTCTTCTTTTTTGAGACAGTAATTTTTGATTAGTTGTGCTTCATCGTCTTGGTGTTTCATTGTGCTCTATGACCTGAAAGGCTTTTTGTACCAGAAGGCTTTATAGAAATGACTGCAACCTAAATTATGGCAGAGAAGAACTTAAAAATTCCATTTCTAGCTACGGATTTAGTCTGAAATGAAGAAAACACTGGTCGGGGACCATGTGTGGAGCAGCTTTCTCATTCACACTGATAGCAACACTTGCAAAATGCAGTCAGCCATGAACAGGATGCTGCACACATCCAGCACCTGCTGGGCCTAAGTCTGCTGGAGGTACACCCAGAGCAGTCAGTTTTCCATTTTTCACTAAAAGGGAGAGAGATGGATTTCCTTAGTCCTGGGGGGATTAAATGCCCAGTTGGGTTGACTTGATAACATGGAGTGAACAGGGTCAAAACAACGACTTCAGCTTTCAAGTGATGGGTTTGTCTGCATCAACATGAACAAATTCCCCATTGTATTCACCACAAACAGGCTTTTCTTCCCATATCAGCCTGCAAGAGCTTTTTGTTCCGAGGGGTTTTTACCTGCCATAGAACAAACATATTTGCTGTCAACACTGCAAACCTCGCCCCCGCCCCCCCACTTGCCTTATGTCTGAGTTCCCATGTGTCTCTCTTACACTATCCCAGGGCATTAATAGACTGTAGGATCTTGTTCCAGGCCCTTATCTGGTTTTCATTTCAGTAGTCCTTTTTGAGACTACTCCTATACAGCAACTTACCCGTGTATCTGTCTGACCTCCTGCACCAAAAGCCACTCTTGTCTTTTAAGCAGTGAAATAGATTTTCCTTCTTTCATCAGCCTGGCAGGCAAAGCCCCAGAATTTGCCCCTAGCCCCACCCCTGCAGAGTTTATATCAACATTGCCAGAAATGGATGTTGAGGCAATGGCTTTCCAGGTCTCAGCAGTGATATTATCAGACCATTAACCTGAGGAAGCTCTATCTCTCTACCTTCGTATTTTGACACCTCTGAGGTACTTTGCACTCTCTTGCAGCAGACAGCTTTTTCTTTGTAGCACTAGTTCCACATTTGCCTTCTAGGATCTATAAAGCTTATCTGCTTCTGCTGTGCATGTTCCTTTTTTTTTTCTTTTTTTCTTTCCTGAAAGTCAGTTTTTCACTTGGTGTAAATGCAGACGGTGAACTGCAGTGAAATTTACAGAAACCATTCCACAGCTCCTGTGTGAAGAGCTTTTAACCATTTGGTATTCTTGGGAAACAATTAAGTATCCCAGGTAAAATGCAGTAGCATAACACTTAGGGCAAACCATGCATTTAACAGAATGTGTTCCTAGTAACAGGTGAATTTTAATAGGATTAAGAAAAAACATTTCTTCCCATGTCTGGGCATTTTAATTGCTGTTTGTAGGTAGGTGAGAATATTGTCCCTGTGTCTGAAACACTGCATGCAACTAATTTCCTGTGTGTCTCTAAGCTTAACCCCTGGAGTCTATTATATATAGACAGACTAAGAGAGTTGAGGCTGTTCAGCCTGGAGAAAAGAAGGCTTCAAAGAGACCTTATACCACATTCCAGTACATAAAGGGGCTGCAGGAGAGCTGGAGAGGGTCCTTTGACAGAGGCATGGAGTGACAGTAAAAGGGGTAATGGTTTTAAGCTTAAGGAGGATAGGTTTAGATTAGGAAGAAATTCTTTACTGGGAGGGTGGTGAGGCAGTGGCAAAGGCTGCCCAGTGAAGCTGTGGCAGCCCCATCCCTGGAAGTGAAGCTGTGGCAGCCCCATCCCTGGAAATGTTAAAGTCACATTAGATGGGGCTTTGAGCCTGGTCTAGTGGAAGGTGTCCCTGCCCATGACTGTGGGGTTGGAACTGGATGTTCTTTAATGTCCCTTCCACCCCAGTCCATTCTATGATTCCATGATATTTGAGCCTAGTATATATTGAATTTAATATATTTTTCCAAATGGGATGAATTTTTTAGACTTATAGGTAACCCATATGAAGCAGCTTTTAAGAGCTGTGTGGCTAGGTGCTGGATTTAGTTTTGATTTTGTTTTTTTTTTCTTTTATAACTTAAACAGGAATATGCTAAATCTTGCTCACAAATCAAGAAGTCATTTAAAATCATTTAAACTTTACTCACTGCAGTGAGATCAGAGAGCTTACTATCCATGTTTAATTTGTGTGTCATGGTTTTTTTCCTTTGTTCAGTGGATAGGATGAGTTGGGATCTAGGCCTTGAGCAATAATCTGAATTGCTTGCTGCTGAGATGATAATAGCCACAACAGACAAGAGAGGGTTTTAGAGTAGTTGCTGTATGGACTTTAGCCTCAGTTTTACACATTGAGAAGGACTTGAAACTGTCCTCTCTGCTGGACAGTGTGGGTTCATAAATGGACAGCTTATGTCTTGGTGGGCATTTGTGGAGTGTGGAGCTGGAGGGTTTGGTGTGGGCTGCTGGATCACAGAAACATTAGCACATAGTGAGGAGGTGTCTTCTTTCACCTGCTGGATGAATGCAAATCCCTCATCAGGAGAGGGACGAGTAATTTCTGCCATAGCAGTGGTGTCTCTGGATATATGATGTTAGATCTGAAAGGTGACTCTTCTCTTTGATCTCAGCAGGTACATGGTCGATCTGAAAACACGGACTCCTTACTTTGACAGGCGGCACTCATCATCTGATAATCAAAAGAGGAGAGCTGTTCATTCACCAAGTTAAATTGCAGAGAGCTGCAGAATTAGCAAAGGGTATCATCTTTTCATTACTGTTGCAATGATGTGCAGAAAACATTGCAGCATGTATCAAGATCAGAGAATCATAGAATCCTGAGGCTTGGAAAATACTTCTAAGATCACCAAGTCCAGCCATTAACCCAGCACTGCCAAGTCCACCACTAAACCTTGTCCCTCATCTTCATGCATGCCATGTTTCCATGACTTCCCTGAGCAGCCTGTTCCAATGCTTGACCACCATTTCAGTGAAAAGAACTTTCCTGATATCCAATCTCTCTCCATTTTGATCATTCTGTAGTTCCAGTACCCT
This sequence comes from Ploceus nigricollis, assembly GCA_013399945.1. Classification (NCBI taxonomy): domain Eukaryota; kingdom Metazoa; phylum Chordata; class Aves; order Passeriformes; family Ploceidae; genus Ploceus; species Ploceus nigricollis. The sequence goes on along the minus strand of VXBC01004202.1, from coordinate 666,575 downwards.
TATGTTACAGGCTATCTCTTCTTGCTCTGCAAGAATGCAGGGTAGGATCATGTTCATCACCACTCGCTGATGAGCACAACTAAGCCAGCTGCTGAGCTGTTTGCTTTAGCAATTACTCTTTTTCCCTGCCATTGCTTAAACTTTATGGGGTTGCAATACTTCATATACCCTAAAGCTAGTCACTTTCTTTTTAATGTCACTAAGTGTTTAAAAACTTGTTGATTGAATTCACAAAAGCTGTGTTTCCTAACCATGGAACAACCGTATTCTTTTATATCAGGCAGAATTTGCTTATATGAAATCAGTTACCACTGCTACAATACTGGCATGTGACTTCTGTTACACAAATAATTCTTTAAAAGCAGAAAGGCATATTTTCTCCTGCATCCAGTTGCAGGTACAGGTTAGAACAGTCTGTGATTTTTTTAACCATATGCCCATTCATTGTGACATTCACGTTGGACAGCTGAAAGCAGCATTTTCCAGCCACCCCCTACTCTGAATTTATGAGCTATATCAGCCAGGCTGCTGCTTGAACATCTGTGAGGGTGGGATCACAGCTTTCTGTAGCATTTCATTGTGGCCCAAGTGCAGCTGAGAATATCTGAAATAGAATCCAAACCCTTGGATACTGAGTAAGTGGGAAGGTCTCTGTGTATTGATCTCAAATATGAGGTGTGGTCTGGTTCTCAAACGGCTTTTTGGAAGTGTTTAGAATATTGTTGATGTAGTGCTAATGGCAAAACTCCCTAAAAGAGTATCTGTGATAGCCACTTTGCACTACCCGTAAAATTTCTGATACAATTATATTGAACTACTGTAAAACAATTCTGTATAAAAACTGCATTTTTGCCAGTCCACAGGGAAAATCTTCAAGATAAATTTTACTCCTCACTGAATGCTGCAGCAGTCCAGATGTTTTTTCTCAGACAGATGTTGCTTTGCCCAACACCAGTCATCGTCACTCCTGAGCTACTATTCTGTCTGTACACTGTGTCTGTTCCTGGAGCTGCAAAAGCTGCAAGTCAATGAACTTTTTCTCTCATTTTTTTGTCATTTATACCTCCTGCACTGTTCAAATAAGCAATGGGTTTCCTATTTAAGAAGCATGGTGGTTAAATTATAAGATTTGTTTAAAAACCTCTGTAGGATGGAAGCTGTAGACAACAAATGCTCCTTATTTCATTTTATCAGACTTCTGTGTTCCACCACATAACTACACACTGTGCAGCATGGCTGTGTTCTTGTGGTTTGACCCCAGGACACACATGCACACAAATCCCTTCCCTTTGCTTCAGCTGGCCACCTGGCTTCGTTTGCTGTTAGCTAGCTCTCATATTGAAAGGGACCATGAAAACATCCAGACTGTCTCAGTCATAGTCTCTCTCAGCTGCCTCTGGCAAGCTGAAGAACCTCAGTGTATTTAGTTGTTCCTAATCAACAAGATTACCTATACTTTTGTGTCCTTTAAATTTCTAGTTTTCACATCTTTTTGTCAAGAAAGTTCTGCTGTTTGTGAATCTGCATTTTATATGCAAGAATTGGACACACTGGGACTTTATTCAATGTTATAATAATACTTTTATTTCTGTTCTCTGTTTATTCCTTAATTTCCCTGATATTCTTTGGCTTTTGCCATGTGAGTAGCCACAGGGTGATAGAAATAGTCATTAAAACTCTCAAGCATTTTTTTAGAAGTTCAAGGCCATCTTTGTTTACATGAAGAAGGAGTTCTTCACAGGACAGCCCATATGCTGGTCTGGTTTGCCCTCTTGAGGGGTTATTTTTTTTCTATAACTTGTTGTCTGCAAAGGATCCAAGATGGGCATTTCACTGGGTGTCTTATGTTATACAGGATGAATCTGGACCTACACAGTATAGTCAAACTGAATTTTTGAAATTAATAAAGTGTAATTTTTAAATGTAATGGCTTGTAACATAACATGCAGTCACACAAAATGATCTCGCATTCTCTTCTGGCTTTAAATGATGAGTATATGTGATTGCCAGAGTCATTTTTAGACTATGTTTTCAGACCCTGCTTCTGAAAGTGTAGGCTGATAGCTAAACCAGCTAGCATCAGTGAAAAGAGCAGTGCCTGAATTGGTGCCAGTCAAAACATGTACTCAGTAGCCACTCTTGGATAACAAAGACTGTTTCTCAGAGGATAAAACTAAAGGAACTTAAAATACTATCAAGAATCTGACAGCCTCCCCTGTCAAGTCAATACATGACTTGTGGGTGTCCTTGAAGGGGTATAAAATTTTCATCCAAAAAATTTACAGGAATGGTTTAGAAATCTACTGCGCCAGCTGCTAGAAGGAAATAAATTAAAGATACAGGGAACTTAAAAACATAGAAGTTCCATGCCAAGAAATATTCTCCACAGCTGTCTCACACTTCTCAGGTGAAAGATGCAGAGCTGTCTTGAGTTGTTGTTATAAAGGGGATCAATCCTCAAGAACAAAACTTTCTCTCTAAGAAATACTTAAAGGAACTTTATCATTGTCACATAACAGGAACAGCAGTACTCTTTGGAAAATATAAGAAATATAAATACTTCCTTTTTCTTATTAGGCTTATACGTATGTAAATCTTTAATGATTGCTTCCAGTTAAAAACAAGACTATTTTCAGTAAATAACGACAACAAAAAGAATTTCTTGAGGAATATTTATATTCCAGTGGCATGTAAGTCTTCAGTTTCTAATTCAGTTAGTCACCAATTTTCCAATCCTCAGTGACAAGTTCCTTATTATCAGGGTGTCTTTGGTCTTCTTTTAAATAGTGTAGTAGAAATATTCCCTGCAATATTCGTGTAAATAATAATTGGGTTGTTTTTTTTTTTCTGTAGAAAAGAAGTTCCCATTGATATAAAGAAGCCACAAGAACAGAATGGCAGAATCTTAATTAATAATGTCACTCCAACATTTTTGAGTCCTCTTTCATAATATGCTTGGTTTTTTCTATGGCTCAAATTTTTTAAATTCTTGAGTTAGTGAATGGTTCCTTTTCTCAGATCCTCTTTGATCTTCAGGTCTGTTTCCAAGAGCCAGAAATCTAAGTGACCGTCTTAGCTGTCATAGAAAAAGGAAAACAAAATTGATTTGGTCTTTCACTGAACACATACAATGCTGTTTTGAAATGAAAGATTAACAGCTTAAAAAATGTAAATATATTAGGAGAATAAAAATGGTTGTTATGTAGTGATACTTTAGGCAAGGACTTGAAATGAGTGATTCTGTACAAAAGTGATCAAAACAGAAAAGGGCAACTAAACCTCAAACATATGTATAATGCATTAAAAAGTGAAAGTTAAAAAAAAGTATGAAATACATAGTTTTTTTGAAGAACCTTAAATTCATAGAAATTACAAAAGAATAAAAGTCCATTAGGAATCCATAATATCCACTTGAGCTCCAGGAAGCCTTCTAATAACAAATTTCCAGGAGTGGGAAGCTCAAGCACTGACTTGTATAAATCTTCTTAGTAGCCTCTGATGCCTCAAATATTTCAAATCTTCTAACACTCCATTGAGCAGGGAAGACTGCCTGACTCCCTCTTGGAAGCCAGTAGATTATCATGCTCTTAACCATTAGCATTAATTAATCCAGGCAATAAAACACTTAAATATCTTAGCAGACCAGCTCTCTCCTGGCATGTAGTTACTAATTTACACTGAACCAGTATGGCTTGATTCCAAGCCTGAGCCACAGATTCTTGTCTTTTGTAAACATTAAGTATCATTCATCGTATTAGTGAAGCAGCCTTGTCCTACTATTTATTTATAGTTATACATATAAGTATACATATAAGTGTATGTGTACATAAACATATACAAGAGCACATAGATTCAAAGAGGGGTTTGGGATTCTGTTTTGCAAATAGCCATTTCAGGCTGTGATTTCCAACCTGCTGTTTAACAGTTTATAAAGTGTATTCCTTTGAGCAGCTTCTGATAAAATATTTTCTGATTAAGGATTGATATGGCACACTTTTTGCCACCTTTTAAATTTTTTTCCAGTTCTCCTACAGATCCATAATGCCTTGTACCTTTCCAAGAACTAGTGCAATCAACAGTTCACAGTCAGAAATGAAATACTGCATCACCTGTAAATATGTAGAAATGTTGTTAATTTAGGAAAGATATGGATCTATTGGAGCAGGCTGAGAGGAAGATCACAAAAATTATCGGAGGGCTGCAGCACCTCTCCTGTGAGGAAGGGCTAAGAGAGTTGAGGTTGTCCAGCCTGGAGAACAGAATGCTTCAGGGAGACTCTATTCCAACATTTCAATATTTAAAAGGAACTTGCAACAAAGATGGGGACAGACTTTTTAATAAGGCTTGTAGCAAAAGGACAAGGAATAACGTTTTTTAACTAAAAGAGTGTAGATTCAAACTAGATATATGGAAGAAGTTTACAGTAAGAGTGGAGAAACACTGTCACAGGTTGCCCAGAGAGGTGGTGGATGGCCCATCCCTGGAAACATGACAGACCAGGTTAAATGGAGCTTTGAGCAACCTGGTCTGGTAGAAGGTATTCCTGCCCATAGCAGAGGGGTTGGACTAGGTAAGGTTTAAAACTCCCTTCCAACTCAAACCATTCTGTGATGCCTACAGACCTGTGCCTCTGGGACGCTGTTGTCCATATGAGCTACTTGATAGAAGTCAAGAGGCAATAAAGGCTGAGGGCAAGCATTGTCTCCTTACTTCTCATGAGTAACAGCTTAGGCGGGCTTCATTTTCTTAACGCTGGACATTTAAAAGTTAGACTTTGCAAGTCATTGTTGATTGTGCCATCTTACTTTTCTTCTGTTCTTGGCCTGCAATTTATGATGTTGGCCACATTCCAGTGAATGTCCCTTTCTTTATCTCTCAGGCATTAATAATGACCACGGCACTTCCTCTTGTTGTCTGATTTGTTTTTAACTTTTCTCTCATGTTGCTTAAATCAAAGGACATACTCAAAGGTGTTACTTCAGATAACCTGTAAAATTTAAGAATTTATCCCTAAACTCTCTTTTCCTTCAGACAGAGTTGAATATTTGCACACACCCTCTTAGGATATTCTCTTGCCCATACAAGCTAAATATTCTCCAAAATAGTTTTTACATGCTGGATCGAAACTCTTCCAGGGATCATATCAGCTACAGTGGGAACAATCACAGGTTAATGCTCATACTTCTGACACTCTTTAGTTTATCCAACGTAACTCTTTCTGATGACCAAATTTACAAAGCTACTATCTTAATATAGTTTTGCTGACTTAGATAAGATCCTCTTTGTTCAGTGAGCACCTTATGCACAAGAATTGTGTTCAGTGACATGCTGATACATATGCCACCTTTGGCCTTTTAAATCAGAAACAGATCAACATCTTGCAATGACAGAGGAATAAACTGATGAGTCTTCTAGCTAAGTTGCATCACACAACAGTCAGGTTTTCAGACGTTATTGCAAATCCTTTGCCAAAACCTGCTTCTAATTCTTGTAGGTATATTGTATCTCTTCCCACTTACTCGCTTATAATAATGTTTGACATAAAAGGTGAGGTCCCAGGCATTACTCTGTTTCTTTTGTGCTCATTCATTTGCTTCTTCAATGGCAGATATTCCCTTCACTATGCATTGGAATTATGGAATTGGCCAGGGGATAATATACCATCCTTTTAATAGTGACTCCCTTAGGCTGGTAAAAGAATGCAACCAGCACATGCTCTGTCAGAACAGAAAATTTCCTCAGTAACAATCGTAAGCTGTTTCTTTGTTCTACGTACTTACAGCTCATTGTGTAGAAGAAAGCTAAGATTGCCTTTGTTTATGCATAGAAAAGCTAGTTTCATGGATACCACAGGTTAAAAAAAAGGAGCTTTCATCACCATATGAGCTGCTTTTCTCTCTGAGTTACCTGGATCTCTGCACTTCTCATTCAGATGCTTCATGTAAGTGCTTACAATCCACGCTGAGTCTATGACTTGTCTGTCTTGTCCAAGCATGTGGAAAATAAACAGATTAGGGCATCATCATGGAGTTGCTGAAGTGCTTAAAAGAGCAACGTCCTGATTCCCAGACCATTTTGTGATTTCCTCTGTCAAGGTTCATTAGGAGATTGTGGGAGCTTGTCACTCACGGACATGGCTCACACCAAAAGTACCACAGATGCACGTTGTGTTTTGGTAACCTGGGTAGGGGGGATAGTCCTCATTACCAGTCTCTTGTGATTGTAGAATCTTCAAGGTTGAAAAGATCTCCTGGATCATCAAGTTCAACCTTTGACTGAATACTACCACACCCACAAAACCATCTTTGCAAAGTGTCATGTCTTCTCTTTAATAATAGTTCCAAGGAGCCTCTTCCAATGCTTAGCCACTCTTCAGTGAAGAAATTTTTCCTGATATTCCCTGGCACAGCTTGAGGCCTTTCCCCTTCTCCTGTCACTGGTTGCCTGGGAGAAAAGACCAACCCCCACCAGACTACAGCTTCCTTTCAGGTAGTTGTAGAGATTGATACAGTCTCTCCTGAGCCTTCTTTTCTCCAGACTGGGCACCCCCAGCTCATTCAGTCACTCCTCATAAGATGTATGCTCCAGACCCTTCATGAACTTTATTGCCCTTCTCTGTTAATATCAGAAAAATGGAAGTTGGATGATACACTTCTCGCAGATAATCTGCATTTTTTAATTTGCCATTCTATTCCTGGTATTTTGCTATTTCAGCATTTTAAAGTCCACTCTGAAGCCTGCTTTTCCTCTTTTTTTTTCTGCCAGTTTGAGTTGTAAAGCACTGTGAGGAAAACCTGCTTTGCAGACACTGTATTCTGTAGGTGATTAAACAACTTTAATGTGCGCTACACCTTCCTTGCTCCTCTTTTTACTTGTCACAAATTGTGAATTTATCACTACTACCTGCAACTAAGGAGAGTCATCAAATGCAAACAAATTACAAGCTTTTTTCTGCACCAGACAGGTTTCAAGTTTCCTGAGGGCTCTGAGTATTTGTTTGTTCCACAGAAAGAATGAGATAGTTAATTCCCCAGCATTTCTTGCTGGTCTTTTACATCAGCTTCTTTGATAAATCATTTGGGACATCACATAATCAAGTGCTGCCATAAAACATTTATACAGATCTATAAACTAGATTACATTGTGTGGGAAATCATTAACCTCCTCTGCTTGAATTGTGCTGTTTGTACTAAAAAGGTGCAGGTGTGCGTACATACAGAACACTAGCTTTCATATTTATCCTCTGGCTCAAGAGTTAAACCTGTGCAACAGCATCATCAGAGACAACATCTGGAAAGAAACACCTGGGGATTCCAAATTCTCTCTTGGTTTTGCTGGTGATGGTGGGGTTTTATCTCTGCCAAGCCCTTGTCTTTTCTCTGTGACAATGGCAGAGTGGTTCTGAATAATTAAAACATTGTGCATTACTGTTTGGCAACTACTTTAATATTCCCAGGCCTTCCTGCACTGGCATAGTCAGGGCATATACTGAATAATTTTCCCTCTACAGTAGATGTTAGAGCTCATCTCACAGATGAGAATATGAAGACTATGTCCAAGAAGTAAATTAAACAGTGTCTGGAAACAGTCCTAGGCACTACAATACAGTAATTTCTGCTGTTGCACTGTCAGGAGCATCTGTGATACGGTGTTTGCCTGTGTCAACTGGTGCTCTCCCAAGTAATACTTCAGTCTGGATCAGGAACTAAAAAAGAAAAACAGAGCTCATTTCCACCAGTCTGTTTTTATGCATCTGTGTTGTTTTGGAGACTACAAAAGGTTGCTGGCTTAGATACTCACTGCTCTGTGCCAGTTGGCCTCAGTGGTTGTGGATGGTTTTTGTGTATTTAAATTACCTCTGTAGGTGAAGCTGAATTTAGCCCAGCCCCTGTGAAAACATCATCCTTGGGGTGAGTCCTCACAACTGTGATGAGCTCGGATGTCACCCTTGTCCCTCAGTACAGATGGGGCAAAACACTGGGCGTATCTTCCCAGCCTCATAGCGTAGTTAACATTGCACAAGGGGACAAACAGGGGTTAGATTCAACCCTATTTTAGACCTGTTTTGCAGCATTGTTTCTGGTGGAATGCTCTGCAGTCTGTTCCATCTAATTTAGTTGATAAATAACATCTCCGTCCTTTAGTTTTGCACTGCTGTCAATAACTGTAACAATTTCTCCATCATACCAATGCAGAGTCTTGACTGATGGAAAACTACAATTGCATGGGTCTTAATAAAGGTCTAGTGCACACTCTCAAAAAAATCTTTCCAGCATGACATGAAGTTTGCTCAAAACACAGTCATGGCCTCAACCCTCACTTTGCTGACTTTAGTAAATCAAATAACAGCAAAATAAAATCAGTTACACAGAAAAATCAATCAGCCATCAAAACCACAAATCAAAGTAGGAGCAAAAATGGAAAACTCTCCTTTCTAAAACCTAAGAATTATTACCAAGGAGAAAAGCCATAGCAGCACCAAGAAGTCCCAGAACTTTTCTATTGCTCTTGGTTGCTCATGAAATATTATATAGTTTGGTTCTTTTTTAGATGCTGTGGAGCTGGAGAATAATAAAAGGTTTTAAAGAAAGACAGATGATCGCTATGTTGAATCAAACCATTAATATTTATATTCTTCATGAATAATTTCATGTACTTGTTTGAAAACTTTACAAACATTCACCACTCTGTGAAAGAAACAGCTGGTTCCTGGTTTAACAGCAGAGAAATGGGGAGGAAAGACTGTGTACCTTGCTCTTTGTCTCAAGATTAGAGTGGAAGGGGCTGTTTCCCGGTTCTGCATGCTGAAGGGCACTGGTTGAGCTTCTTGATAGACGACATAATAACAGGGCAGCACAGCACCCCTTTTGGTGTCAGATCTGCATGGAAATACTGGCCCATAAAGTGAAACATGGTTTTGTTTATATAATAAAATATTTCACAGGTATGACATATGGGTAAGTGCAGAGCAAGGCTGACAATTTATATCCACATGTGGAATATAAAGATAGGATTGTACATTCATAACTGCAAACAACTGCTACTGGAAGTGTGTTTCCAAGTAGATTGGTTGTTTATCCCCATTCCTGTGCAACTTGCACTGGGAAAAGATCAGTCTTTCTCTTGTAGGTTCTCCTGTGGCCAGTCTGTCTGCATCACCTAACAAAAAGCTCTCAAATTTCTAAATATAATTTTTCCATAGATATTTTAATAAAGATCTGAGATTTAAATAAAAACCTGTCAGCTATTTATTTGAATTATAATTTCTTAATAAAAAATAAAGACAGAAGTCAGTTGTTCCTTCACAAAGGATTCCTGGGCCGCTGTCAACAAAATGTCATCAGCATCATTATCTGCTCCCTTAGATCATACGGGTTTTTTGGAACTGGGAAATTATTAATCTGAACATTCCATTCATTTTTACTCCTGAATATTTTCACTTTCTAAAAAGTAGGATTTTTTTGTGTTAGCTTTTCTGATTTCATGATTATGGCATGAGGTAGGTCAGGTGGGGGTACTAAACACACAAGATGGTTTCAGAAGCACAGTGACTGATGTCCTAGGGGGAATACTGTCTTGTTAGAGGAATAATCACATTTCCCTCTGTTTAATTTTTGAATTGTACCAGTGTCAATTATGTTACAAATTTAGTTGTTCTAGACTGCCTTTTTAGCCAGTGAACAGAAGCACCTTTATCTATCAATAAATTATTTCCATTCCACAAAAGGATAATGATTTTAATTTAGCAGGTCAGTTAAGTGTTCAAAGTCAGGGTGAGAGGAATCTGTCCCCCAGAATCTTCAGTGCTAAGCTTTAGCTGGATGAATCATGTGGAACCACCTGGAAAGGTCTTCAAATGCGCAGAAAGCCTCTGGAGAGCATTGACCTCATCCCTGAGATGGAAGAGCTCCACAGCTTTTGAGTTTATTATGATTTTCCTGCTCAGATGATGTAGACTGTACAGGCTGGAACATTTTCAGGGGGTGGAGCAGAATATTTGCATAACAACATATATAGAATCATAGAATCACTTAGGTTGGAAAACACTGCAGAGGCCATCAAATCCAACTGGTAATCCAGCACTGTTAAGTCCAGCACTAAACCATGCCCCTCTACCATGAGTGAATCTCCTCCAGTGCATCATAAAGTACTATGGGATTCCTCACCTGGAAGATGCTTGGTCATTTCCAGTAGAATGCTGGCACCACTCTGTTCCTGGGATTTCTCAATGCAAATTTGTCCCCTCATGCTTGACTGTAATGGGGCTATTTCTCATTCTGCCCAAAGCACATTTTCCCGGTAATGATGCCTTCACTGTTCTATCCCTTTTACACACAGACATATGCTGTTCAGGGAGTATGGGAAGGAGTGGATGAGAACCCATAATGCCACCATCCACCCAGACTTTCAAGGGTGATTATATTGTCCACAGGGCATAATGCTCTTGCCGTTTTCAGTTTCTCTCTAGTGTCTGAGTTGTCAGCAGGGTAAATAGTCACCTTTCTTCATAAATAAGTCGTGGCTTTGTATCAGATCTCAGACCAGCCACAGACCAGTAAAGCTCTAAATAGCAGTGGAACAAAACAGCTGCGCAAATGTAAGAAGCTCATGCAATTTCTTCTGGTTAGGTTTCACTTTGACATTGTTTACCTATCCTTAAATACAAACAGGGAAGGTCTATTATTTGATCAGACCTGACTCTCAAACAGAGATCTCATTATAGTGGCTTTCAACAGCACAATTGTGTTTTCAGGCTTTGAGAGGTGCAGCAGCTCTTCATTATTACCAAAATGGGAGAGAGAAAGAAGTGGATGTTCATTTCTCTAAAGGCTGAACCCCATTTTTAATGAATCTATGTATCAGGATCCTCACTGGAATTAACAAAGAGGGAGGGCATCTGGCACTGTAGTGAGCCAGGGAAATCTACAGTCGCGAGCACCGCTAATGTTTCTCTGGTACTGCCTTAATTTTGTAATCCATCATGTATAAATGCTCCCCTCACAGAGAAAATCTTTCTTTCTTCTCTACTCTTTTTTCTTTTCCTCCATTCCTAGTTCACCTTTGCAGATGAGACTGGGGTCTTGGGGAATAGAATCTCATTTGAATTCTGAAACCAACTTTTTAGACTAACTCAGCACATCTACTGAGACAACATCTGATCTGTCCAATGTCTAATCGATTTAACAGGGGTAAGGGCATGGGCAGGCAGGACTTAGGATTTTCCTTCTTATTTCCACAAGCCCTTCTGGGTATTTTAAAAAGCTGCTAAAGTTCACATTCCAGGACAAGGTAAAATGTCTTTGAGGCATGGAGTAGCACACATTTAATGAAGATAGAAAGCCAATCACTTAGCATCAGATGAGGAACAGCAATTTCCTTCAGTCTGGCACTTTGTGTATTGAACAAAATTGCATGAGAGCTTTGAGCACTAGGAGAGCTGTCAAGCGGCCGTTTGTCTGGGAGCTGGAGCAGTCCCCTTGGAAACAGCTTAAACCTTTTAAATGAAAGCATTACAAAATGTACATCTGTGTGTAATATATTGGCCATAGCCTCAACTGTCAGGGGCCGGGCAACACAATGTTGATATATATTTGTGCCTGATAGTAATTTTCATGCTTTCACATGTAAACACAGCTTGCTTTATGGTTGTACAGTACTTGGCTGCTTGATCAGCAAGCATCATACAAAATGTTTTCCTTAAAACTGGTTCAGCTGGGTTATCTGACCATATAACATATAACTCAAAAATTTTGATACTCCCTGGACTTCTGTATTGCAAATACATTGAGACTTCTTGTTAGATAAGACAAAATGACAAATTTTGTCACCACATTGAGACAAGAATTAAAGGTTTGGGGAGAACATATGCTAATAAACATCCTTGTTGCCATATGCCGTCACCTATATATATTAATCCATATATCATCACTTATATATAGCATTAATCCAAATTCAGAATTTAGTTATCAAATCATCATAATAGATATGTGAATGTGAACTCTGAGGAAATGTTTATTTTATTACTTTTTTTTTAATAAAGTAATTTATTTACTCATACTTTTTTCCTGGAAATGAAAATGGCGAAAAAAAAGACACATAAAAGAATACAGGGATGGTATATATTATAAAATGGATTCCCTGGGAGCACAGTTGGTCTCATGTTCTTACACTGCTGAAAATATGGGGCAGGTTGTTCTGAAATCAGCTGTTTTAACACTTAGAACTGATTTAAGTGAGAGGAAGATCAAGCCTGCTTTTTCCTAGTCCTCCCTCGCTGTGAGATTTCCTTGATCCTCTCCCTACTCATCTTCTCCTCCAAAGCCTGTTTGCAACTTGTACTCCCAGTAGCCACTTCCTTTAATGAAAAGTAATTCTGAGCACTGAGCAGATTCCACTTCAGCTTTGACACTGGAAGTGGATTTAAACTATCTGACAGAGCTAGGAACTAGAGCTGATTGGGCATTTTGACAGTTTAAAACTATTGCTTTTCTTTTTTTTTTTTCTTTTTTTTTTTTTTTTGCCTTTGGCATCTGACTTTTTTCTCCTTGCTACTCCCATCTATTACTTTTAGTCTCCAGAGTATGCTTTATCCTCTCAATTCTGTCACCAGCTTCCCCCAGGAGTATTCAGTAACAGATATTGGTCTTAAACACCAAGACCTTCTCCGTGCCCTACTCAGAGTTCATCCTATCAAGCATGAATTTGGCCAAAGGGATTCTAAATCAACAAGAACACAAGACCTACTTCAACCTTCATGATATGGTTTAGTTGGTATAGAGTATTTATTGAAAATTGGACATCTTGGAGGTCTTTTCCAACCATAATGATTCTATGATTCTATTTACAAATGAGAAAACTAGCTGAGAAGCATCTTATTAAACAGAGTACAATGGAGAGCTCATCTTCTGTTGTAAGCACAAAGACATGTTTTCTATTGTTCTATATTGAGCTCAATGTGATATAATATAGGCAAAAAACGTTCCTTAAAGAAAATCCTATTCTATCTGTCTTCTCCCAGAATAACAATACAAGATGCATGTAAGAAGATGACAGTTGTGATCTCCATCATGAAATTTTGCGTGCTCTTGTGACTAAAACTCTAACCCTTCCTATCCAGGAAGGCTTTCCTATTGTTTTTTTGGTTTTTTTTTTTTCTGTGATCAAAGGGAAAGTGATGCTGAATTCGGGGGAAATGCAATGAGGATTGGTCCAAAAGTTCACAGAAGGACAGAAGAGGTGTACTACTATTTTCCAAGAAGTTTGTGATAGATGAGATTGTAGTTGCTGTTCTGTAGATATTACTCATGCCGTGACAGTGATCCATTGTGATCAAAATAAACCCACAGCAGCAAAATAAACAAGCATAAAACTGTCCTATTGTAAGGAAGTGTGAGAGAAAATAGTAGTTATATGACAACTGGGTAGATTTTAGAAGTAGAAAATTGGGAAAGATGCCAGCCCACGATTTAAAGACAGCTACTGCATGGAATGGGAGTTTATAGATCAGCAGAACAATCTATCAATTCTCAATACAATACTAGGAGCAGTTTAATGTGACCAACCTCCTGGAAAGTGTGGTGGGCCAAGTTCAGAGGTGCACTTGGAACAGAAGCCTTGGCTCCAAGCCACACCTGGAAAGTGTGGTTATTTGCTGGTAGAAAGAAACTATTTTCATTCCCCTTATCTCTCAATTCCTCCTCCAGCCTTAAGTTTTCATAGAATATTTTGGGTTGGAAGAGACCTTAAAGATTGTCTAGTTCCAATCCCCTGCTATGTGCAAGGACACCTTCCACTAGACCAGGCTATTCAAAGTTCCGTCCAACCTGGCCTTGAGCACTTCTAGGGGTGGGACATCTAGAATGTGTCTGGGCTATGATTCTCAGTTACTCTGCTTTCCCTGTAAGTAATCTCACCACTGGATTCAGTCTACCCCGGCCTCCTGAATAGTGTTTAGGCTGGCAGTTATTGTAGCATCATGGCTTTCTTGTCCTACAGAATAAAAGTGACAGTACAATGCTACCAGAAGTAAAAACAAAAATTGCTGAAAAACAGCACTAAAAATACAGGGTTTACAGACTGAGCTGCTTCTTTAGTAACTGTAGACATTGGCAGATTACTTATCTAGCTGGTTGTGCATGTTTCAAACAACTTCATGGAGAAACATTCTTGGAAAGCAATTAATCACAGCATGTCTACCTCTGACTGAAGACCTCCCTGAGTCACAATGTATTGGGGTCTGGGAAAATATTCAGCAGATATAGCTCTCAATATCCTTACCTGGTTTTGGACAGTTTCCTCAAAGGTCCATGTTGGTCACTTGAGTTGATGAGTCACTGGTCCAACCCAGCATAATCATTCCTAGAGGAATCATCTAGACATCTCGGTTTTATTAATAGAGAGAAAGAGAAACATTTTCTGGAGGTGGTTCTCAGTGCTCAAGTGTAGAAGCAGCCTGGTGACTAACAGCACAAGAACATCTATCTCTGAGAAAGTTATGTCTTGTTCCTGTCATGAAAAAGAGGTGTTAAGTGTAGGACCTCTTCAGATGTTGGGTGCTGGCAGCTGACGAAGGACTAGAGTAAAAGAGATTAGGGATGAGTTTCTGAGAGCTGTGATGATTTCACTTGTAGATTGTAAAGTCTTTTTAACATGAAGTTTTCCAGGAGTGTAAGTTTGTAAGCTTCCAAGTAAGTGATTGGGTTCTTTTAGATCCTGCCACAATTGAATGGGGGGAAAAAAAGCTAATAGAGTGTGATATAAGATGAAGAGTGTGAGCATTACTAGAAAATACAGCATTTCTTTATTTGCATTGCAGCAAGTGACATTAACATTGCCTTGCAAGGATGACAAGCCCCAGTTAGAGTTAGACCTCACTTGGAGAGGTTTAAGACTCTAAAAGAGACTCAAGAGAAAGTGAAATTGCTGAGGTGATCCAAAAAAGATTACAAAGCAAGTCAGTGGCAGAGCTGGGAAAACAGCTTCTGACTCCCAGGCCACTTCTTACAGCAAGAGACTGTTGTGGTATCAACAAAGACCATGATTTATTCTTTCTGTGCAGCACCATTTATTATTGAACAGCTGTTGTCAGTCCTTTAGACTATTTGAAAAAATCTGAAGAAAGGAAAGATCTGTTCTTCCCTGAGAAATGGTTTACAGTTTTCTGGATATGACTACTTCAATTGCCTATACTTTTTCCTTTTCTGATTTCACCCCATCACATTTAATTCTCTGCCTTCAGCAACCCTAAATAATTCCTACATGAACTACTGTTCAGTAATCTAAAAAGACAGTAAAGTGTGCCTTGACATCCTAACCAAGATAGTAAATATTTAATATAATGCACTCTGTTAGAAGCAAAGTGCAATTAAATGAAAAGTCAGATAAAATGAGCTTAAATGCAATAAATACCAGTTACTATTCAGTGCCGAGAAGTTGCAAGTGTATTTGTTTCCTCTCAGTTAGCACTATTGGCAGCCTACTTTTTGTGGTTTTGAAATGGCAACAGACACCCACGTGCAAGCCTGCTTCATCATGTCTCCTAAAATAATTATTGATATTATTTGGTTTATTGTTTGACATCCCATTTTTTCAACTGCAAAAATCTGTGTTGCTGGATTAATATTTTTTTCATTTTTTGTTTGCCTGAAAAAAAGTCATAGAAAATTTGCAAAAAATATTGGAAAATTCCTCATTTTTATAAAATAGATTTGAAAAAAAAATGCAGATTTGATCCAATACTACTTTTAGCCTGCAAGCTGGAAGAATTCAAACAGAAGCAAAAACTGTTTTTATGCTTTCATGTCCACTTTGAACTGGTTGTAGTATTCTTTATTTATTGTCCCATACTTTTATGTTCTCGCCTAATGCTGTGCTCCCTCTAGAACTACCTATGCTTTTCGTCTTCGTTTAGGGAAAATGAATTATTTTTTGTCTACTCATCATCTAAAAGCTGAGAAACCATTGCTTGGAAGAATAATTTTTGTCTTGTAGTGTATGGAGGGGCAATGCTAGTTAAGATCCAAATTAATCCAAGTTAAGGATGGCTTCAAAGCTTCCTAGAGCAACTCATGAAGATTACTGCAGGCTTCTAGTCTTTAGTCTTCTAGAA
This sequence comes from Ploceus nigricollis, assembly GCA_013399945.1. Taxonomy (NCBI): domain Eukaryota; kingdom Metazoa; phylum Chordata; class Aves; order Passeriformes; family Ploceidae; genus Ploceus; species Ploceus nigricollis. The sequence continues at coordinate 650,467 of VXBC01004202.1, read as the reverse complement.
TTTTTGCTAATCTTGATTATGCAAGATCAACTATATTTAGATTTTGTACTTAAAAATATTGTCTACAGATACATGCATTTTTAAACCAGAATCTACAAACAGTGAGCGTGTCTTGCTGTCCAATGAAAGAATGCAAGTAGAATCACAGAACTGTAGAATGATTTGTGTTAAAAGGGACCTTAAAGATTATCTTGTTCCAACTCCCCGCCATGGTCAGGGACACCTTTCATTAAAATGGTGCTGTGCAACCTGGCCTTGAACACTTCCGGGAATGGAGAAGTACGTTAAGTGCACTAGTTAGTTTAATTATTCTGATTTTAAAAGCACTGAAACATACCCATCTTTTATGTTTTATTCTGAAACAATCACTTGAAAACTGTTAACTTCTTGTATCAGACATGTAATCCAAATTGCTTTTTTCTGTGGGATGAGGTAGAATCATAGAATGATTAAGGTTGGAAAAGATCTCCAACATGGCCAAATCCAACCTTTGACAAAATATCACTCTCTCCATTAAACTGTAATGCAAAAGGCCATACCTACTCAGTTTTTTGAACACTTTCAGGGATGGTAGTTCCACCACTTCTCTGGGGAGCCTGTTCCTGATATTTCACACATCACGCTTGTGATGTTTGGAGTTTCAGTCACACAAAAGCAGGTTATAAACATGCTCCCCAGTGTGTATGCTTTTCATGGATCATAGTCCTGGGGGACATGACAGACTTTATTTTGCTCTGCAGTGATGATGGATCCTTGCGAAAAAGCCAAAAAAACTTGGAAAACTTCAATAAACTTAAACTTTAAAAAAAGTTTAAATTAACTTAAACTAACTTTAACTTAGTTAAAGTTTAAAAAAAACTTGGAAAACTTTAATAAACTTTGGAAAAACTTGTCCCTTTAATAAAATTCTCATATGAGTTTCTGACTGGTCTGAGCATGAACCAGCAGAGTGTCCAGGTGGCCAAGAAACTCAGTGACATCATGGCCTGTATCAGCAATAGTGCAGCCAGGAGGACCAGGACAGTGATTGTCCCCCTGTACTTAGCCCTGGTGAGGACACAGATCGAATCATTCTGGTTTGGGCCCCTCAGTACAAGAAGGACGTTGAGGTGCTGGAGTGTGTCCAGAGAAGGGCAATGGAGCTGAGGAAGGCTCTGGAGCACAAGCCTGATGAGGAACAGCTGAGGGAGCTGGGGGTGTTCAGCCTAGAGAAGAAGAGGCGCGGGGGGACCTTATTGCTCTCTACAACTGCCTGAAAGGAGCTTGTAGCCAGTGGGGTGTCATTATCTTGTCCTGGTAGCAAGTGACAGGACAAGAAGAGATGGCCTCAGGCTGTGCCAGTTGAGGTTTAGATTGAGTATTAGGAAAAGATATTTAACAGACTGTCCACATTCTATGGAGCCACCCTCCTCCCTGGAATTGTTCAAAAAAGACACGGATGTGTCTGTCCATATATGGGACATGGCTCTAAGGTGTACATGGCAGTGGTACTAAGGTGATGATTTGGCTTGATGGGCTTAAAGGGCTTTTCAAACCTTAATGACTCTATGATTCTATTCTACTACTGCCCACACCATCCAAAATACACCATTAATGCTAATATTCTGGTATTTGCTCTCACATAGAATATTTTAAACTCTTAGTTTCATACAAAGTGGTCACTTTCGGTAATAAAATCACCATTCCTAAGATACTATCAGTTTTTATACTGTTAATTGATTCAAGGAGATGTGCTGACCTGTATCTGGATGCCATGGTCTATCACTAAAATTGTTTTGTAGTTACAGTTAAATACACAGAATGGACATTGCTGCTTTCACTTAGTTCTGTTCCCTTCATTTTAAAACTCATTCTACTGTAGTCTCATACAGTGGCCTATATCAGGATTTTTTTTAAATACAAGGTGTCTCACAATCAAACAGGATTTTTCCAACATTTCTGAATGAGATATGCTTTAAAAGAATAATTTTTTTCCCCGATTATCATCCTCTTGAAATGATGTACTCATTGATAGATACTCAGCCCTCATACTGCAGACTGATGCATAAACTTGAAGCATAATAAAGAGTTACTTTGAGGAGGTACATACAGGAATGGAGTTTTGCTTGCATCCATGCTGGAACTGTAAGGACAGCTTTACAATAAAGATTACCACCGAAATCAATAGGAACATGGTGAAAGAGGAGCGAATAAACCTGCTGAATAGGGCACTGTTACTGCATAGACATTGTTCATTTTAGCACCATATATTAATAAGGTATTTGTTGCTATCACTGCCACAAATAACTGGTTTTGTTTTCTACAAAAACATTTCAGGTGTTAAAAAGATACACAGCTTATATTGTAAATTTAAATTTTTGGGCCTACTGAGAAAGCAGGAGCCGACTGGCTTATAAAGCTACTTAGTACATTGGATTTGATTCATTTTAGAAAGTGTAGGAAATGGCAGTGGATAACAGAAGACCCCTTCTAGGAACAGGAAAAAAAATGTTTAACATGCTATTCCAATTAATTCCCTGAAGGATTAGGTAGAGGAGTGTAATTAAGGTTTCAGATCTTTATGGAATGTTCCATGTTGTTAAACAAACAGTAAAAATCATAGCTATTCCTATAATAAAACTTAAAGAGATTTCCCATGTTGAAATAAACTTAATGTACGGTATCATATGGGGGGTGAGTATCTTCATATTTGGTAGGTTTAATGGGATTCAGGGACTGTGTTATGGCAGAGCTTGAGAAGCCAGGTTATGATCAGAATTTCACCTTCAACTCTTCAGTTTGTAATAGATTTATAAAGTTAAAAATCTGTGCGACAGTTGGCTGCTGCAGTTATAGTTGTGGTAAACTATCTTAACTTTTCTTAGTGAAATGATGCAAGAAACACTTGAAGACTCTTCTGTATACCATTGAGAGAAATATCTCCTACATAATTTTTTAAGGCAGTAAATATATGAGAGGGGTGGTTTGTTTTTTGTGCTGCTTCATTTATTTTTTTATATTTCCACTATATACTGAAATAATGAATATCATGTTTGTAATGGCACTGAGATACAATTTGATAATGAATAACAGCAAGTGGAATACTTGAGATTAAATTACAGAGGATGAAAGATATCAGTAGGCATCTGTCGCAAGACTTGAAATGAAAAAAAAATTCTTTAGAGCAATTACTCAAAAACTGGATAAAGAATATAGTACTCAAGTACTATTTTAACTGCCTAGAAATCTGCTGGGTAAAACTCACTGTTAAACATGGATCATCAAAAATGCTCCTAAGTTACACAGATGAAAAATTTATGATGTGAGAAAACAAGAACTAAATCTGAAGAACTTTTTATGCTTTTATATTTTAGTAGATAGAAAAAAATGAAAGAGTAAATCATGGTGTCAAGATGTCCACAATGACCTGCTGTTGTTTGTTACTATTTACATAGCTACAGCCAGGTCTACTGGACTTGCCCCATGTCCATTGAAATGAAACAAACATTTCTAGGGTGTAGCTTGTTAAACTTGATTTTGATGCATATTTAGGGATGAGACTAGTAATCTGAACATGTCAATTTTTTAATTCCTTTGACTGTGGAAGGGCTTAGACTTGTTCAGGAGTGGATTTTCTACAATTAGTAAGATGATTGCATTTTTCTTTCTGGATAACATGCCAGGGTAAGAGAGAGCTCCAGGGCTGCCTTTTGGCACTCTACAGGAAGTCACACTGACGCAAAAGTGAGTGGTCCAGCAGTGGACACAGGTGTAGCACCCAACTAAATCAATGCAAGACAAAAGGATAAAAGGACTGAAATACTCTGATCAAATCCTATCCAAATATTAATAAGGATCTTCCAGCTTCTGCCTTGAAATAACAAATTGTGTTTAATTATAAAAAAAACAGTGAAAGGAGAATGGGACATGGCATAAATATGTGCTTTAACTAAGAGAGTGAGATCTGACCTAGAAAAATGTAGGCTAATAAATCTGAGAGGGAAATAATCTAAAGCACAGTTATTAAGTCAGACAAAGGTACCTGGAAAGCAGAAATGTCGAAGGACACCTTGGGGTTTTAGTGGGCAGCAAATGATATATCTGCATGCTGCAATGCTAGAGGATTACAAAAAGGGATGTTGTGACTTTGGTCTGTATGTGCAGTGTCGTCATTCCTTTGTCCATAGGGAGGTGATTTTCTTGCTGTACAGCAGTGATGAGATTGCACCTTGAATATAGTGATGGATGTTGACAAATTGAAGGGAATTCCAAGAACAGCAGCAAAAATCATTAAGGGGCTGAATGATTTTGGTAGGAAAAAAAAGTCATGCTCTCAGAGGATAAAGGAAAAAGATTGTTTCTCTTATCCCAAGGTGACAAAGACAGGCACAATGGGATTATGTTAAACAAAAGAAAATTTGAGCTGCAAAGCAGGAAGAAATTCCTGCTGCAGTGTGACTAAGAAATTGCTCATGTATATGGTCAACTATTTGCACTAATAGAAGGAGACGTCAGCAGGAAAAGCTGAACAGAACTTAATTTGTTCTGGCATTTGTACAGTTACCTCTTTTAAATTTAAATTAAATCAAATACAGTAACCTGTGTTTTCAAATTGTGCATTTTGTGCATCTGATGACCTGCGGTAGCCTGCAAGTATCTGTTTTGTTGCTGGTTGTATTAGGCATATAATTATGACTTTGCATGAAGTTATTTTCTGAACTTCTTTGGGAAATAAACATTAATACCTTGTGATTTTCTGCCACCTTCTGCTGGTGTTTCAACACAGTGGTTTTTGAATTGACTTCAGCCTTTTAGCTGATGGGCTACATGTGTACACTCTTCTGTTCAGCAGAATAAGTTGATGTTTATCCAGCCATTGTACAGGCTTTTTCACTGGTACCGTTTTGTATTGTTGATAGCACAGTGGTGATACAGTCTTCCAAAGAGAAAGTGTTTTAATGTGCAAAATGCTTTGTAAATACCAGAACTCATAGTGCAGGCCAGGTTGAGCAGGGCTTTGAGAAACTTGGTGTAGTGGAAGGTAGTGTAGTTGGAAATGGCTGATCTTTATGGCCCCTTCCAACCCAAGGCATTCTAGGACTTCATGGTTTCCTGAGAACCATCAAAATCAGGGTAGAAATTGCTGATTTAAAGTGCTTTCCTGTGTGGGTCTTTCAGGCACCAAAATTCTATAAATACACAATTAGAAAAACATTCAACATGCCTAAGTTGAACACCGCAAGAAAGTGGCATTTGCTGAAAAAAATGCACCAATGTTAAAAATTGGAAGGAAGCAGTGAGCTATTTGCATTGAAAAGAAATTATCATCTCTGTCACTTGCACTGAGCTCAAATGCCTTTCTAATGCATAATGTATTTCGGATTGTGTAGGGATGTATACCATAGAGTACTTAAAGACTACTTGCTAAGAGGTTTCATTAAAAAAATAATTTAGTCAATTAACAACAGAAAATTTCAAACCACTGAGTCACTTTTAAACCTTTTGAGTAGGAGACTTCATCAAATGCTCCATAGAAGAGGGGAAATTGCAGTGGCAGGGGTATGGATTAGTAAGTCTTTTCTAGCCATAATTTCAATTATCTTGTGATGAGACTTTTTCACCACATTTCATTCATACTGGACTCCCTACACAACTAGTGTATGGCAAATAATAGAGGCATCTTATTTCTTTTGCTATGTAGCTCTGAAAAATTAATGGTGATTAACTTAAAATTAGTAGACAGGAAATAGAATCTTAGTTAGAACTTTAAATATGGAGTATTCATTCGCTTTTTTATCTCATAATCTGTTAATCTGGTTTAATACTTATGGATAATGATAGTTATTATTTTCTCATTATTTTCACTGCCTCCTTCCTTCCCCTTGTCAGCTGAATCAGTTTCTTTAAGAATAAATAAACTCATTTCTGTAGGCATTTCTGAAGTGTGTATTTGAGAGGATCATCAGGTGAATGTCTGCCACATCATAAATTTTAGGTGTAAGCATCTCAGGAATTTACCCCACTACCACATGTAGGGCTGGAATCAGATCTGGTCTGGAAGGGAAGGAGGCAAAGGATGAGGATCTGCTCCACAATTCCTCTTGCAGTCACACAAGCAGTAACTAGGGTGCACTGCGAAATGCCCTGAAATGCTTGCCAGCCTCCTACACCTTATAGTAAATCTGCTCCTTTACAAAGACATCCTATGGTTAAAGGACTTTGATTCACAGGATCTGGCATAAGCTGAGTTGGAAGGGGCCCGCAGGGATCACTGAGTCCAGCTCCTGGCCCTGCACAGCACCATTCCCAAGAGTTGCACCACGTTCTTACAGCATCGTGCAAACAGTTCTTGAACTCTGTGAGGCTGGTGCTGTGATCACTTCCCTGGGGGCCTGTGCCAGTGCCCAACCACCCTCTGGGTGAAGAACCTGTATCTTATATCCAACCTACACCTCTGCTGACACAGCTTCAGGCTGTTCTCTCGGGTCTTGTCACTGGTCACCAGAGAGAAGAGATCAGTGTTTGTCCCTCTTCCACTCACAAGAAAGTTATAGACTGCAATGAGTTAAATTCAAGTTCTAGCAGTCTTCATGTAAATCTGGTCTGTACTTTCCAGTGTACTGTCATTATTTACTTGAGGATTTTCTGTAAAAAAGGTGTTTCTGAAATTCATTAGCTTATAGTTTAACTGAAAATCTTTTTTCTAAGGGAGGGAACAAGAGGCTGTGCACAGAATGTGCAAAGGGGTTCTGCAGCCAAGCTGACTAGGACAAATTTAGTGGACCTCTTTCATTAGCTGTGAAGGTTATATCCCATTGACTTCTGTGGCACTGCACCAATGTAATTTAAAGCACAATTTGTTCCAGTAAAGTTGGATTTCATCTCCTGTTGCAGTCTTTCTAGCTTCTAAGCCACTTAGTAGTGTGAAGAAGTGTCAAAGTTTTGCTGGTGTGATTGGTTGTGATTTAAGATTCTTTTTGCATTTACTTTCTGGTTCATAAATGACTATTCAAGGAAGGCAACATAGGAAAAGTTCTTTGATTTCATTCATTTGATTATGGCTTGATTCCATGCCATGGTAATTTCTAAAGAAATGTTCTCACACATTCTACATGTCTCAAAATATTTAACTTAAAAACATTTCCTCCATTTTGCAATTCGAAAGGTATTTTACATTCAATGATATTGGAAGTCTTTTTTCACCTAAATGATTCTATGAATCTACATCTAGACTCCCTCTGGGTACTGGTTAGACTTAACTCCAGACTTAGGTTTCACATGTAAGACAAACATATTCAGGTGGAATACAGGAGAAATAATGACTTTTCATAGATTTGGCCCAGTCAACTGTAGCTAAACTACAGTATGTTTTGCAAAAAGTGAGAAGATAGTTCTTTCACCAGTAAAGGCCAATTTATACAATTGGATGGGTTCTGGTAAGAAGAAGGGCATTTTAATGCTCTGGTTTCCTGTCTCCCAGGGCATATCTCTGCCCCATGTCTCTTTACTGTAGAATTGTAGAAATGCTAGTACCTTGTATACTCCTAGTCAAATGTCATATGAGACTTCCTAACATTAATTGAAAACCTAATTAATATATATTTTTAATGGCACAGGAATTCATCTGAATGTCACTGCTTAACTTTAAGTCTTGACACACACCAAATAGCCTTAAAAAAATTTAGTAACTGTGAGTTCAAAACACTTTGTTGGTATCCAGTGCCACCTGTTATATTTAGATGCAGACAGATTGAACTCTTGTAGGTGAACTAGTACCATGTGGTTTGGTCCCCTAGTTGAAGAGGTAGACCAGCTCCTGTTTTTGTTGTTGTCGTTGCAACATTAACCTCCAGGAGGTTTAGTTTTATTGCTGGCCTATTCCCCAGATGACTGTTTTCAAGTGGAAGGGGAGGTAAATCTGACAAGAAAGCAATAATTCATAGAGAAAATGACAGCGATAATGAAATGCTGCAGTGGTAGAAAGATTTCCCCAGCAGAAATGTGTAGCCTGGCTCTCCTGCTGGAAGTTCATTGTCTTCAGTGTGTCTCCTCCAGACTTCCCTTTGGCCCAGTGCATTTTTTTAAGCATGAGAACACTTTGCTATTTCAAAGCTCTCACTTATTTGTAATATTGACCCAAATCTAAACAGCTGTTACGTTAATCAAATGGTAATATCTAATGACCCAAGTGCTGTAATATGAACGTGCTGCCTGGGGAGTTGCACTGTGTCTTGCTGGTTTGCATGGGTTGATCTTCTGGCAAAGTCACAGGAAAATGAGAAGAACATTTCCATAACAAGGACCAAGGACTTAAGTAAACCTGGTTTTCTCTGTCAGGACTTCACTCTAAGGAAAGAGGTAGAGGGCAATAATTCTTCCATGAAACCAGGTAACAACCTTTTAATAAGCATCATTAAGTCTTTAGGTTGAAATAAGAGGCTATCCAGCCTTTTATCCCATATTATATTGCCCAAATTCCTCTTTGCCATCCTCACTGTGGTTAGATGAAAGCCCCCTGTTTTCATATCGATCACTAAAAGCACTTTCCCCTCGTACCAGTTCACTGCATCACTTCTAAATGCAGTTCATCTGATCTCTTTTACTTTAGCTGCTGCTCTTTCAGGGCTACAAAAACTGTATTTTCAGGCAGGTCTTAGAACCAAATGATCATATTTCTTACCTCATTCCAAGGGATAACATTAGGATCTTTGTTTAGGTGGGATTCAGAATAAAAATAAAGCTCTTTTTGCTTTCCCATGCATGCCCACACACGTGCACACCCATATGTATATACACCACTCTTTCTCCACAAGGGTTATTTGAACCCAGAACAGTAGACATCTGTGTATGTTTGTGCTTATTTCTTTTTAGTAACACACTTTCGAAATGCTAGCTGCTGAGGGAGTGTAACTGCACTGAAATGTTAACCCATGTGCAACCTAAACTCTGCAGGGCTGCGAGTTGAATGATTCTTGGAGTTCTTCTTTCCCACTGGCAAAGAAATGTTTCTCTTTGACATGGAAATTATTCTGGCAATGAAGTTTTTGGCTTAGGAGTTATGAAGAATTTACTTGTAAACAGCTCTAAGCTTATGTTGCACTGCTTGCCTTCAGTAACTTGCATGTGGCTGTAGATCTTCTTTCCACTTGCAATTTCTGTATGCGTGGAATTTTACAAGCATGAGACTTAGTGGAGCACTTCTATGTCTGTTTTCTCTTCTTCTCTTTTATCCCTGCCAGACCAGCACAAAAAAAATCCATATTCTAGCTTGAAGGAAAACCATCCACAGTGATAGGAACCAGCCTCACATGCCAGATAGATTGGAAAATCAGGCTAACATTTTAGGGGACTGTTCCTGCACTAAAGTGAAATGACAGGTGTAGACCCACACAACAGGCTGGATTTTATGAATGGACATCAGCACAGTATCTGCATGTTCAAAATATCTATCAGTGTTCAAAGCAGTCTGCAAGCTGCAAGGTAAAAAAAAAAACAAACCAAAACCAAATACACAGAAAAATTGTTCTTTTAAATAATATGGTCATATTTCCATAGTCCGAGTCTGGCCAGTCATAAGCAGTGATTTTCCCCATCTTGTTTACATTAATATTCCCCACTTCAGTGTTCCCCAGCTTCATTTTATGGTGACACAGGCAACACTTTCTCTGCTCTTTTCCTTGTGAGCAAGCAAATTTTTATATTTGTCTGTTGCCTTGGATTACATTTTCAGTAAATGAGAACACTAACTCCTGGCCAGTCTTCACCCTCCCTTCCCTTCTCTTCCCACAAGATTTAATTGATCGGTTTCATCATATTCAGCTTAACCTTATGCAAGAACATGAAACAGCATATGGTTTTCATCCCAGAAAGATAATTAACCCCCAGGTGATTTCAGTCAAATGGCAAGAAAAAAAATATAGTGGGGTTGTTTTTGGAAGGGACAAGAGAAGGAGGAAGCAGGGAAATTATGTCACCTCTGGTAGCTTTTTGAACTTTGAGCCCTGAAATCTCAGTTTTGACGAATGCACTCAATCCACTCATTATGAGAAAACTGAAGCATGTCTCAGGGTCCCCTGATCATGAAATTGATGCCCTAGGGCATCAGTGTGCACACTGCTTCTTACACCAGCTAGCCCAGTTGCTTATTCAGCAAAGAACTCCTACGTTTGTTGGCAGATCACAGAAGCACCACCTCTCCCAATCAGTGTTTACATTTAGAGAGATAGTATTGTTCCTGTCTTCCCTTCATTCCTCTAGGGAGACTAACTACATGGTATTCCATTGGACTTGCACTACAAATTGTTTTAGTTGGTCTCCTCTTCCCATTGGCAAGTTATAAACTAGTTTTTATGTTTGTTCCTTCTATTTTATGCTTTTCTTTCTGCGACATTGCATCTGTGCTACACTGGCTAATGTATGATAGGAGAAGGGCTGTTACATTTGTACATCAAATCCTATATCTGTAGTTTACCCTACACAGTCAGAAAATATTTGTGGGCTTTACATCTGATAAAGGTCATCTTCTGAAATGCAGAGGTGCAGAAGAATCTTCCTGAGTCTGAAGACAGATTAGCTGCAATGATCTTTGCTATGGTTCATTTCTTTTGTAGAGGGAAGAAGCTACACACATTTGGGACAGGTTTACCGTTGCTTAACAAGAACTGTGAATCATGTCAGTACATTGTAACTGCAGCATGGGAAATTTTGAGCAGGAGCTGAGGTACTGGAAAATTTTCAGGCAAGTTAAGAAATAAATTAATAGTGAGAAGCAAACACCTAAATGCTTCCTCCTTAGTCTGCCACCAACTTCAGGAAGGAAAGATGCAGAAAAACCCCACATTTTTCTTTAAAAAGTTTAAATGGGAGACAGAACTCCAGGTGTGTCACTTGCCCACTTGCCTGCTAGAAGTAGGATGACATGAAATATGAAGCTGTCAAGCAGAGAGCAGAACTGATCCAAATCTGACAAGTCTAACATATTGAGCTCAACAATTTTGACTCCCTCCTTCCCAGTCCCATCAGCCAGGCTTGCAACTCAAGTGTTTATGCAGCACTGGACCATCAGCAGCCACCCCTCTCCCATAAAATGGTCCCCACCAAATGCTGTGGAATGGCAGATGTTTAGTCCTGGAGACCCATGCTGAAATGAGACCTGCTTGGTAGCACATCTTCTTTTTCAGGCACTATTACATCCAAAATCATACATTCTCATTACTCCCACTTAGTCTTACTGATTCTCCAGCTGGAAGGGACAATTCCTCCTGCTGGAGGCCTGGGAGAGACAATTTTGTATAAGTCAGTCCTCCAGCTACCAAAAAGTCACAGACACAAGGTGCTATATTCTGTCCTACACCAGGTAATTGCTCTTATCTCTCTTTGTAAGAGCATTCCACACCCATTTGCCAGATTTATTTCCATCTTGGAGACCGAACACGTTTGAATGTGTAAATCCTGGCAAACATTTCAAGCACCTGCCTTGCTGCTGGCTGAATGCTGAGCATTCATACGGTTGGGCTGTTGCATGGTGTCTTTCAGGCTCTGAAATCTTGGATCTGTTGAGATGGTTCTCCTGCAGCTCCATGGGATGCTCCTTTTGTCACCAACCATCTGCCAGTTGCTTTGGCTATGCAGGTATAAAGTGTGCATGCCAGCCTGACTGGTGTCAGCACTGAAAATTCCCCAGTACTGTGTGCAAACAGAAGGCTCTGTTCTAAGTGTGAGGAAATACTGTATCATTCTGAGGAAAGCTCCCCATGCCCCTTGGGGGAGAAAGAAAAAAACAATTCTTCTTCTTGTCAAGATCAAAAGGTGATACAAGGATAGGGAAAATGTCATTTATAGTAGGATGAACACATAATTAGCTAACAAGCTGTATGGAGACGGGTGTTGATAACATCAAAATCTGTGTATATCAAGTGCAGGCAAGGTAGCAACATGTGACAACAAGGTAGAAATTGTGTTGGCAAGATGGACTTGACCCAGACGATCTTCTTTGAGTTCCATGAAATACTACAGTATTACTTTTGAGCTCTTCCTTCAATGAAATGGGTCACAGAACCATTTATTGGCAACTCAAGAAGTAGGTGAAAGCCAATTTTGAAAGAAACACTTTGTTTCTACTACTTTTAACATGCAGTCAAAATTCCAGTAAAATTATCTATGTTTTACTTTCGCCATTCTCATACAGAATTATTGGAGTGTATCACTGCTTTTGTACTGTCTGTGGTGACAATGATGACACACAAACAGTGTGCTTGGAATCATACTAAATATTTGCAGAGCAACTGTGCTAAATAGGGTCAAGTTGTTTTACAGAAGAGTTCACTTAACTGCAGGTGAATCCTGCAGGTACCATACCAAATGGTGGTCGTGGATTACTTCTTCAAATTCTTAGCTGCATGCAAGAAAATCGGCATGAGGGTTTCCTAGGATTATATTCCTCTTTGCATGGTTAAACAGCTGGAAGCAGCAGCCAGTTACGAGTATTTTGGCTTTTGTGTGAGTACATGGAAGAGCCCAGAACAGAAACTGAGGAATTCACTACTGTGGCTTCATCTCATGAACTCAGAACTACAGAATATCACAGAGGCTTGAAGGGAGCTTGGAGATCATCTAGTCCAACACACATCTCTCAAAGCAGTGTCAGCCACAAGAGCCCAGGGATGTGTCCACTCACGTTTTGAGTATTGCCAAGGATGGAGTCTCCGCAGCCCTTCTAGATAAACTGTTCCAGTGTTCAAGCACTCTTCCCCCAGTCCAGAAGCTTTACAGGACTAATGTGTTTTCATTTCTCTGTTGTTGATTCTCTAATACAGAAGACACGTCTGTGTAGAATAATAATGTTTAGTCAGTAGACCAAAAAGCTCTCTTTGCCAGCCTGACAGGTTACCAAGCCTGAGTCAGGGAAGTATTCATAAATAATTGAGTTTTCTCAAATGAAGCAGTATGACCCTTGGCCTCAGTATTATTTATCTTATTTAATAAAGGGTGTTCTGGAGAAACATTCAGAATCAAGAAGAGTTTTGTTAATGCTGAAGGACGGTGCTGGTATCATAGCCAATTAATGTGCCTGTTCCTACTGATGATAAATGGGTCTGTCGTCTGTTCATCTGGCATTGAGCCTCGAGCCTTACATAATCATTTGTGGCTATACCCAAGAGTTTTGATAGTTAATGTTTCAGCTTTTATCTGTCATCAGAATTTTTCAAGAAAGATAGATTTGGTAAATAGTAGTCTGCAGTAGTCTGGAGGTGGAAACAAAACAATATTCAGAGGATAAGGTCTGTAAAATGGGCCAAAACTTGTCTGAGGAAGAATCTTTTCAGTTCTATTTCAAAGTTTAGGGATAGAAAGAAAGAAAAGTGTGACAAAAGAAAAATGCATCAAAGGAACTCTGGTGATTCCAGGCTGGCTTAGCCTTCATGGGTTAATAGATAATTTGAAACTGCTGTTTTCAGTGGCTCTGAAATTGCAGGAAGTGGTTTGAGGCCAAGAGGGAATAATGACTCTAGGAGACATAATTTCTAGGGAGGAACTGAGGTCCTGCAATTCTGCTTTGGAGGAAACACAAGCCACAGAATGAAATTCCTTGCAGTTTCAAGGTTAGCGGAGAAGCTGATGGCTGGAAGAGAGAAATCTGAGGAGGGAAGCAGAAAATATGAAATTATCTCTGTGTGTCTATGTGTGTGCAATGTTGTGCCACATCGCCAAGCCTTTTGTCCTTTAGCCAAGAATCTGAGCTGAAAACCCCTTTTGTAAGATCCTTCCAAAATACACCACAACTCTCCAATTCCAAGTATTCATGTTAGTTCAACCATGGAAATGCTGGGATATGGGTTTTGAAATGTTTTAATGATTACTGTCCTCAGATAGATAATGGACAGACAGAAGGTAGAGGGAGGGAGGGAGGGAGGGAGGGAGTGAAGGAGAGAGGGAGGAAGAGGCTCTGCTCATTTGACATTTCTCCAGATAAGAAAACAGTGATGTCCATGCACAACTTGCACCACTCTCATTGCTACTTCTGATGGTTTTCTGTCAAAAGACTTACATCTAAGAGTCACGGACAAAGGGAAAAGCACGTCTTTACAGATTGATCCCACCAAAGTGGCAGAGGCACAAGAGTTAGCTCAGTCTAAGTTTAATCTGCCAGTCTCCCTGGAGTCAGTGGAGAGAGGCACCTTCACAGGGCAATTCAGAGAAGGAATCTGACTGCAAGGGCAGCATTAACCTTTATGACTGCTCTGCTTTTGCCAAGAGTCAATGGGATCAATTCATAGCTGAGTGGAGAAGACTTATACTGGCTAAGAAGCAGTCCCAGTATCAATAAAACTACCACAGTCTGTTCTCTGTATCACAGAACTGCCATATGTCTCCACTTATGGGGATTGGGTATGGGGCTGTGGAGGGAATTGCTTTTCTCGGCAGGTTAATGTAACAAAAAGCGAACCGCTCTGCAGCCATTAATCTCCCTAAAGCCCATAGTCTCAGTCCTCCTGTGCTATACTCTGTGCTGTGCTTCATTATGGAGTCTTTAAACACCTCAGCTAAAGAGAGAGAAAGTAATTTGAAAAGAAAACACAGCTTTGGCTCCTTTAGTTGGATTTTTGGAGAAGCAAGGTTCCTCTTGGTTTAAACTTCTTAGACTTTTCTAATTTTGTTTATATTGTATTACAAAGGCCAAGTGCTATTGAGTAGACACCCAAAAAGAATTCCCAACATTAGAATATTTAATAAATCAAGATAAACTACGGTGTGTAAAATTGTGAGTTTTACGTATTAGAGCATTTTGTTATTTTTATTTTTCCTATTTCCAATTTTGTAATAAAATCGGATGGTCATGCTCTTATTTTTAATAATAATCTAACTTGCAGTGCTTTAGGAACTATAGCTTCAAGAAGAAAACATAAATGAATGCTTATAGTATAAAACCTGCTTTTATTTAATACCTCGGAGGTTTGGTGGAGGGTTGTTTGGGACTTTTTTATCATCCAGAGGTATCCAATAACAATTTTCTTTATTTTAATTATGTCTGGAATATACTGCTCATTGTAAACAAAACACATAGTTATATAACGTGCATATTTTAGCTCAGGGATTTAAAGCAGTCTACTGGGCTAGGACACGTGCTCTATATTTCCATTTATTTTCTCATTGAAGTTTTTCAGGACTTCTGAGATACCTTTGAATAATCTCAACTTTCTGTTGTGACTTTTCCTTATGAAAATAATATTATAAATACGTTTGTGGAGCTCTTGGTGGAGAAAAGATTTACTGTTTCTGATAGTTGCTTCACTGCTGTAAATCAATATACTGCTACTTACATCAGCCAGGCTACTATTTACCCCAGCTTGAACATCTCCTCCTTCAGTTCCAATATTAACTCAGTTAAAAATAGTAGTTTTATATTTAAACCTCTGCTTCCTGAAGTGACAGTAGGTGGGCCAACTTGTAACATGATCAACATTTACAGCATTATCTCTACTGGAATACATTTATGCCAGCTCCTAACAAACAAAACATAATGGCTTTCTGGAATCCCACTGCTTTAATTTTTACAAAAAGGCAATATTAATTAAAGAATGAAAAATATGAGCTCTGATAATATAGCATGCATACATGTGCGTAAGTAGCATGCAACACAAAATTTTTGGTATTTTGTTATGCAACTCATTCCCTGAAAGTACTTGTGGAAAGGGGTGATGTGCTGGGCTTGTATATGGGGAGTAGCAATAGTGAGATGGGGGATCACAGAGCCCTGTTGTCAATGCATAACTTGTGATTTAGTGCAAAGCTTAGTTTTACAACAAACTTAGAGACATTTGAGACGCCCTGAGCTGTTTTAGATGCCCAAGCTTATTTAAGAGACTGGCAGAGAAGATGCAGGATTTGCAAGAAACCCATGTCTTCCTGGACAGCAGCTGAAGGACAATCAGAGTAACTAGGGCATCTCTAGTTGCACTGGACAGTTTTATGTGGACAGCTGAGCTGGGCTGCCTCTTGCATCTGCAGTCACAACTTTTCAAGCTATTTTTTTAACACTGAGGGGCATGCTAATTGTGACCTATCAGAAACTGTTGGCCCTTAGCAACATCATATACTGGCTGATTTTCTCTGCTGTGCCACACATTATATTAGTGAGTGTTGTCACTTAACAGAGTGACATTACCCAGTGTGTCTCATGGTAAATATAGATTCAAGTACCTCTAAAACTGCGAGTTGTCTTCAAGTCCCCATTAAATATAGAGCTGCTATAAAAAGTGCCCAGGACATTACTGAGTGAAAGTGTCTGAGCAATATGCAGTAAAGGACTGAGATGGTAATTTTGATGATGTATGTTGAAACAGTTAGACTCATCCAGGTGTCAGACATAGGAGTGTCTCTCCTAAATTTCTTCCAAAAAACCAATATAATATGCAAAAACCTACAGTATTTTAGTGATATTTTAAAATAACGAAATATGCTTTATTACCAGCATTAAGCATAAAATATAGATAAAAAGGAAGAAAAAAATGCAGTTAGAAAGTTTGTCCCATGAAAAACATACTGCCTCTTTCTCCATGCTTAAACATGTGTGCATACTAACTTAGGTCCAGTTTCATTCCATTCAGCTTGAAGCACCTCACATTTGATATACTCCTTATCCAGCCTTTGAGACCACATCTAATGTGTGAAGCCACCAATGGATAGTGGTATGGTGTGCATATCTTGGGTTGGAAAAAGCCTGGAACATGTTATATAACTATTCCTGGGGAAATCAAAGCATGGGAAGGCAGCATGGGCATGAATGGCCTGTAGATATGGAGGTAGACACCCATTTATCCATATCAATACAGACATTAAAGACAGGTACCAATTACTGTCTGATGTGATAGCCTGGCTTCTGATGGAGGTACTCTGGCAGGTAGAGGGAATCTGGGTCTTACAATCCTGACAGCTGCCATGCAAACAACCTTTACAAATCCATGCCAGTCTTGTCTGACACTCAACACCTGGCTCCTTTTCTGTAGTGAGGATGGCTGGACCACTGCAGTGGCGCACTGATTTTTGTGGATGGTGATCACAAAAAGGGAATTGAGAAGAGACCACCTGAGTTATTCTGACACATGACTTCAGTGCTTTCTATTCTTAGACAGATGATGATCTGAAATATGTAAGTACACTATCATTGTTTTTTAGATTTATTTGTAAAAATGAGTCAAAGAAGTAAAACTCTTAATCTATCATGGGTGTGGTATTTAGACATTTACAATTTTCTTTTGATGTGTGTTTGTATTGGAGTTGATAAACCAAGATTGTCCTCATGATATTTTAAGCACCGTTATTTGTCACCATCCTTGTTTTTTTAAAAGAAATGAAAAGAGCAAAAACCATGAAATTATATTTGCGGTGTCATTTCAAATTTATTGTCTAATAAATAGTGATCACTTGGAAAATCCATTTTTTTCCTGTGTTGTTACCAAGAGGTTTAACCAAAGTGATTGAATCAAGATGAGAAATGATCCCAGGTTCCTGAAGCTTGAATAAATGATATTGTCAATGGTAATGTGCTGGTCTAGAAGTTCATTTGAAGTATCAGAAATAACCTAAATATAATTTCATGGCAGCTCATATACTACTTAGCATAATTTATTCCTTACCACAGAATCTCCATTCCCTGTGTTTTACCAGCATTTCTAACTCACCAAATACCTACCAACACTCAGCTATTTACTCCTGCATACTCCCAGTTCAAGTAAAGATAACACTTCTTTTTTTCCCACCAAATAAATTCTATATGGATGTACAACTTTACCTTGACTCCCACCAACACTTCTGTTGAATGAGAGCAACCAAAATATCATGTGGCTATAGATGAATTTCTGATTCATCTAATGATGTTGCATAAGATGCCTTTTAGGTCTCTATTATCTCCCATAAAAAATGTTTGTGTGCAACAGTTAGTAAGTAGAACTTGTCAGCTGCAGAGTGCTGTACCTCAGTTTTACAAATGAGTGTCCATCCCAAAGTATTTCAGAGAGAACAAAAGAAATTTGAAATGTTCCTACATACACCAAGACTTCAATGAGCCATAAAGATTTAGAAACACAATTGAGTTTATTTCTACAACTTGAAGCCAGGAACACTGTACCTTAAAGTACAGAAACCAGTCAACAAGATCTGTAATGGACTCGTAAGGATGAGGCTGGGTCCTATGACATTTCTGGTTTTGAAATTCATCACAGGAGAATATTTTTACTCAGATAGGGTTCAAAGTATAGCTTTGTGTCTCAAGAATGTACTGATTCTCCTTTGGTTTTAAGCAATAAGCATAACCTTATATATGTTTTTTTCTTCTGTTCCAGGTTATAAAACATATTTCAGATTATTGTGCTTATATAGTGATGAGACTACCTTGAATTCTTGTAGCTTTGGGCAAGTTTTAAACATACACATTGTACCAGTGACAGGCAGATTGGTCTTGATAGGTCTGAATTAAAATAAGTGTGTTTTAAAGAATATTTTGATTTCTGACTGTAGCTGATTGTTTTGGTAGAAATTGGTGTAACAACAGTGCCATTATATCAAAGCCCTTGTTCATGTGGAGGTTCCCAGAGGTATTGCAATAAAAGGAACTATAGCCTAGGCATCTTCACTGCACTAGAGGGAGAAAACAAGGCTTTTCAGGACAAATAAAAAGTGGTGAGGCAATAGTAGAGCTCTGGCATTTCGTTTCAAAAAAGAAATAAAAAGCTTCTGAGTGGAAAAATGAAACTGTTGGACATTTTTGTAGCTCTGCAGATACGTAAAGGATGCTGATGCTGCCATGGAGTATCTGCATAGCTCCAGATAGGAGCTTTTGTATCATAATTTGTTCAGCAACTATTAAAATATCTCATTCCTGAAAGAAAACACCCTCCTCATAAGTATCAGAACTTTCTTAAAGGAAGAATAAAAATTTGATTGCCAGAAATCGTACATTTTAAGAGGCCTATCAACCTAGCCTAGGCTTTTTGACAGCTATGGAAACTAGCCAAAATTGTATTAAAAAGTGGTATTGTGCTAGAGGTAACCATGCCCTGTCAGATGTATTGCATGTACCCTGCTGTGTGCATGGATATTTATGGATATGCCTACACAACATCAAATCAAGGGGAAAAAACAATTTACAGGAAGGTGAGCTTGTGGAAGGATGGATTGTGAAAGAATAGAGATAGTGCTGAAGGCAATCTCACCCCTGAGGAGTTGCAGCTGTACTAATTACCAAAGAGTAGGAACAGCCCTGCCCTTAATAAGGCACAGCTGTGTCCAGTAAGGATGGTCCAATAAGGATGGGTGTTATAAAAGAGTGGATTAGCTGCTTGGGAGAGAGTTGGAGTCAATTGGCTGTGCTGCTGTGAAGAGTAAGAGTCAGGTGGTTGTGCTAGGGACAGAAAGGGTCAGGAGGTTGTGATAGGGACAGGAAAAGTCAGCCAGCCATACGGAGGAAAGGAGGCGGTTGTGAGAAGCTGCCCATGGGAATTCACAGAGAGAAGGTATGAAAGTCTTACAGTAGGATAGTAAACTAATGGTGATAGTTCCCATCCACCATTGATTGGTGCCAGGCACCAATGCCAGCAATTGGTGGCCCGTATGGGGATGGATCCTGACATGAGCTAGTATCTGGTTGTCTATGGTTAAAAGATACAGCATGAATGCATTGTCCTGGCAAGTGAAAGTGAATGATGTAAATGAAAGGTTATTCCCATAGTAACTCAAGGACAGTACTTGTCAAGGATAAGTAAGTTCAAGGACATTTATCAGTACTACATATCTGCTGGAAAAGAGTGGATGGAGGATTTATTCATCTTAGTTGCCTGTGGTTGCTATCTGCTTGGAAATAACATCCATTGCTACCTGTATAGGGAACCCTGACAGCTGGGGACAATTTGAGTTATTTGAACCATGCATGTCACCAGGAAGGGGATTTACATTTGAAATTGGAATTGGTTTATAACCTTGC
Source organism: Ploceus nigricollis (assembly GCA_013399945.1). Taxonomy (NCBI): domain Eukaryota; kingdom Metazoa; phylum Chordata; class Aves; order Passeriformes; family Ploceidae; genus Ploceus; species Ploceus nigricollis. Next base: position 630,510 of record VXBC01004202.1, on the reverse strand, counting down.
AGAAGTGCACAGGAGTAATACGTGGATCTTATCAGTATGTCTGGCCAGTTTTGAGTTCCTGTAGAAATGTTGCCACATAAGGATCTCCTCTGAGGTACTCAGATATCAGTGTGATTAGCCTGGCAGACAGACCTCTGTATTGGGGAAGCAAGTTCAGTGCTCCTGGGACAGCAGGAGACATAAAGATTCAATAATAATACCTTATTATTCTATCAAATGATAGCTGCAGAGCGCTTCAAGATTTATGTGAAGGATAAAGGATGCTGTATATACAGAGGAGTAAAGGCTGACATTTCCACAGTGCATGTAATTAACAGAATTCCATGCAGGTTTGGCCTTTGGTTTGCAGGTTTGCAATCTTTGGTTGCACACTGGACATGTGGGGCTTCCATAATAAACACGCAGGGAACCACTGTAAGGCATCTACAGAATCAAGGCTATTGCTTTCCTGGTGCCATGTCCACAAAGACCCTGAGGTTCAGAGACCTGTTACTACAAGTTAGGAGGTTCTGGAGACAAGAAACATGTAGTACTTGATGGTTTTTGGTTTTGTTGCTTCTCAAAGCACCTCTTGACCTAGCTGAATTTTGGTGAGAAGCTAGACTACGTCTAGGTAGGAATATCTTCCCTGAGCCAGTTTATGGGAAGTGTTGTGATTCCTCTTGTTAAGGGGTGGTCAGATTAGTTAGCATGGTTTTTATTGGTTTCTGCTAAGAAATTGACTTTTTTTCTGACAGTCTTTCGAGTTACCCAGACTGCAGATTAACAGACTGCAAAATAAAGCACTTGTTGTTCCATGTCAGGGTTCATCTCTGATGTTATGCAAAAGGGACACAGGAGATGATCTGAAATAGTCACCTGACCATTTCACACATTGTACCCCACATGGTTTGTTCTCTCTGTGGTCACATTGCAATTTTGGGTCCTGCTCAGCAGTCAAAAGTTAAGGGTAGTGGTATGGCCTAGTGTGGAGAACACAGGGCTGAGCTGTGGTAATTTTGCATCTACTCTGTATTTGCAGGAGTTTAATAGATGATATCAGTCTATTCCGCACATTTATACAATGAAATTAATGAGATTGGCTGATATTAGAATAAAAATACCCCTTAGCAGATGCATAGTTTTATTATATATATTTCCGTTAATGACATATTCTTTCCAGGAAATGGGCCCAGTATGGGAATAGGTGATATACTCAAACCCTTGAAGCCTCCAGTATGCAAATAACCTGGAATATAAAAGTACAGTACCTCTTTCATTAGACATGGATCATTTCTGTAATGAATGGTTGGCATTGCTGCATGATAATTTATCAGGATTTGGGAAAGGCATAGAATGCCAGAAAACTGGCAGATAAATCTGATTTTGTTTTTAGAGCTGGGAAAAAAGAAAACATATTTGATGTGCATAATTGTTGTAGTGTGTTTTCCTTTATATTATTGTTTTCAATAGTTGGTTTTGTACCCCCCCCTCCCCTGAGGCATTGGTTTAGTCCCTGCTGTCAGTCCTCCCTCATACCTACCCCTTGTTCCAGAGAATTCCCTGTTGTTTATATATCCCTCAATGCCCCATTAGTTTAGTCAGACTGTTCCTCTCCCCTGTCACTCCTTATTAGTCTAAACATTGTAACCTCTGCCTTGTGTTCCTCCACTATCTCTTAGTCATTAGTTTCCAGCCCTAAACTCCGCCCTAGTCCTGTCCCTTAAAACCCACTGCCTTGCCTTTGTTCGTGGTCCTTGCCTCTGCTCTCTATTCGAGTTATGGATGCTTTTAGTTTTGCTCTTATGGCATAATAAACGATCCTTGGATAAGCAAGCAGGACCCATCTTGTTATTCCTGTGTTGATCCATTGGCAACTGCTTAGGAGGTTCAGGGTCCCAGGGGAGTGTTGCCCCCTGGCAAGTGCGCAGCTGCGCACGCTGCAACACACAGTAATTTTTACCTCAGACATAAATCTGTTGGAAGAACTATAGTATGTGAAGTGAGGCACAGAGTTCTCCTAGAAACCAAAAACAGCTTTATAAATGGAATATTTTTAAAGTAATTTAAAGACTGACACTGTGCTAGCTTCAGGTTTGATGTCACTATCAGCAACTTCAGTCTGTGAAGAAAAAAAATTATAAGTGCAAAGTGGTGAAAAAAGGAAAAACGGCCAACAAATTTTTTGAAGATTTTCCACATGAAGGTAATCAGATGTTTGAACAGGTTGACCAGGAAAGTTGGGTAGTGTCTACATGTGATGACTTTCAAATAGTGGGAGAAGTTCTTGAACCACCTAATATATCTGGACCTGCTTTGGAGATGGAGGTTTGACTACAGATCTCCAGAGATGCTGGTCAAACTTGAATTACTTTGTGATTCTAGGAAGGAAGGCCATCAAAGATGAAAGTTCAAATTAAAATCTGGAAAGATAATTTTTTTATTGTCCAAAGGCATCTCTGTAGCTTTGGATGTCTTAGTAGTGCAGGGTGTTTTTCTGTTTATTTGCTTCCAAGAGTGAAGGACAAGGCCACCTTCTCTGACAGCCCTTTGAAACAGTGTGAGAAGAGGTCAGATAAACTTGCTGACACTCGTATTTGGTTTCAGCTAAGCATTAGCTGATGTTCCCTTTCTCCAAGTTATCACTTGGGTGGTGGGGATTTAGCACTAGTCTTTTCTGCACTAGATATACCCATCTAAAGTAGTGGGATGAGATTCTTAGCTGGACACTTTCCCATCCTTACAGGTTCTCTTCATGTGTAATGTCATTGCACTTGCTGTACATGAATAATGAAGGGAACTGTTATCAGTCACCTCAGAATATTCCTGTTAAGGAGGAGGTTAATCATTCTGGGTCCTCAGCTCAGGCTGTTCATAACAGCAATATGATGGACACAGTAGACAAATCCAAGCTGCCTGAAGAGTCAAAATGGGCCAAATGGCTTCTCCCATTTTTAAATTTTCCTCCCGAAAACATTGTGATTTGATTCATCAAGCAAGACAGCCAACCAACAGATAGGTCATACAGACAACTTAGATACTTACAACTTACATACTCTGAAATTCTCCTACAACCTGCTTCCAACTTTCACATCTCCACTCAGTTTCATCCTTTTATCCTTTCTTCCTTTTCCTACCCCTGACGTGAGTAGGGGAAGCACATTTTTCTGCTTGTCTCCTTGTTTCTGCACTAAAAGAAGGCAGGACTGTAGGTAGGAAATCACCAGTGTGTGTATCAGGACTGAGATTTGTGAAGAAGGCTCTGTAATATCCATTATGCTGTTCTCACAGGTAGCTCTGCATTGAGCCGGAATAGCAATTTCAGGCTCTTCAAGCCTTACAACAGTAGGATTCCTAAATTGTGTGTTCTTCACAGATTTTCCTGAAGTTGGATCCAGGTAGTCAAACTGTTCTTTTCTTGGCCACTGCTCTGTTGCACACTATATTGTCTTCCCTGACTCTGATCTGTGCCATCTTTGGTGGCTCCAGCTGCCATGGCTGTGTGAGATGCCCCTTGAAAGGTGCTCTCCTGCCTCTTCAAATTCATACCGGCCGCATGAGTCCTAATTCACCATATTTTAGTAAAAATTCACAAATACAGGGTGAAGGGTGTGTGAAGCAGAGGATTGTCTGCACCACGATCTACTACGTCAACTTCCACTGCACTTGGGTGGCCTTCAGCTAATAGGAGGGATTTGAAGTTTCATGCTATTAGAATAGTTAAGGAGGTTTTCATGGGGAGAAGATTTACTGTGAAGCTTGCAAAGTAGATCTTTAAAGCAGTTTTCTGAGTATTTTTTTCAACACCTGTGTGGCTAGATAGCACAATCCTCAGTGTATCAGCAGGTACAGCAATTATGTATTTTAAGTTGGTTCTTAAAAATGCACCCAGCCCTGTAAAAATACCTTTATCCTTTGCATATAGTAAGGATGCAAGACTTTTTCATATGCTTCTTATCTTCCTATTGCAGATAGGGCAGGTGGGAAGGAGGCCTTCTGCCACAAGAAGGTGAACTCTGAATTTGGTATGTGATCCACAGGACAGAAACAGTTAATTCCTCTGAATGCATTTCTTTCAGTAGAGATGGCTTTTGAAAACAGAACTTAATGAAATCCAATGTCCTTTTCATAAAATATTTGAGGGAAATCTTGTATGATGGCACTTGTTAGTCAATCCTGTGCTATTGTTGTTTCTCCCCCCCCTTCCCTTTTCACCCTTTTTTTCTTTTAATTTACATCTGTCTGGAAGGACACAAACAAATCACAAGCTGGTATTGTAACTAGGATATTGTGGAACTCTTCTCTTTCAATCTTTCAGTTTTTCTGCTGATAAAGATAGATAAATTGCAGAGTCTATATTAATAGGTGCAAGGGGCAAGAAAGTGGGAGAAGCTTCAAAAGGCATATGCAAAAAAGATCCTGGAGTATATTGAGAGGACTTTTTGAAATCATATTTACCCTATTGCTAATAAGTTTTAAAAATAGATGCCAGATACTGCAAACTCTAAAATCATCAGACAATTAATTTGCCTTTTCTCTACAATAAGTCAGACTCAAAATAAGGATGTACTTAACATTTGAACATTTGATGTTCCCTTTCCATTAAATAGTGATGATATTTCTAGCAGTTCCCAATGTTTTAGCTGAAATTTTTAGTGTTTTACTTATATGCCCAGTACTTTTCAAAAATCAAGTTTAGGACATGTATAAAAGTCTGTAGTAATATTTCCTACTGACTTTGTCATTCATTTCCATTTCACTGTGGAGTGAAACATTAAGCTTTTTTACATTTGCTGGTGTTCCTGTAATCAGTTGTACTGCACTTACCTAGGACCTCTTATATTTTATTCCCCATCCCTGGAAGTATTCAAGGCCATGTTGAGCAGGACTTTGAACAACCTGGTATGTATCCCTGCCCATGGCAGGTGTGCTGGAACTATGTGGTTTTAAGGTCCCTCCCAACCTATATCATTCTATGATTCTTTATTATCTTCTGTGATGGCTTATCATACTCAGTCAACCTCATACTGCTTCACACCTGGCTTTAGCTGCTCTTTCAAACCATTGGTACACAACCTAAAAAGGAGTTCATACAGATCCATCTTAAGTACCTCATGCAGGTTGTGTAACAATAGGTGAAAATATGTGTAGGTCAAAGGATTGCTGAGCATCTCTATCAGAAGAATTATTATGCACAATTAAACAATTTTCTTTCCAAACTGTGCAATAGTATCTTTGATGATGGCATTTTCTATGGTAGAAGGATTCATTTTAAATTCAAACATTATAGCCCACCAGATAAATAAACAACATTTGTGAAATAATTATAACTCCCTGAATGTGTTTTTTCACTCAGGAGATTGGACACTGATATTGAACAGGTGTCTTTTTTCAGGATCTGGTGGTGATATATGGCGCACTGTTTGCTGGGGTATTGAAGTACAGGGAGCCAGACTGATGGATGGGTTCAGCGCACGTTAAGCCTGGATGTTCCTACTGCAGTGTAGAGTTGTATAGCATGGAGCATGGACAGATATTTTGCTGGGAGGTTCTTAAGTTCTGAGATTTGTGTTCTCTCTTTTTTCATGAGTGGAGACGTGGATAAATGTAAAGCCTTCAGAAGATCTTTAAAAACATATACAAATAAAGAGCACAGAAAGACTTAAAAATTTCATCACCTAAGTGATGAAATCACTTTCATCAGATAAGCGTCAGCAAGGATAGTTAACTGGACATCATCACCTCTGTTTTGTTGAAGACGCTTGAGAAGGCAGAAATTTTCAAGAGAAGAAATCTAGCTTGAGTCAAACGTTGCAACAAAATATCTAGAAAATACTGTTTGGTTTTAGAGTGAAAACTAGAACACCTGTTTTTTTCCTCCACTAGTCACTCATATGTTCAACTTTTCAATACCAACGTGGAATTGTGTGTTCACTGTGTATTCACAGTGACCCTGACAATTTCTGCTAATTTTCAGACTTTATTGTAAAATAAATGGACTATTCTTTCATGGTTTGACCAGGAAAAGTCTAGGTGAGACCATGGTTAGTACATTTTGACTGAGGGTTCTCTGCCCTTCATAAGTGTGATGCTTCCATCATAAAACTGTAAGTGAAGACATACATCTCTTCCCAGAGGGAATAATTGGTTACCAGCATAAATATGCCTTATGCCACTGCTGCTGTTCTTCCCCTGTTGTAAAGAAAATAAGATGCAGAGAATTCTGACACTCATTTCTGAGTTTAATTGAAAACTGAGTTCTACAATACTATAGCCATACAGGTAACTAACTGCCCTCAAAAATTACCAAAGCATGTAGGTAAAGAAGTATGGTCTAGGCTTTTTAAAGCCTGGAATAGTGGTTCTGCACAATGCAGGAAAGAAGGCAATGACGGTACGACACAGTCCTGTCATCTCATCATGGAGCTTCAGCTCCATATCCATTTTATAATTATTTAAAACCACAGCTGTATAATTGTTTTGCCAAAAAAAAAAATTCTTTCAGGATTCAGGATGAATATTTGGACTACATTGGAGCACGATGGTCTCTAGAGAGAGACTATTATATTTTTAGCAAGGCAACATATATTTTGCCATGGAAATACATACAGCCACATGCCTGTTCTGTTGGTGTTAAGGAGAGTATGGCATAACTGTGCAAAGGACAAAATGGCATTTGGATTTGACTGCTTGCAAACCATGACAAATCTGAATCTGAGTAAGTATTTAGACTTGGCCAGGCAGTGGTTTCATACAACTATCAGTAGGTTTGGTTTTGTTACATCAAGCTTCATGCCTTAGTGCTGCTGATAGGCAGGGAACAAAGTTGAAGGCACCGGATCCACAGCACTGCTGGCCATCAAAAAATGATGAAGGCAGACCTGAGAGAGATTAATTTGTAAAATAAAAGATTAAAAAATACATCTGTGCAGGAGGGACGGCACAGAAAAGAGGGGTAAGAGTGAAAGGAAACAAAAGAGGGAAACAGCAAGTAGAGCAAGAAATAAAGAGATGGTGAGGAGATGGTAGGAACTGTGGGAGCATGGTCAGGGGGGTGAGGGAAGAGAGGAGCTGAATTTCTACCCATGTTCTGAAGCTGCTTTCAATAAATGAATATATGGTTTACACCAAGACGAAGAAACCTATTTTCACCTTCTGTTTTACAGGTTTTGATTTAAACCTGTGTTAAGCCTGGCAGTTCATGCCCTTGACCTTTTCTCCTGGTCACTGTCTAATCATGACTTCTTGGAGCCAACACTTTGCTCCTTCTGTTGCCTGCAGATGTTCCTTTAGGAAGGTGTGGAAGCAGTACAGGCACTGATGATAGAAACTGATCCCTGAGGAAATACCACTAGTACTGTGGGAAAGGTGTTCAGGCTGATGGCTAAGTTGCAGAGACACATGCATCAGCCTGGGCACTCTTGGTTTATAGTAATGACTCTTTGTTCCAAAGAAAGAGAAATTTTGTTGTTCTTCTCTAACTTTCCGTTTTACATGTGCGCCAGACCAGCACAAGAAGGGAATATTGACAAATCAGTTGCTACTCCGTCATAGAGTAATACCAAGCAGACTCTATACTTGTTATTCTAATCACACCTTCAATTCACAGTGACAGATCAATTCTCAGAGGGGAAGTGGCTTAGACAATCATGAAAAATAGGGTGATTAGGACCATGTTTGACTTCAAAGGCTGTTTGATGGGATGGTCTAAAACACTGGTCCGGAACAAGACAACCCCAAGAATTACACAGTGTGCCTGATAACACTGTCAAAATGCTTCTTGAACTCTGGAAGGCTTGGTTATGTGTCCACTTCTCTGGGTAACTCAATATCTAAGTCTTAATTTTACAGGTTGGTCTTACTTTTATTTAAGTGGAAAAGCTTATTTGCAACAGCTTTACCTTAATGGTTTAGTAGATTATTTACAAATGTACTGTCATGTCTAGACTCTCTGAGGTTCCTTAAAAATGTAATTTTTCCTTTGTTATTGAGAAACATCTGTCCTAGAAACTGAATGTTAAAGAAATTTGAATCATTGTATTCACTGGATTGAGGCACAAGGCATATAGCTGCAGGAGTGCTCCACATTTCCTTCATCTACAAAATGCTTGGATGCAAAACAAGCATCAATAATTTTGCTGAATTTATTGCACAGAAGGAATTTAGCTTTAAAAGACAAGTAAAATTAAACTTACAGCTCTGGGAAGAATGCCAATCTTTAGTATTAATAATTAATTCCATTGTTTTTAATTCACTTATAATTACATAAGTTGATTTTTCTTTATTGCTAATTAACAAATATTTAATTGCTTTAGCAATTCAGTAATGTTCTTGATGACAAAATATTTAAAAGAGGATGCAGTGCAGAGAATGACTTTAAGGGATTTTGAAGGTTTTTTTTCAAATTGTAGTTACTTAATGCCAACTAGCACTTACAATCTGCAAAAATCTCTTGTTTGTAGAGAAGCTGTGTCTTGAAAAATAACTAAAGGTTAATTATTGAATCTATCTCAACTATAGTAAGTCATATATTAAATTAAAAGCCTGTATAAAATCCCCGCAACTCCAAGTGACCCAGACAATTAGATCAGTAACCTAATTTAATGGTTTCATAATTTCAAAGATTTTTGAGGTCACAGAAACCACTAGCTCTTCCACCTTGACCTCCCACTTAATGGAGGTGATGGAATTTCATTCACTCCCAGCTGGAGCCTAGCAACTTCTATGGACAATTCTTACCTTCTGAAGACGCACTGAGTACATTAAGAGACTGAGATCCCATCGCACAACTGTGCTTTAGTGGTCGCGTGTATTCACTATTAATATTCACACTTTTTTCTAGTGTGAATGTGTATAGCTTTGCTTTTCAATTCTTGATTTGTGCCTTTCAATACTAAATAGAGTGTACTTCGATGTCTGTCTTCTCGTTTTGGATTTATTTTTGCACCCAAAGTTTTTCTCTTCATGTCTTTTCCAGTACTTTTACTTTTCTTGGCATTTCATTTACTTGGGGCAGGTGAAGTTAATTGGTCAATTTCTCTATTGATTTCAGGCTGCTTCTATTTTCTAGCAAATGCCTGGCAAATTCTGAGGACTTAATTTTTTTTAACATATTTTCCCAAGTTAGAATTAAGAAAAAATTTCAGTTTCTCCCACCACTGCTCTTTTCTTTACTAAGAGCTGCTGTTTAATTTTGAATTCCTAGACAATATCTATAAATTAAAATAAGACCCTTCATTGTCACACAGTCCCAAACAAAAGCCTGTCAGTTAAAAAGATACATCTATTTATGGGTCACCTGCTCTGCTCCTATAACTGCTGATAACAAGCAGATGGGAAGGAGCTTACTTTAGCCAACTTTTACCTTTCAGTCCAAGTGTTTCCCATTATTGTGTAGCTACTGATCCTATGTGAAAAGAATTCTTTCCTGGTATTTCTATGTTAGAACCACAAGAGCGTGATTTAATAGATGTGCTTATAGCACATTATACTTTACAGACGTCTCTTCAAAGATTTCAAAGCCACATCTTGACAGTTTCATTTTTTTTAAAAAGGTGCCTTTAATAACCATTTCTTGCTGACTTAAGAAATGAGGGAAGAAAGTGTAACTTCAAAGTGTTGGCAAAATAATATGAATTATACAAATGTAGTTGTAAAGTTGTTTCCAGTTACAGTAGTAGTAACTCGAGACTGATAGCTGGTTTCCTCTTTTGCAAATGTTTCCAATTTAAAACCTATCTTTTGGAGTTGTTCCATGCTGTGTTGCTATTATAGAACAAACCAGTTCATTCAACTGTATTTTCTAAAATTATTGGAAGCAAAACAGTAAACGATACAAAAAATACTATTGAGTATAATAAGTAGTTAAGATACTTCCAGTTCTTTCAGCTAAAGTGCTGAAAGACATAGTTAACACAAGTGGAATTAAAGAGATCTGTAAAAATTAAAATCTGAACATCAGGACTCATGTGTCTCTCAACACAGGGTTGATAAACCTACTGGCAATTTTTACATATATACTGTTATAGGCAGAGATGTTTTTGCCTGCTATGCAGTATTGCAAAGTAAAAGAAGGTAATGAAAGATATTAATATTTAAGTAGTTAATCATACATTATTAATAGCATTTTAAGTAGCATTAATTAAGACCCTTGCATACCTTTTCCCATCACTCCTCTATGTTGCTGATCAGACTAATCATGTAACCTTACTGTCCCATTGTCCTTTGACCAGATGCATAATTATTATTAATTCTTATTCTTACTGCTGGCACCGGGACAACTAGATTTCCCCTTCAGCACTGCTTTCACAGTTAGAAAATTTTGAACTTATGCAAATCAACCCATGGACCTCTGTAGGTTTTACTCTTTTATTCCCCTTTTTCTCCCTTAGAATTTTTTTTCCCTCTTGGACATTTTCCTGTTGTTGCTCTTTCCTTCTTCTTGTCTTCCAATAGCAAGGGTGGATTTCTAACACTGGGAAGGGAAGACTTTTGGTGATGAGGACACTTAGGACCAGGCACAGATTATCTGTAGTGATTGTGAAGTTTCCATCATTCTGAGAACAAGTTAAACAAACATCTGTCAGGCATGACCTCCCTGTAGTTTAGCCTGTCTCGGGGCAAGGGGAGGAACTAGATGACCTCTAGAGATCTTTTATGCCCCTAGGTTTCTGTGAGGAGAATAAAGCAGGTTGGGCTCACCCCAGCTCGTGACTATGACCTGATCTGTCCCATGCTCACGTACCTTGTAGTGCTGTAGAAGTCCAGGGAGCATCCTGACCTTGCCTGAAATATGGTGCGTACCTGCCTGCAGATAAGTGTTGTAATACGTATATACACAAAACTGTACACTTGGTGTGGTGCTTGGGAGCGTGGTTTGGTGGTGGACTTGGCAGTGCTGGGTTATAATAGTTGGACTCAGTCATTTTAGAGATGTTTTCCAAACCTAAATGATACTACGATTCCACGGCTTTTCCTTCTCAGTCCTGGAAGTATCTTGACAAAAAGAAGACCTAACAATGATTTTAAGTGATCTTCTGAGATCACTCTTCAACATGTTTATTTTTCTTCTTGGTCATCTGCAATAGAATTCATAAAGAGATGTGGTTTGCTGGCAGTCAAAATAGAAGCACACCAATTTCTTTACAGTGTTGTCAAGACTTAAAAAGATGAGTTCTTACTAATGATGTGAGGTCTGCATAATCCTGTGCCCAGAAAAGGATTATATGCTCTGACAAGGCCCTTTTGTTAGTGTTTTTGGGCTAGCAAATACTTTGTGTATTGAAACCAGTACCCTTTCATTCTCCAATTGCAACACCTGGTTCTGTTGCACAATCTGAGAATTTGTGTCTTCCTCATCTGTACACACTCTGTGATTGGTGATAGCCCTAGTAATGAATATAAAATCACCGCAGGTTCATTGTTGCAAAGTAACTTTTCCCTTACTCCCCCCTTTCACTGCTTTCATCCCCTGCCCTACAGGAAACCTTAATGAAAAGATAGAAAAACAGGTAAAGCTCAACCCCCCCATCTCCATCCCCAGTCTCAAAACAGAGATAGGTGTTGGATTATGCAGGGGGAGTGTTTTCTTCAGTAATATTATCCTGGGAATTATCTTAGAGAGATTGACCTGTGAATAATAGCCAAGCCTCAGGGTTAGCCTCACAGTAATTATCTGCTAGACATTTTCACTAGCCGTATCCTTTCAGGTCAAGAGGCAAGCATGGGGACTCACATCCATACTTCACGGCAAATTATTATTCAGTTACAGTGACTTTTGAACCTGACCAAATGTAAATTGAATTGTCCTTCCTTTAAGATGTTTATTTGTAAGGAAAAGTCCAGGGAATTTAAAATGCAAGATATGTAGGCAGCCCAGACAGTATGCAGAGTCTGGGACTGTAATGAAATACTTCAGAAGTTTTCTATCCACACAGTTTTGGAGGGATCTGTATTTCACAGATAAAGACTGTGTCTTCACAGCAATTTGAGCTATTTGGTGTCAAGCATTCTTCAGCAAGCCAGTTCATGACAAGGAAGTCACCCCAGTATGAGCATCTTTGTACACAGAGAGGATATTTTAGAGGAACAAGACAGTCGTGATGCAGCAACTCATGAGCTGTATTAGCCTGACTCTATCCTAAGATGCACTCCTAGGCTGGGTTTCATCCCAGCTGGAAGGAGCTAGTAGTATCAGATCAACAATCAGAGGATTTGTGCGTGGCTAGCTCATGTGAAGGTGTAGTCAATAGCCAAAGTTTAATGAGGGATAAATCCTACCCTATGCGTGTTCACAGTAAGCGTTGCCTTGTATATCTCTGACCTACCCTCAATTTTTGCTGAATCTTGCTTGGTTAAACCCTAATTGTGAGTCTATTCTTGGAGCCAGACTTTTGATGTGGTGGGGTACCATAGCTCTGTAAGCTGGAAAAGTGTATACAAAGTTCAGGGAAGAGGGGTTAGATGTTGGAGTAAGAGTACAAGTCCCATGGTAGCTCTTTTTCTATGAAAGAAAACATTTTATCTTTATGATGCAGAGGCAGTAGAGAACTGTACATGGTTAACAGCTTTTGGATAATGTAAATTCTTTTATTCTGTCAAGGTCATCAGCGTGAAAACCTATTGAGATTAATCCTTAAGTGGACATAATCCACTTCAAATCATAACTTCTGGTATCTTTTTTAATCTGACTTATTGCAGGAATGCCTTAGACCATGGAGAGGGAACTAATTTGAAAATGCACTTGACTTGTTAGTTATTGGTATTCTGTGTTTGATTTTGATTTTGCATGGGGCTTAGCTTGCATGGGGAAAAATCAATAAAATCTGTTTCAGTTTTGTTTATAGTCCGTTTCTCCCTCTGGCTGCCCAAACAGTGGTGGTTACATATCAGGGTCTGTTCTAGGACATGAATGTCTAAAACCAGGAGGGTTTAATTTGATTCTTTTTTTTCATCCTTGGTTTTATAAAGGTTTTTTTTTGAGATAGTATGAAAGAGATTTCTTAACAAAATGCAAGTTTATTTTGGAAAAGAAGATGACAGAAACCCAGGCTGGGATTAGGTACATCTGATCAAATATAAATATTTACAGCTGAGATAGTTATCACAGACTGGTTTTTTTTTTAGTCTGTGGAGAGAAACAAGCACATTCAGGTTGAAAGATTTTTCATTTCAAAAGACACACCTAAAATAAAACTACATAATATATGCCTAAAATTCTCTGCTTCTCTCTGGGAAATAAAAAGCAGCTCAGGGTGACAAGTTTGAACAGAGACTGGAGATGGCTAAAATGATATGATTTTCCTTCCTGTCTGCATGGGATGTCTCTCTGTCACTTGTGCTGAAATTGCTTCGCTGTGCAGAAGAGACACTCTTCCTTGGATGAAAAAGCAGGGCTAGAGATGAATCTCTTAACAACTCAGCTACATGGTGATGATCCCATTCTTGCTAGTAGCTTGGTTGCTTGGTGTTCTTTCCTGCAAAGGAGAAAAACTTGAACAAGGAGGAAAGAGAGCATTCCCTTCCAAACAGCCTTTAAATTGGTTCTGAGATCAGTTAATAGGGAAGGAGTAAGGTCCTGTGTTAGCAGAAACCCTATCTCACCTCTTTTTGCAGAGCAAGGTTTGAACCTAAATCTATTTCTTTTGTGAAAGTTTAGATCAGTATGTTTCTGCATAAAAGAGTAAGGAACTGTGCAAGGTACCATTGTCCATGTCTTGGATGATCACAGAGAGGGTTACTGAAGGGTTATAGATACTCAGGTTGAGAAGGGCTGGCCAACCTAGGAAACTCAAGTTGAGCTAAACCAAATCATTGCAGTTTTTAAGCCATGAATTTGAGCAGTGTCAAGGGGACATACTCTCTTTAGTGACCTCCTCTGCTCTCTTTCTGGAGACATCTGTGATTAAATTTTATGCATTTTCTTGAGGGGTAGCAAAGAAAAAAAATATATATGTTTAGTAGACTTTTAGACATGACGCAGGAGATCTTGCTGTAGTGGAAAATCTGTAAGAGAGGTCACGGAAAATAAAGCTTGACTATGACTATACAGAGGAAGTGTCAGAAGACAACTCTCTGTAAGGTCATCCTTTGCCAGATACAACAAACTTGTACTGAGTGTGTGTGAGCCTTAATTCCTTGCTGATGATATGCTCTGATCTTATGGTTAATGGCCATACAAACATATAGTATTTCAGATAGTTTGTTGGTTTGTTTGTTGTATGGGAGGTATGACATCCATATATTTTAACAGTACTCTCCCCCAGAGAACAAAAATGAAAACTAGAAAAACATTGACATAAAATATTTCAGTGGCTTGTTAAAAACTGTTGGTTTTAGCTTGCTGGCCTAAAGAAATAAAAATGCAGGGGAACCAAGGTAAAATCCAACCTCCACAAAGGAAAATACGATACATCTGTCCAAGCAAAATGTTTCAGTTGATCCCATTCTGTGGTTTGTTTTTTTCTTCCTGTTCAGCTTTGCAGCTGCCTTTCTTGTGAAAGGGAAAACAGTAAGCAAGCTCCCTCAAGTCAGTCTGAGATATAGTTGGTCCTTTTTGATTTTTTGGGATTCAACCTGTGAATCAAAAAAGGCAACAAAGCCAGAGTCTTGCAAAACTCCTTCAGCAGCATAAACCAATGGCTGCAGTATGCATTACTGATAATGATAGTGGGTGATGTTTTTATTTGGCAGGGAAATATGCTATTACTTCATTTTACACCTGAGGCAAAGTTTATCCTCATGACAAACCGATGCTGGTTGGAGTGACCTCATGAATGAGGTCCACTGTATGGGAATGCTGCCCTGAAAATATATAGGAAATACTGGAAAATCAAAAGACAATGAAGACAGCAGTGACAGAAAGTCAGCAGAGCAACAGTCAATAAGATGTTGGCTGGGGAATAAAGTTTGATTATTAAATTTAATGAAGGGGTGTAATACTGTATCTTTTTACACATGGATAAGAAGAATGCTTGGTGCAGCAGAGTTGAAGTAGTAATAATACTAGTTTCCATGAGGAGTTTTATATTCTACTATAGTATAAATATTTTCTGTTAATAAGAATAGTAAAAAAAGCAGCCATCACACACATATCCTAGCTAGATTAGACTTTAATCAAATCCCCATTGGAGTGATATGGAATTGAGCCTTTCAATCAACATTTACCATTATGATTTAAAAGATGATTTAACAGACAATTTAAAAAGTTTTTTACCTTTCAAAGAAAATGAAATATTTCTATTTTTTAGCTTTTAGGTGACCTGGTTGTTCCTTTGAGTTTCTGTCCCTTAATTGGTAAATAATGAAAAAGTATTTTCCTACTACTTCAATGAGGAAAAACTAAACTAAAGGTTAAACCTTAAAAAATACTATGTGAAAGTTAAGAAGGAGGAAGCAGGCATGACAGGTCAGAAGCAAAAAGAAACCTCATTGTAATCTTCACTGGTTAATTTTTGTAATTCTTTAGCTATGTTATCAGACAAGAGTTACAGTAATTCTCACAGATGGTAGATGATCTATAGGTATTTAGCGTATTCATGAAAGTTGTGCAGAGTACTGGGAGAATTCAGAGACTGGAGTGGAGAGTTCCACTCCAGACTGAGTGAACTGAGCCAGAGCCCCCATTGACTTACAAATGCAATGAGCAGAAATATGTGCAAGCCAGCACCTGTGCTAGGCAACTGTGCTATGTACATCAACACATGTCAAAACCAGGCCTCTCATTAGTTCCCACCTCAGGCTGTGTTGGATACACAGGAAGTGCATGTCCAAAAGTTGGACATGACTCACAAGGAAACAGGTGAAAAACCTGATGCTGTCACTGCTAAGACAAGCAGCAAATTTATTCTGTCTGACATTTCTTGTGGCTGGACTCAAACTCCTTTTGCTCTCTGCAGCAGAGCAAAGGCAACTCCTCCATCCCACCATGTCATTACAGCCAACCTTGCAGCAAAATAAGAAAAGATTTCCTAGATTTGTCAGCTAACAGACTGGCATCTGTTTCTGTTTCTCTGCTGGCGAGCTTTTTGCCTTTTGGCCTTTGCTGTGCACACGTGGGATGGGACTTTGCATCCAGAAGGCAAGACCCTGGGTTGAGCATCAGGAGAGGGAAGAACTGCTTTTCTTGATCACGTCATTCCAATCCCATGACTTGTTTGACACCCAGCAGTCCCTGATTACTCAAAGGCTCTGAAAAGTTAAATATTTGACCTTACTCTGATGTCTAAATTGCTCTTTAATTGCTTTATTTGTAAGCCAAGAAGCTGTATACTTCTTCCACATTCTCAATGAGTAGCTAATTAGAGAAGATGTGAAGTTTTCCAGGCAGCAGTTTATTGAGATGACTGTGCCGAGATCCATAACTGCGATACAAGTAAACAGTCGTCCTTCCATTGATACTAAGAGTGGTGAAGCTGATGCAAACCAGCTGGGCCTGGTCTTACAGTTTATTTAACAGTAAACTATCTAAAAATATTGATTTGCACTGTCTGTGCTTCTGCTCTCTGCCTCTGACCTGTGGCCTCCTCTTGTGTAAACACACATTCTTTGGTTGGTGAGAGACATAATGATGGTCTGGTTCCATAAGCTGAAATCACGTTTGTTTAAAAAGCCTCTCTAAGGACACTTCACCTACTGATGGTCCTTATAAATCTGACCCTAATAACAACATTGTGACCTGGATGGCAGTGTGGTAATACTGACCCAAAAAGGCACAGGCTCAAACAACACAAAGATCATTTTAGCATGTTACTATTCATATACCAAGAGATTCCAAAGTTTAAATTGCAATATAGAAAACCTTCTTTGATGCCATGGACCTGCAGTGGAAGTGGCTGGCTCAGTGTGGAAGACTAACTAGCACTTGGCTTGGCCATGCTCTTTTCTCCTGCAGTGGTATTTCTGTGGCAAAGAGGAAAGGATGTTGGTTGAATTTTGAGGGCCATTTTCCTTTTCATCAAAAAATTGAGGACGTGAGTGCCCCAGTGGACTGACTGTCCCTTTAGCACCTATTATCCAGTCCTGCCAAGAAACACCAATCAGGACAGGATAACTGAGGGTCACATGGAGAAAAGCATTAATGTAATGTCCTGAGGTACAGATGTTTTGGAATATTTAGGAAATACTTATTTGCTGCAAAGATGAATCTAGGTGGTGGGAGAGTGCAATGGACTGTGGTTGGAATTGGGGGTACTCATTGCTGCTGGTGGTAGGTGGAGAGGAGGAAGATCTTTAGTCACAGAAGAGCAGTGTGTATGCTCAGACAAGCCTTTTCCAGATAACGCTGTCAAAGACTTCCATTCCTTTTTCTTTCTAGTAAAAAAGTGGTACTTGCTTTTATTGGACAAGGCCAGAGGGCCATTACTGGATGGGTGAGGACCAGACTGTGATATGATTATCTCTTGCCCTTTACCCTGGTATCTCTGTAGAAGAGATGTAAATCATTTCAGCCCTGTTAGTTGCATTTCAAACCAGGCTGTACTTGCAGAAATAATCAGTCCCTCCAGATTTAATTAACAAAGGACTATATATAAACCTCCTAGTGGAGCTGGTTATCACAGGTTGCATGTCTCCTTCTACCTGTGAACCTGACTCTGCAGTGGGATGTCAGAGGCACTCTGCACGATTTTGATCAAAGTACATAGAGCCTAACACATTGGGTCCAGGAGTCACTTCATAAACCTGGGCACTTGTAAGAGGTGCATCTTAAGGCAGATGAGATCAGTTTCGTACATTTGAATAGGCTGCCCAAATAAGTGGTGGAATCATCATGCCTGGAAGTATTCAAAAGGCATGTGGATATGACACTTGGGAATATAGGTTAGTGGTAGACTTGATAGTGCTGGCCTAACAAGTGGACTCAATGACCTTAGAGATCTTTCCCAGCCTTAGCCATTCCATGATTCTATTTCCCTTCCATGATCTGTTCTAATAAGTTGCCTTCTGGAGATACCTGCTTCTACTGATTCAAAGAAAAGCTGAGGGAGACTTGCCTGTACACAGAGGTCCAATGTAAATTGATCAGCAGGCTAATCAAAAAACCAATATGAGTGTATAATTTATTGTATTCATTTCTTTTTTTAAAGTCATGTGTTCGGAGTTTAGTGCCCAAACCAGTCATATCTTTCTGGAAAGATCAGATGGATTGAAAGACAAGTGAAAGGAATATATAGAATTCCTGGCATTGAAGCAAGTTGAAGAGAAATTTCCACTAAGCCACACTTTTGGGTATTAGGCAAGTAGTGAAACTCTGCAACTCTGGATGCAAATATACAAGTGGTTTCATACGTGTACTTAAAGCCAACCAGTGAAAAGCAGAGCTAGCATTCTTGTAGCCTGCTACAGAGAAACTGAGATCCTTGTCACCTATTAAAGTTTTATTTTGTTCCCCCACGAACAAGGCAATTAATTATTTAGAAAACCAATCAATCAGGGGTTAGATGTACTAATCAAACACATTTCAGCTGCTAAGTATTGCTCACTTAAGACATTGATCAGCTGTAGGATGCTCTGTAGACCATTTAGATGAGTATTTTCTGACAATGTGCTTTAAACCCCCTTGAGGTCAAATCTTTGACACCGTCTGCTGGACCATGTGGAAGGTTGAATGCCAGACTGTCTGACAGACTGTAATTATTTTCTGTCCTGTTGCCCTTTCTGCAGTCATTAGGGGATCAGATTTCTGAGAAAGCCAGAAAAGTTCCTTGTACTGCAAGCAGCTAATAGCCTGAAAATGAGCCTCTTTTGTTATGTTGATGATTTGCCACTGGATGTTGCTTGAGGCCCAAGATCGATTATTTAAGGCTAACTCCACTGGTATCATGTATTCTTGGTCTTGTGCAGCTCTGTGCTTTCTCGCCATTTCCCTCATGCTGACGGATGTGTGGTCTGTATTGAAGTGCACTTAGTCTGCTGGTGGTACCTTCAGCTGCTCTGGTAAGGACAGATGCCAACAGGGAGCCCCACAGGAGTGCTGATCCAGGATTCTCCAGCTAGATGCTGAATGAGCATAAGGAAGTCTAGATTTTCTGCCTTTCAGGACAATGAGCTGAGTGTTCGCAGAAATAGCTAAGCAAAATTAAGACGACATTTCCCAATAAATAATTGAAGAATGAGACACATTGTTTGCAGTTCTAACATGACTGCAAATTTAGGCTATTGCCTAGCAAGTTACTATATGAATTCCCCTTACACTGACCCCTGTGGTAATTGGAATTTCAATTATTCATTTTCAATTACAAGCATAGCATGATGATCACAAATGTCATTAAGTATTAAATTACATCTAATGATGGATGGATGGAAGGATAGATAGATGCCTCTCCAGATCTTTTCTTTATTTAATGCTGGTAAAACAAGCTCATGGATTTTACAAAATATCTTTTTAAAATACTAAAAGGATGGTAAAGTGCCATTTGTTTGCAGCAGATAAAACCTTGTTAATACACATTACCTGAGTTCAGCATTAAGTTTTCATCATCTATGTCATTAAGACAAGTGGCACCCAGTGTGTGTGTACAGAAAGGCGGGTACCTTGGCCTGCAAAGAGTGGCAAGGCAGAGGGAGGCCATTTGCATCCTGCCTTATTAGAAATTATATCCTGGTGCTCATAATTGGGATCTTAGTTTAGTAGCCTGTTCAGTGTCTTTCCATCTTGCCTTTATATGTAGAGCAAGCTTAGTCACACACTGTATTTTAGCAGCCTGGAATGACAGAATCAGAGAGTGACTGGGGTTGGAAGGGACATTAAAGATCATCTAGTTTTAATGCACCTGGCACAGGCAGGGACACCTTCCACTTGATCAGTTTCCAAGCCCCATCCAACCTGGCCTTGAACATTTTCAGGGATGGGACATTCACAACTTCTTTGGGTAGCCTGTGACCATGCCTCACTACCCTCATAGTAAAGAATTTCTTCCTAATACCTGATCATAATCTCACTTCTTTTATTTTAAAGCCATTCCATCTTGTCCCGTCATTCCACGCTCTTGTCAAAAGTCTCTCTCCAGTTCTCTTGTAGCCCCCTTAGGAACTGGAAGGGGCTTTAAGATCTTCCAGAGGCCTTCGCTTCTCCAAGCTGAACAATCTCTGTCTTTGTCACAGGAGAAGGGTACCATCTCTCTAATCATCTTTGTGGCCTCCTCTGGACTCTGTCCAACGGGTCTATGGAAGTCTTGTTGGGGAAATTCCAAGGATGAGGCAATGCTAGAAATACACTTGACCTGTATTAGATGACCTGCCTTCCCTTTTGTTCATCTCCATGGGCAATTTTTACACCCACAATCATGAAAAAGAGGTTGAGGACAGGGTTTTTAGGCCAGGTTTGGCCCTGAAAGCTGCAGGGTGTGGTGGGAAGCAGAAAACCACAGGAGTGCTCTTGCTTTGAAGCACATGCAAAGGAACACTTAGCTCCTGCTTTAGCTATATTTTGCTGTTCTGCCTGTGGTATTCAGTCCACCACAGCAGGAAAAATCTACAAAAAGACTCTGAGCAGATAAGAGAACTCAGAACTGCCCACAGGAGAGCCAGGATGCTGGTTGCAGCAAGGAAGAGTTCATATGGGCTCTCAGATAAATGAGGACATGAAGCACTGGCTTTTGGGGTCACTGAGGCCAGCAAGCTGTTGGAGCACTGAGGAGAGGCTTGCTGCTGAAATCCAAGCTAGTTTAGCTTCTACAGGAGGCAATGTGTGTTGACAGTGCTAAGAAAGAAGCATTGTAAGACTATGATAAATTTAATTAGATCGAAGGAAATTCCCATTTTACATTCTTAGCTTTTTTTTTTAGGGTACTGCAGTAATCCCCTGTTAGGGGAAATCCTGTTTCCACACTATTATAATGAACTGCTCTACAACCAGGCAGCCAGTCTAAAAAAAAGCCTTGAACTATTGATTTGAACATGCACATGGATGCCCTTAGCTTGATCTTACATTTCTTACATTTCTTGTCTTACTTTCCCTATTTCCAAAACTGATAATGATAAAATTTATTAAAATGCTGTTGTGATACTTAATTATCCCGCAACTGCAAGGTACTTTCACAATTATGTCTGAACATAAATAATGTCTATAAACTGGTTGCTGTTCCTGTCACAGTTATCTTTTAAGCAAAGCAGACATGAGGCTCACAATTTTCAAATAGCTTGTTCACAGCTTCATATTGGCAGAGGCATTGTCAGACTCAAGAGAGAACCTAGAGCTTTTTCTTAAGAATCCCTTTTCTACTAGACCTTAGTTCGTCATTGTCCTATGGGAATGAGACTATTCTTACCAAGTCTACATATCTATAATTTACATTTACCACTTCTACTGTTAACCCATGACCTTTGTGCAGAGGTATCTTTTTTCATGAATGCCACTCTTTCTACTGTCCAGGTTGGTTGTTGTCTCATTTCCACAGCCATCTTAATCTTTTCTGTCTTCCCTCTTTGTCTCCTCTTTTTCACATATGTCTATATAAGCCATGACTTGGAAACATTCTTTTGCTAGTTACAGCACGTAGCCTCATTTGATCATCAGCCCTTCAGACTCTCTTCTTCTTCAGGTTTTATTTATATATTTATCCACTGTCTCCTTTTTCATCCTGCCTTTCCAAAAACTGTCTTGCAGTGCTGTAGCAGCAGTTGGAGAATCATACACCACTGTGACCATGGGCTGCTGTTGCAAGGCACAGTGTTTGCAGCTCAGCCACTGCTGATTGTGAAGCTGATGAGAGTTTCAGGGCCCCAGTCAGGTTTGTGTTGCTGTCAGCATGTCCCAGGAATTGCTACCTTGCAGATTTTGCAGATGTGATCTCATCTAACTGATAAATAACTCTTCAGGGACAGTTCTTTTTATCATTTCTCCCCCCTCCCCCATTCTTACTCAGGTGATAAAACACTAGAAGGGTCACCCCTTATGCAAAAACCTACTGTCTTCTGAGCTTAAAGAATCATAAAATCACAGAGTGGTTTGGGTTGCATGAGACCTTTAAAGGTCACCCAGTTCCAAACCCCCTGTCATGGGGAGGGGCACCTTCCACTAGACTACGTTGCCAGGGTTCCATTAAACCCGGCCTTGAACATTTCCAGGGATGGGGCATCTATCATTTCTCTGAGCAACCTGTGTTCATGCCTCATCACCCTTACAATAGAGAATGTCATCCTAATATCTAATCTAAATCTCTCCTAGTTTAAAACCATTCCCCTTTGTCCCATCACTCCATGCCCATAGGAGCTCTAAGGTCTTCCCAGAATCTTCCCCAGATTGACCAACCCCAGCTCTCTCAGTTTGTCTGTATAGGAGAGGTGCTCCAGCCCTCTGATCAGCTTTGTGGCCTCCTCTGGACTTGCTCCAGCAGGTCGATGTTCTTCTGTGCTGAGGATCCGAGAGCTGGATGCAGCACTTTCTGGTGGGGTCTCACCAAAATGGAGTAGAGGGGCAACACATACCCAGACTCATGGTAGGATGTATTATTTCTACAATTCTGCTACCACTTTGTTTCACAATTTTATTTTCAGCCAAGGCTGAACTTCAATGCTCTTAAACAACCTTAATCTGAGACAGCTGATTGCAAGTTTTTTCAAATTTTTCAGCTATATTACCTGATTGTTGAGTTTCTGCAAACCTGCACCCCCAGTAAAAGGGAAAAAGAAAAAAAAAAGGTAGATTCTGCTTACACAAAATTCACTAGAAATTTCTCTAGTAATAGATCAATGGTAGTCAAAACGGCAAGAAAATATTACATTGTATGTTATTATGCTATAAATATTTTAAATATTGTGAAATAATGGTATTATTCTGCATTTTTCAGTATTAACTTCAGAGAGATGCAACACAAGTAGCAGAGAAATTATGAAATTGGCTCTAGTTGAGGAGGGAATTTCTGTGTAAGAGGAAGAAGATTGAAACAGTAACTCAGAGAAGACATATAATTAGTTTAACTTATGTAGCATAGGTTTTGTACTTTGTACACAGTTTCCATTTAACATATCAGGAACCCGATTTTAAAAACCAGACAAGAAGTTACGCAGTGAGAGTGTGTGGCAGTAAATTTAAGCTGGATAAATACTTCTTCTTAAAAAACCAACATACAATGTAGCAATTACTATCTGGATCTCCGGAGAGGGGAAAAAAGCATATACAGTTAAAATCTGACAAAGAAGTAGTTAAAATTCAGAAATCTCTGTGCAGACCAAATCATCTGCTCTAAAATAGACAGAGTTGTGTGGTTCTACTGGAAGAGAGCTAGCCCTGATGAAGATTGGATGGAGACAGACAGCAGTTCTTAAGACAGCAAAGCAAAACCCAACAGCCAAGTTTAGTTCTCATTCTGCATGCTGGAGGTCAAGCATTCCCATACCCACAAGATCCCCCACGTGTGCACCAAGCCCAGGGTGCCCTGCAGTCATCCTGTCCTGTCTCTCCTCAATTGAGTTGAAGAGCAGTGAATGAAAACTTCAGAGTATTGCAAGGGAGCCCAAAAACAAGGTTCAGGGAGACAGCCTGTACGATACAGAGGTTACACAGTCTGCTGTTCATTGAAGTGCAAATTGACGAGGGCTTGGCTTCCATATGCAGGCACCAATGCCCAGATCAACTTTTAGGCAGGGAGGTCTTCTTGGTCTTGCAAACCAAGGCATAACATGATTCATTGGCTGGAATACAAAGTTAAATTCAACCTTGAAGGAAAGTGTAAATCTCTGGCAGTAAGGGTAATTAAGCATCGCAACACCTTGCCAGGACTGGTGTTAGACTTACCATAGTTCTGGTTCTTTAAAACAAGATTAGCTGTCTTTCAGAAAGCTTAACCCACCTCTTGGGAATAGCTGTTTTGTCTGTGTGTTGTGAAGGGCTGGAGACACATCCCTCTGGCTGTATAGCCTGTGCATCTCTGAATCATTTTGCAGATGATGAGTTGAGGCACCAAGGATGAAATTCAGCCTGCTGCAGAGTGATATGACTACACCTGTGTACTGCTTAAATCCCTTTCTGTCTTCAAACTAGAAGCACTCATAGAATATAGGCATCCTGCTCAGTACTTACCACAGGAGATGTTCAAATGCCAAGTGTCTGCCCTGAAAGGCAGATCCCAGAGGGCTATACATTACTCCTTAGTAGGCAAAATTGGTAGCAGGTTAGTTTAATAAGATGAACAATAAACAGAAGCCATT
The DNA here is from genome assembly GCA_013399945.1 of Ploceus nigricollis. Lineage (NCBI taxonomy): Eukaryota > Metazoa > Chordata > Aves > Passeriformes > Ploceidae > Ploceus > Ploceus nigricollis. Next base: position 606,384 of record VXBC01004202.1, on the reverse strand, counting down.
CAAACAGTGCTTTATATGGGTTTTTTGTTTTTCCAGTTCATGAAGCTGTGCCCACTAAGGAAGAAGTCATAGCCTGGGACAGTTTGGCTCCCAGACTTACTGACCTGGTGCATATGCACTACATCCTTCCACCCATCTTTCTGGACAGGCCACTCTTACATGGCTTTCATTCTCAAAAAATGTTATTCATCTTGCTTAAACTTCAAAGTCTCCATCTATGCTAAGCACTTTGTTCTATATTTAGGCTTAGTGTTGAGGAAGAGGCACTGTTAAAGGAGGCATTGTTCACAACTGTTGCAGATGTGATGAATTATGCCCCAGCAGTGCCTCTGTTTTTCCAAAGGTTAAAGAGGGAATCTGAAGTATAAGCTTGGTGGTCTTAATTTGAGCAAGTGAATCTATCAATAGTATCTCAACACCTCTGGAAATTTAACCTTTACTTTATGTTTGGCTAGCTAGTTATTATAGATTAACAATAATAATCAACCATGACCCACATTATTTATTCATTCTCCTGCTATGCTGCCTGTAAACTAATTCCTGTCTGGAAAGTGAAGCATTTGAATGCTTTAGATTCTCTCCAAATACTTTGGTTTGGCTTTTTAGAAGGGTCTTAGTGAGAGGTACAGCTGTGACAAAAGTAAGTATTAATCTTGTCTGTCTCTATATTTTGTGTCATGTGGCATTGTTTGCATCCAGTTATTTCCAGAACTTTAAAGGGAATCTGTCATTCATTGTTACCAATTAGCTGCCTTTACAATATGACCTGGAAACTGTTTTCCCGACAACTTGGTGTTATTAATAACATGCATTACAGCTGGGGCGTGCCAGCAGTTCAGGAGTCACAGAGCAGCATGACAGTTTAATTTGGTACCTTGATGAGATTTTTGCCTGTGAAGTTGCACAGAATATAAAAGACTCTGGCAGTACAACATTGGTGGGAGCACTTTAAGGGATTTCCACACTGTCTTATTTGAAAGCATTTACATTCAGTGATTTGAAAAAGCATGTATCGTAGCTTAGAAAACTGAAAGGGACAATTCTGATCACCCTAATAATTGATAACATTATTAAAGTTTTTCAGTTACTACACAGACTTTCGTTGACCAGTCAAAACAGTTTCATCAAGACAAGAACCATTGTTTCTTGTGGTGAAATGCCATGCATCCCCACTACTGATGGAGTCTCCGTGAAGTTGTAGACCTATGGGCATGTCTTCAGCTTATCAAGTCTAGTATGCAGGGCTGAAGAGCTGTAGCCATACCAAAGCACTGACTAAAGTGCATCACTGGAACAAAAGATGTTTCAAATACTACTCTAAGTCACAATATACAACACATCCTAAATTTGGCAGATAAATCACAGGTTTGCTCTTGCCACTCCAGAGTGTCTGTTGCCCTGGTGCCACTGCGCATTAATCTGACAGCAGTCAGTTGCTTTGCTGTGAGGACCCTTATGTCTGGGATCTTTACTGTGGTTGTACTCTGGGACTGCAGTACCACTGTGATAAGCAAGACAGAAAGCAAATCTCTGCTTTATCTTAGTCATTTGGCAACTTTCTAAATCTACACCAAAAAATAGGTACACATATCTCCAAACACTATTGTTTGCATAATGAAATAATCATCTCAATCCAGTTAATGACAAAATGAAAAAATATCTGTCCTGAACCATTTATGAAGAAGCTGGGAAAATCTGGACCTTCTCCAGATTTTTTTTTAACCATTCACAAGAGAATGTAATTTAACAGTGTGTCTGTCTGTGCAAGTCTGCAAGAAACTCTGGAAGACTGTAAGTGGCTCACACTTTCTTGCAATCTATGTCAAATTGGAAAACTAACTCAGCATCAGACTTTTTTCACAAGCTTAAGGAGATAGAGATGCCCACTAAGTAAGTACGTCCATGTTATTAACTGTATCACTACTAGGTAGAGTAGCAGGAATACATTTATGCAATTCCTATCATCTCTGAATGCTATGGAGACATTTCCCGTGGCATAACAAGGTAGCCAATCAAGCTAAGAGCTTACAAAGGTGTCAGGGAAAATACTCATGATAAAGCGTCATTGCATATTGACATAGAAAGTTTTCTGAAAGTTTGCAGCTTATAGTACATTGGAGTTAACACGGGTAATGAGTGAACAAATGAATCAATGGGCAGATGAGTTCTCCTTTTCCCTCTCTTTTCTGAATGAAACTAAGTACTGTACTTATTTTCCAGCTGAGATGTGAAATTAAATTGTCTGGGTACTTGATGGCCTACTGTTTTTAGAAAGCTATTAAGATGCTGCTATCAAGTGGAGGACAGCTTTCTTGACCCTCTTTAGCTGGCTTATCTAGTGGCCACCTGACGACTTCATCACTTCCCAGGAGGTATATCTCCAGCAGTGACCATGTTTAACTGTGTCTTCCTCTAAGTGGCAATTTAGCAAGCAAGGCAACACACCAAACTGATTTCTCAATCAGGTGGGGGGGCCTTAGGGAGGAAGAGAACACTCTGTGCCATTTATCTTGCCTCTGAGGACAGCAGTGGTACAATAGCTTTCCTATTACTTCAGCTTATAACTTTTTTGCTGGGACTATGAATTAGAAGCACTCTTGCTAAAGATAAAGAGTCTCTCTGGGATCAGAATAACAAGCAGAAAGATCCAATTCTTTCTTTTAGAGGTTCTGTACTGAAAACATGGGTTTGTATAATACTGGGTCTTCATGGAATGTGTAGTTCCTAGCTTGTCGTTCTTAGCTGATCCTAGCAATTTGATAGTGGGCAAAATTTGATTTTGCTAGTGAGGACAGTTACTTGGGCACATTAAGGCCAAGTCCTGTTCACTTTGCTTGTGACTTTGTTAGCCTTCACGCAAGAGAAACCCAACAGATTTTTTTTTTTTGACTGAGAGAGGACCTTAGACGTCAAT
>VXBC01004202.1:529905-603402 GCA_013399945.1 Ploceus nigricollis | reverse complement strand
AAGCAGATTTAATGCTCAGAGCCTTTTTTTTTTTTTTTAAATCACTTATTTAGCAACAGCTTTTTGACCTTAGCTCACTTCAAGTTCCCTGTGGTCTGAGCCTCCCACATCCATGTAAACTTTCTGTCAGAAGTAATGTTTGCTAATAAGGTGTTTGAGTAAGAGAGGGTAGACACGTGGGCACAGGAGCACAAGACAGCATCTTGCTTTTTGGGTCAGCAGCCCAGATACTCAGATGTTGTATAAGTGCTCTGCTCACACAAAACCATCATATCCAGAGATAGCTCTTTATTTGGTCACAAATGCATTCCTATTAAGGCAGCAACTCTTTTGGTATCTTCTTCCATTGGTTAGTCAGGCAGAAGTTAAATGTGATGCTTCAGGGGTGTTTAAGGCAAAGTCTTGTGTTTTCAATAACTAACCAGTGAGCGAGACCCAGATTTGCTCTCCTGGATTTCCAACACTTCCGGACAGAGGTATTTTCTTTCTTTCTTTTATTTTACTCCCTGGTCTTTGATCAGTGCTGTTTAAAGGGCATAATGTTTCACCTAAAGGGGAGTGGTGGCAGATAGCAATCATTCATCAAAAAGAAACCCTTTCAGAGACAGAGGGAAGCAGAAAAGACAAATGGCAAAAAGGCCCTCTAGGCAGATTTCTGGTTAAATACTTCTGGGGGCCCAAGTTCAGACACTTGTTCCAGGAGCAAGAAGCCTTTCTCACATCCTGGTTTTCAGTTGCTCACAAGCCACATAGGTGCCTGAATTTTGTGATCGTGAAACGGATGAATGATTGTCTGCTCCGTCTAGCTCTGAACCTTTCACTCAGGATTTCTGAACCGTTCTTTGCAAAGAGCAAAGCTGCCCATCAGACAATGTCAGCAAGTGAACCAAAAGGAGAACTGGTTTCACTCTGAAGTGAATCTATTGTGTGGGCACTTTAGAGTGTGGTGACAGCAGCTTAAGATGCTCCTTTATTTTTCTTCCTGCAGATTGTTCTTTTTAGAAAGCTAACCCTGAATCCGATTATTTTTTATGATCTAAGAAAAGGCCATGGCAACTGTTTATCTTTCTACGTTTCTATACATTCTCTAATCTAAATCTAATCACTCTTCATTCAAAAGCAAAAGAGACTTCTATGGTATTCTGAGAAAGATCTTCTGCTTGTAAATCAACATATTACTATTGAATTTCAATTAATTTCACCCTTGGCTAAGTAGACTACAAGGGATCTAGGTAGCTGAGTGATCTGGCCTTTTGGTTTAGTGGATTATAATGTGCAAACTCGTAGGAAATAAAGGAATGGGTATAATTATAGGGCTTTAATCTGTGATAACATAGCTGTATATTTTATTTGAGCTCACCAAGTATATTGCTCCATGGTAGAAATTCTTTTGTACTTTCCCTCTTTTCATTTCTCTTTTTTGATAAAAATCATTGCAGATCCAACTTAAAGAAAGTAGTGAAAATGAAGAAGAAAATGCTTTCCCTATAATTTTATAGCCTTCAGAGCAGACGTATTCTTCAAACTTAGGTGACTAGTTTGCATTGACATGCGTTGGTATCACAGCAGAAATATTTTTCAAATGCTTGGCCACAAAAGAAAATTATCAACTTGTTGAAATCACACCTCCTAGTTGTTGCACAAATCTAACCATGAGTAGCTTTAATTACCCAGAAGTAAAGTGGTGAGCCTTCTTAATACAGCACTCAAGTTCAATTTCCAGTCTTGCTTGTATCTCTATTGATGAACTGGTTGTAGGGCCAGGCCTGGGAAGTCTGTGAGCTGTGCAAGTGAGTAAAAAAGATATATTAATACAAGGGGAAAAAGACAAAGAAAAATTATTTTTAAAATCTTGTTCCTATTTGTAAAGTATATGTAATTTAACAGTATGTGTTTGCAGGATACACTGATGTAAGATTATTGAAAATAAATTTGGAGAAACTTCTCTTTCTGGAGGCAGGTGCCCTTTGCCCTCTGTCATGGTCCTTATACCTGCTGTCCTAGTTAGCCAATCCAAGCACCGGCATGAGAGATTGTGGCTAATCACTGAGGTTTCCACTGAGAGGATCCTGTGGACTCTGGTGTGATGTGGTGCTCACCTCTGTTCAAACCCAACCCCAGAATTGGCTCTTGTCTAGAAACAACCTTTCTCTCATTTCTCCTTTGCAAAAATTAGGTCAGGGTGAAAAATGTAACATTATAACTAAAGCCAAATTGCCTTTCCATGCCATGCATTATCCAGACATCCATAGGTACATTAGTCATACTCTACTTCTAAAAATTAATAGCAATAATAGTAACAACAACAACAATAATGTGCAAGTGAGTTGATCACATTGAGCTGAAAACTGAGTAGTTTCCATGGCAGTTAATTGTGTTTTGTGTGGTTCATCATTCAAACAGTCTCAAGTTCAACATGCAAAGAAGAATAAGAAAAAAACAAAGAGACAGTGCTTTAAAACAGTGTATACTGAGAGGATCTCGGAACTGCTCCTTCATTACCCCTGAGCACAAAGGCAGAAATCCAGCTGGCAGTTCTCAATACCAGAATAATTTTCTAATAAATTCAGAAATGTGTCAGTAGTTTGAAGCAGCTCCTACCGCACAGTCTCATCTCATTGGAGTCAGCCTACAGCCCAGCATTCCAAACCGATTACAGTATAGCAGAAATTTCACCATAATTTAAGAAAAACCAAGATTTTTTTCTCTGATCCTTTGACTCTAGTTCTGGACTTGGCCAGGAGGCTGGTCTCTGCTGGCCAGAAACGTGCCACATCCAGGATGAACTTGCTGAGGTCAGGATACCTATGAGCAGTTCCCAGGTATATTTTCTCCACCTAAATATAATTTTACAGCAGTCTAGAGTCTGCTATTACAGTATTAGAGAAGTTCTATTTCCTGTGTGCATTCACCTTGCTGTCTTGAAAAAGAGAGTATAGCAAACCATTTAATCAGTTTAAAACACTTTTCTATCTTTATGTCCACTCTTTTTGCCAGGAAGTCTCTTAGACCTTCCTTGCTACTCTTCTTCATTACTTTATTTACATTCAGGCCTGCAATTTATAATTTTCTCCTTACTTGGTTGTTTTGTTTGTTTTTTTTGGTTTTTTGGTCAGATGTCCGAAGACCTTTTCACTGGTTTTGCTGCCTTGCAAATGCTGCCAGGGCCAAGAGAAAGAAAAGTGCAAGCAGGAAAATTAAGGCAGGAACTTGTAATCTGTGAATTTCAGACCAATTTTTGCTCCATGCTTTTCCACTGTAACTTTAAACAGATCCTTATCTTTCTCAGCATCTCTGTTTTACTGATTCAAAGGAAATCCCAGTGACTGCTCTGTGCACTGGAGTTCAGAAGCAGCTAGGTTATCTAGAAGCAGGAAAGAGTGAAAATGAGAGGTGTTTGCATCCTATCACATTTGATAAGGTAAATCATACTTTTGCTGCTGCTGTAGGGTGAAATGGTATGCATTCCTGTTTTGTAATGAATAATCAAAGCCATTCCACTTGGAGTTTCTAACTCTTAAGCAATATCACAGTGGATTTTTAATGATCCAGAGAGGAGGACAAGGGCCAGAAGTGCAGGTTGGGACCACAGCCTTATTGTTTTTTTTGTTTCAGACTCCTTAAATATCCCCCCCACACCCTTTTTCTTTTTTCTTTTTTTTTTTTTTTTTCTTATTTTAAGCCTTTGTTTTCTGCCTTTCAACAGAAAGTTCTGTTGTATGGTTTTAAATAACTTCACAGGCTGTTTTTGCTATCACACACGCGCACTACATTCTGCAGAGTGAATGGCAACACTGAAATCAAGAACCATGCTTCTCCAACCCCAAACAAAGGCACTTCTACATCTCGGCAGCACCAGGATTTGACCTGGGGGTCCTCTGAAGCAAGGACTACAAAAGATTAACATTTCAGTCTGCTGAGCCCACCAGTGCAGTCTTGCCTTATCTCATAAGCTCTGCCAGAGGAATGAATTACCCTAGTTCATTAAGACTCGTTTTGAATTGTGGTGAGAGGTCACCGCATAAGTCACCTCCAGTCTATTTTGTGAATAATATGGATTATGATAAAAGCTGGCTGGGAGGTTGAAGCCCAAGGATTTTGTTTTCTTTATCTTTCAAGGTGGGTAGAATACAGGGTGGGGAAACCCTGATCTGGACATTTCCTAGCACTGCATAGTAGATTATAGAAAAGTCCTTTTTTGTTCTTTTTTTTTTTTTTTTAAACCCATGAATGGGTGACCTCTTGATCTCTGACCCCTTTTTTTTGCCATGAAGGAACTAAAACTAGCTCTGTCCATACAAAACCTTCTTTCACTTCAGTTTTCTCATGATTAAATTCCCTGCTGTGTTTTTGTTTAAGTGCTCTGATGCTGTCCTTTGGAATTGGGCAGATGTTTGACTCTTTGAAATGGTACTTTTTTTTTTTAATTTAGTAGTGGGCTGCAGTTAAGGCATGTTTGTACACATCAGGAATATATGAGAAATGTTTCTACAGTGGCATTCATATCTCACCATCTAAAAGTACTTTGCAAGTGATACACTGGGATACAGTAATTGATAATTTGCATGAAAACTTACTTTGATGCACAGAATGCCTTACAAAATAAAACAAAGGCTGCCTCCATGTTGAGTAGATGACTGGGAATACATTAATTACAGTTGTAGACCTCTTCAAAACTAACCATGTCAAACGTAAGTAAAGGAGGGTGAGGTTGAAGGCAGATGGCATATGATCTACCTTAATAACTCATGTAGAAAAAAGTGGGAGACAGTCATTGGGGAAAAGATGTGAAAATAATGTTGAAGAAAATGGATGTGCTTCAATTATCAGTTAGTGCTGTACGTGTGTAATCCCACTAGCTTTGTGGGAGCTGTGTTAATTCATTAGTGTTGAAAGCATGGCCTTTAGGAGAGGGAAGGTAAACTTGGGTAATGTTTAGACCTGGTGTTGGAAACAGAGCTTTATCAGGATTCAACTAAATCCAGATTCTCTTTACCCGACCCTTTGTCAGGCCTCTGTAGACTGGTTATTAAAGATGTGTGTTCATATAACATTAGCGACTGATTGAGATCAAGGCATCATTTTGCTACTTGCTGTACAAATAAACTGAATTTTGTCCCAGAGGAAAGATAAGCTTGAGATTTACCAGAAGCCAGTAATATACCAGCTGAGCTAATGATTCAACGTTCAAATTTTGCAATGCTGGGCTTAGATTTGATCTAAAAAGATGTATGAATTGAATTCCACTGGATCTGGGCACGTCTTCCTGTACTCCTCAGAGAAGCGAACCAAGCCCCACGGCATCCCTCTCTTGGCTGCATTCCAGAGCTGCTCTGCATCATCTTAGGTGCAGCCCCTGGCTGGATTTGGGGGTCCAGGGTGTAATATTCCTCTTCACCATCTTTCTCACCCCTGTGAGAAATCCAAGTACCTAACTTTAGGTAATGCCTATTACCCTATGTATTTTTAATTCTATGCAGTCCAATATAAACCAAATAAACCTGAAAGAAATAACATACAATATATTAAATAGACTTGTACTGGCAACCAACTTTCACTAAAGGCCACCCCCCATGGGCGCAGTTGAGTTTAATTATCCACTTTAAAATGTATCTGAGGTTTCAAGCACAATTTCTTCAACCTTTATTTAAAAAACAAATTTCACCAGAGGACCAATCTTGTTCTGATCCATCAGGAGAGTGCTTAGGATAGGTTTTAAAATGTAAATATAGTCCTAATATTTTAACCAAGAAAAAGGAGATTTCACGTTAAAAAAAAACCGCTCTGAAGTTCCAGTCTGGGAGTGTCTTGCATTCGGGCTTGTCTTTCCATGAGATGCCATTAGTGTAGGCAAAGTGAAGCACAGGGAGGGTTCAGATTTCAATGGACAAGGCACAGACAGCTCCAGTTCACCTTATACCTGTAAACTAATTTCAGTGAGATGTGACTGTGGTCCAGTTAAACAGATCTGTTGTTTCCTTCCTTCCTTCCCATACTTATCAAAAAAAAAGATGATTGTCCTTTCCACAGTCCTGGTTTACAGAAGGATGGATATGAGGAAGGGAGAGTGAGAGAGATTTAAAAATGTGTCAGCTTTATCCTGGGAATTACTGTGCTGAAGTAAATTATTGCCTAGAAGTGAATTATCATTTTTGTGAGATCTTAAAAACCAACAGCTGTGAAATTGACTTCTAACTGATTTTAATTGAGATGGACCAAAACTTAAAATACCAGAAATAAAAATCCTGGATGCTGTATTGGGTCTGGCTGGAATGGAGATACTTTTCCCCCTAGCAGCCCTTAGAGTGCTATGCCTTGGTAGCTAAAAGGGTATTGATAACGTGCCAGTGCTTTGACTACTGCTGGCCTGTGCTCTACAGCATGCAGACTGTCTCCCCAGTATTCCCCCTTCACCAGTAGGCTGGGCTCTTGGGAGGGGGACACAGCTGGGACAGCTGACCCAAACTGACCAAAGTGATATTCCATATCACATGCGCTCTGCTCAACAATAAAAACTTACATAAAGGAGGAGGAAGGGGGAACAAAGTCTCTTTCTTATAAGCCTCTTTAAGTACTGAAAGGCTGCAATAAGGTCTTTCCCAGTGCACGCTCTTCTCCTGAAGAGAATTGGCTGAACAACCCCAACTCTCTCAGCCTGTGTTCATAAGAGAGTTGTTCCATCCCTCAGATACATCTGTGACCCCCCCTCTCCCCCTGGTCGAACAGGTCCATGGCTGTCTTGCACTGAAGGCCCCAGATGTCACAGGACAAAAAGATCAAAACATGGACTATTTCCCAAAATCAAACCCTTGTCTTGCTGGAAAAATTTACAGAGATGTTGTGAAGGACATCATCGTTCATGAGCTATGTCAGATATCTGTGGTCTTTCTGAGCCTTGGAGGGAACCACTGGTGATGGTGGACAATCACTGGGGCTTTGGCAGCTGATGTGATCTCAGCAAGAGAATATTACAGCTCTGCTTCTTTGTAGGGAGAATTATTTTCAAGTCCAAGAGGGTTAAAGGATGAATTATCTGTATTAACATCCCGAATAAAGCTATTTTTGGGTGACAAGATTGTGAATATAAAACCATATTTTTTTCTGAAATCTGTAATATGTCAGAGCACGGAGTTAATCTTCGCAAATTTGTTAGGACACCTGTATGGTATTTATTGAGTGCAAATATGAAACAATAATGATAAAAGCAGGGTAGTAAGTATAACAGGTTAGTGACACAACGCAACTCCTTTAAGCAAACATATTCCAATTACTTTGTTTACTATTGTCTTTTCAGAAGACTTAGTTTTAAAAATCAGGTTTTCCTAAAATTATAGGGTTTTTATTTTCTTTTGAGTCTCTTTTTCGACACTACTGGAAGCCCCACACTAACTCAGAAGCACACAGAGCTGATAGTGTACAAAGACACCTTGTTGGATGACATTGTTTAGGAGTTAGTTAGTAAATGCAACCTAAGTTTGGATGACATCCTCCATGGAGCTGTAGGCTTCTGTGCAATCACTTTAGTTTTGTCATTGCATTCAGACTGAGTTAGCCATTCTTTCTGCCAAAATGGCTCCCCCAGGGATCCAGATGGCTACTGCCACTCTCGGTGAGACACTTCCTGGTTTGGTCTCATAGTCAGAACAAATGATGAGAGTGTAATAGAACACAGACGGCAATTGAGAAATTACGAGCAATCTATTAATCTTTGGGGGCTAGTATCACAAAGTAAGGAGTGTAACACTACTCCCAATTTAATTGAAAACTCTCTACATAAAGGACAATTAATAAGAAATGAATAATTTTGTGTTTCAGGAGAGATGAAGTGATGGAACCTCAGGGTATATCAAAGATTTAAGAATTGTATTTGACTCTCTCCTGTGACAGGTGTGAAATTACTTAGTCAAAAAGACATGTGCAAATGTCTTATACTCTCTGGTGCTGTTCTGGCAAAGAGGCCAAACTTTGCCCACTTCTTGCTCTCTTTCTCACACCTCCTCAGCATACACCGATGTCAGTGGAAAAACAACAAGGTTGTTGAAACCATTGGAACTGATGCCATGAAGAAAGTTGTGTTTTGCAAGCTGATTATTTGAGCTAACAATGTTATTGCTGTTGTGTTGCAACTCACCAGGTTTAATGGGCCCCATCTCATACAAAAAGGGGCATATATGACCTCCTTTATAGAAGTACCTTGGAAGAAATAGAGCACAAAAATGATTGGCTGGAGAAAGTTTTTCTGGTTTTTAGTGATTTAAATGCAGGTTTGTATGCAGGAACTCTTGCGATTTCATCTCTCCTCTCAATTATTACATTTGTTCCCAGTCTGTGTTACCATAGTATGGTGCTCATAGGAGCTACTTCTACCAGAAAAAGGAGGTTTGGGGATTTATGATTTAGCTTTGATTGCTACACAGAGTTGGGCACATTTCAGGAATTTAACTGTAAATAAAATGACCAGTTTGGGGTCAAATTTTGGCCCTTTCTGTCTCCTGTAAAAATGCTGCCTTTGATTCCACATAATCAATAACAAAATGCATTGGCCTGGAGACTTTACAGAAATAAACAATTTAATTGAGCATAATGTTTCCTTGTTAGCACTTTGTTCAAGGACAATATAAGCTTTTATGAAAAATAAAGACAATTTCCATTCATTTCCTCCTTGTGTACTGTTTTAGATGAGGTCAGGCAATCTGTTTGGACATAATATGCTCTCACTTGAGATTTTTCTGATTCAAGGTGAGGAAAGATGAAAAGCTGTGAGTGCAGGTTATTTTGAATAATATCTGTTTTGTAGAAGTTGCTGCTTTTTGTTCTTTACAAAGAGATTTCTTTGGGAAAGAAAAAAGACAACTGAATAAAATAACCCTTAACATACAATAAATAGGGTTTAGATTGTTGTAAAATGGGTTATATTGATTGTGTTACATGTTTGCTACAAATTTTGGAGAGGTACTTGTATTTCAGTACTCCACTTTCATTGCACTGGCCTTGGCTTACTATCTCAGATCTGTATATCTGTAAGTATGCATGGGAGGAATTCATTAAAGTAGGATAAGCTGGAAGATGAGTATAAAGGAGAGAGTGAGCATTATCAGAATGAGGGGAATATAGAAATGCATGAAATGTTTTTCAGTTTGGGAAAAACATATTGCTTATTATCTTCCTGAAAATCTGCAGTTGCACAGCAATCAAGGCAGTGTGCAGTTTTTGGCTGCCTTGTGGTATTGACAGAGACACCTGTAATATCACAGTTAGAATGCTGGTTTAGGTAAACCATAGAATCCTAGAATGGTTTGGGTTGGAAGGAGCCTTAAAGACCATCTTGTTCCAACCACCCTGTCATGGGCAGGGACACCTTCACTAGACCAGGTTGCTCAGAGCCCCATCCAAACTGACCATGAACTACTCCAGGGATAAGGCATCCACATCTTCTCTGGGCAACCTGTTCCAGTGCCTCACCACCCTCATAGTGAAGAATTTTTTCCTAATGTCTAATCTAAACCTACTCTAAACCTGCCCTTTGTAAATTTAAAGCCATTACCTCCTCTTCTGTCCCTCTTTGCCCTTGTCAAAAGTCCCTCTCCAGCTTTCTTGTAGCCCTTTTAAGTACTGGAAATTGCTGTATGGTCTCTGATACGCTGTGCCTGAGCTGCTTCACTGCTTCATCTTAATACAAGCATGCACATGACCTGGGAAGAGTCACATCAAAATAAATAAAGATATAAAAAATAAGCATTGGGCAAGATTTATCAGCACATTCAACCAGATGAATTTTAGTGTCTTGTGAGTCAAATTGTGAGCTCGATGGCAAAGTTCCTTTTAAACTTGATCTATTCAATGCAGACAATGAAGCCTAGAGGGCTATTTATCTGACCCTGAGATAGACACCTGCATTTGACCAGCCAAATGGCTTTCTAGACTCCACTGACTGTGCTGATTAGGTCTCCTCTGACTGTAATTGAAGTGTAGAAAGACACCTGCCTCTCCTGTGGAGGTCTAATTTCAGGTGTCTGAATCTGGCCCTTTATCCACCCTTCCTCTACCAGAGCTGAAATGAAAGCTACACACTTCAGAAGAAAACAAAATGATTTATACTTCACCATGGCTCCTGCTATTTTTTTCTGACTCTGCCTCATGGTCAGTGTCCCACTCAAATAGTGAAGACTGGGGATTTTTAGCACTTTTAGTTGCTCGTTTATCTGACAATTTACCTTTGATGCTGTTAACCTTTTCTTGCTGCCTTTGCTTACATTCAGATTGCCTGAGATGTACCAGGCTTCTCTACAGCATCAGCAGATTTGGCAATAGGATTAGAGTACAAGCTGGAACTGGTCCAGCTATTAGCAGCTAAAATATATGATGAGACTTTGATCACTGCCAGTCATTGCCATAGCTCTCCCAGTGGCAGCTTTACAACAGACCCAAATATTTTGCTTCATTTCTTCCTTTTTGTTTGTGTGTATTTGCACATGTATATATTTGCTGTCATCATTATTCAGGTTTCTACGTACTGGGCAGAACAGAACGTGAACCATTAGGCTGTTTTTGGAAACCTTATCTCTTTCTCCTGTACTTTTTACGTGCAGTTTCAAACCCTATCTTCAACTTAGTATGTTAAGCAAAAATGTTACTGCCTATTTCTTCTGTGGTGCATCTGTTCTCTACATCATTAATCCTAGATTTGCACAGGAAGACAATTGACATTTTTCTTATGGTAGGATAGAGTTACTAAAAGACAAGAAACATGGAAATTATACAGACAACAGGGTTTTAGAAAGCTGTTACTTTTAAGCCAGCATGGAGTTGTTATTTGCATTTCTTGCTTGACAGCTGCATTCAGGAGCTTTCTAAAATGTGGCGGCTAATACAGACTGCATATTGTTTTACAAAAAAAGTTGTATTTTTTCCATACCTTTCTGCAACTCTGTGCATAGACTGGATGATTTCTTATGTTGGGGTGGGAAGGATATGCCAGATAACAAAAACAGTATCTATGGAGCTGACCTAGGCTCATCCTAATAGCACCTTAGAAACGTTTGGATTGGAAAGGGCCCTAAAGATCATCCGAAATTCATTTTACTTGCCTTGAAGCACTTTAAAACATACTATTACCACATTGGATTCATGATTTGTGTATCCACAGATCCCCATGTCAAAACATGGTTAAAAATTAGGTCATCTAATTAACTGAAACTAAGAAGGTGTTGACTAGTGTCTTTCTGCCACCCCAGTAGAGTGCAATAAACTTGGGAAATGACGCATTAAGACTTAATAACAGGTATGGAGCTCCTTTTGCTCTGGCAAGCAAGCAGATGGATGTTCTTGCAGCCAGTCTCCAAACACTTCCAAATGCAAAATGGGAATTTGCATCCTAGAAGATGCAAGAGCGCTTTTTCTTCTAAGCGTGATTACTTGTTTTCAGCTAACTGAGCAATTGGATGGAGACAGGAAATTTAGAAGAGCTGTCTTGGAATGAGTCCATTCAAAGAGCTATTCCAGAGAGTAAGCCCACTTTTGCATGCCTATACAGTTTTTTTCTGAGTGTTATATTTATTAGATAGTCATCTACTGGATATTAATATCAACAAATGTGACTTATGTGCTTAAAAAGCGGGTGGAGATGCTCACATGAGCTGCATGATGCTGTGGGTTGAAGCTTGTTGGAGTCTGTTGTTGTCTGTATTGGGTGCTACTGAGTTGTCAGCATAGCTTGCAGCAGGATTCAGGTTATTTGCATGTACTCCTTAACAAAGTTGAGCTGGTTAGCTCCAAGAAAGCTCTCATTACCTAAATGGATTCTTAGTCATCCAGAGCCTTCCCCTTTTAGGAATCATAATGTATAAAAGTTAACCAAATGCGATGCACTCTTGGCTGTGAATACTGGTGTATAAAGCTTTTAGCTGTAACCTGATTCACATCTGCTCTCAGCACTTAAGCTGATGAAAAGTGACAAGCCTGAACCACTGCCACTGACCCAGGCTCTTTCTGTCTTTTTGCTAAGTAAATGGCAAAAAAAAAAAAAATCATACTAATTATTGATAACAATCTGTAATTTCCCAACCCTTTGCAGTATTATGTGTGTTTCTAAGCACAAAGTACTAGCTTCAAGGGTCACAGTCCAGTTAGTCAATAAAAAGCACCAGGACTTGTTATGAGGATGCATGCTAGTTCAGAGAAAATAATATTTGTTTTCTCCTGGCAGCCTAAAAAAGCCAAAAATGACCCTTAACCTTCTGCTCAGGCTTGAGATGGTTATCTGTATAATTTACTAACTGATCTTTGAAGAAGTTTGGATTACTTGAAATGCGCACACAAACAGCCTTCCAACTGCACAGATAAAATCTTGCAGTGGAATCTGCACATTCTGCAGCCAATGCTCAGTGTTCAGGGAAGTGCCAGTTGGACGAGCTGCAGTGTAGCACCATTTGAACACCGTAGCAAGGGGATAAGTACAAACATATTCCTCTGGACTGTGAAGCTGCAAAATCCTTCTTGCTTTTGCACTTCTCTTACTGTTTTTTCTCACGAGTTTATTTGATTTTGGAAACAATTCTTATTCTCCTTTCCAAAGGGATGAGTACCCATCATTGTGTGTTACTGTGTGCCTCTTGGTGTTCTCTGTATGTAGAAGAGATAACTCCTTTACTGCCATTAGGGAAGCACAAAGCTTCCAAATAGACTTTGGTGCCAGTTCCACTCAAAGGTGGAGAAGGCAGTAATTCTTTCTGCATTATGGAATGCTGTGATGTGTGCTACTGGGGCCTGCATTTCCAAGCCAAGCAGCAAGCAGTGTTACCACATTGCCTGTGGCCAAACCCACACTAATAGGCTCAGTATTAGCAGGATATAAGAGCTCAGACTTGTAACCTTATTAACACAGTCACACTTTTTGACCTGGAGCTAAACTGAGTCCTGTAGACACAGCAGTGTCATGCCAGCTCACAACATACTGCCCAGACCTATAAACACTATCTGAGTGACTGAAAGGTGAAAAAGAATCTAAGAATCTTCTGTCATCTGCATCCTCACTTTCCCACATATGTGCAAAACAAAAAACCAAAAAAACAAACCACAAAAACAAAAGCATGTTCATGGAGAATATCAGGGAACAATTGCCAAAGGTAATCCCTTTAACTATTCTGAATCTAAAAGTGAAAAACACAGGATGCTTCAAGGGAAACCCAAACTAACCAGCTGCCATGACTTACATAGCTACAAATCAGAGGGCAGATTTAGATTAGATATGAATAAGAAATTCTTTACTGTGAGGGTGGTGAGACATTGACGCAGTGCCCAGAGAAGGCATGGCTACCCCATACCTGGAAGTTTGGTTCGAGGAAGAAGTTCAAGGCCAGGCTGGATGGGGCTCTGAGCAACCTGGTCTAGTGGAAGATGTCCCTGCCCATTGGAGAGTTGGGACTAGATGGTTTTTAAGGTTCCTTCCAACCCAAGCCATTCTATGATTCCATGAATTTTATTGTCACTGTCAGTTCTAATAGAGAGTGACTATGCTACTGGGACTGAGTTCAGTTAAAATTATTGAAAATCCATATTGAAAGAAAAGGATTTCAAGCCACTTGGGATATTCAAGGACCTTTTTCATGCTTTCTAGATGATCAGGCTTCAGAGAATGGTGGGCTATTGTTAGCAACCAGTTTCAGTTAAGTCAACTGAACTTGCCAACATTTTTAGTATACTCTGTTTGAAGCTTTTTGGACTCCTGCAGCAGAGTTTCACTAGGGATTCAAGGCTCCTGGATTCGAGTGATATGTGAGATGAGTACTGGAAATTATTCTGATGCTCTTTGTTTTGCTGCTAGGTCTTATCTTTCTAATACCCTACTGACTAAAGCTAACAGGATAGGAAAAGTAGGAATGTTTTTAATAGAACCTGTGACATACCTTAGCATTAGCGAGGGAGTGTTTAACTGCTGCTATGTGGGTGTGCATTCAGCTCTCTGTGAGCACAGACAGCAACTAAATATGAACAAAAGTGGGGGGGGGGGAAGGAAATCTTCATGAACCCACTTGCATGCCATCGCTGAATTACATTCTCTATGAGTTAAAGCTAGAAAGGCAGACTTCCGTAACAGACATAACTTTCTATTCTAACTAAATGTAGCCTGAGCAGTTGAATCTACTGACAAGGCACCTATTTTGGATAAAACATTTTATCACCAGTATTTTGATATCTTCCTCCCCTAATAACCCTAGTATTTCCATTTCTTAAATACATCCCCATGCTCCAAGTGTTTTGTACCATTTTAAATAGCTTACGCATCTTCAAGGTGCTGACATCTCCCAAAGTCTCTGTGCTATTTAGACACCTTCTTTGTCATCATATAACTGTATTTTGTATGTTTACCATTGGAAGTCATTCCTCATTAGAGAATCCTTCTACATTCCTGTGAACAAAGGGCTATGACAGCGACTACGTTTAATGAACCCCTGCTGTTTTGACATATCTTAGGCTTCATGAGACTTGTGGCTGTGAATCAGAAAGCTGTGCTCCTCATGATCTTGTGTGGATCATCAGAGCAGGACTGAAAATGGACAATGAGACTTTTGACAAATATGGTCTTGGGAGAAGAGACTTCCTTCTTGCAGGAAATCTTTGGAGTTTTTCTTCCCTTACTCATTCAGATGTCAAGGATGAATGAATTCCTGCTGTAGCTGGAACCACTTATTCACTGATCCAGAAGACAAAGATGCACAACTGGTAAACTATTGTACTCATAATATAAAAAATGATTGCACTTTAATCTTAGACAAGGAGCATTATCAGGGCAATCCCAACAGGTTTATCATTCCAATTAAAAATAATGGCAACTTTCATCATTATTAGGGTTTTCCAAATAATCCTTTTATTATTGTTATTATTTCATAAGCTTTTTTCATTAGCATCTAATAGGCAGAGGTTTC
The DNA here is from genome assembly GCA_013399945.1 of Ploceus nigricollis. Taxonomy (NCBI): domain Eukaryota; kingdom Metazoa; phylum Chordata; class Aves; order Passeriformes; family Ploceidae; genus Ploceus; species Ploceus nigricollis. Next base: position 588,478 of record VXBC01004202.1, on the reverse strand, counting down.
CATTGTGATCTGTCCTGCAGTTCTCGGGTCTCTGTGGCACACAATCTTCTGCACGGCCAGCACCAGAGAAGCTGTGAATGGAACAGAATATCTGCACGCTGCAGAAAATGAGGTGGGGAGAAGAGGTGTGCAGTGAAAACACATTTCACAAGAAATAATATTGCTTCACAACCAAGAATAATAAAAAGAACTTTATTTCCCTACCTCTGTGGTTGAGTTTTTAGTGTTGTTCCATACATCTCTTACACTCAGACTGTATATAAGTAAAGAGTTTCAAAGTGCTTTATGTATAAATAAGGAATACTAGTCCATTTTATATGATGGGAAAGAGGTGATGGTAAGGTAAAATAATTAGGTAGGTGAGTGGCAGAGAATGCACAGCCAAGCTCAGCATAAAACCTTTTCCTCTAACACTTGAAATACGTTTTTGGACCATGTAAAGGTGGTTTGGGAGGAGGAATAAAACTCCGTCCCTTTTCACAAAGAATATGTTTGCATTCTTTTTCTTCACTGTCACTGTGTTTGTGGTAGGCAAGATGTCGGCTTTGTAATGGTGAATGCTCTCATGAGTTTGTGTGATATTTGAGATTAAATTAGATTCTCTTAATGGCTGGCTGTGAATGGAGAGAGAAGTTTTGATTTTCTTCATAAAAGCAGGACAGAAAATATCCAATTTTTTACTCTATTTAAAATAAAAGTCCTAAAAATGTGAGTTTCATGAAGACTTGCCCACAGGACTTTCAAATCAGATCTACAGAAGGCATTGCTAAATATATAAGGTTAGAAAATATGTGTTCTGGTTGTTTCTGTCTGCCTTTGGATAAGTCATTGGACTCAGTGTTTGGATCAGTTACAGTGGATTATTATACATTTCTTTCTTCTAGGAGCCATGTTGATTGTGCCCAAGCACTGTAGCCTGCCCGTTAAATGCTTCCTTTTGCTTCTTGTCTCTAGAAATACTTGACACTCCCTGGCTGAATGAGGCCCATGACTATATGGCAAATGTCATTCTCCTGCAAGTGCTGAATAGCTTCAGAATTGTTTGGCTTTGCTGCATTAGTGCCAGTCTTACGTAACTGAATAAACAAGAGCCAAGTCCATAGTAAGCCCCAAGGCAAGATATTGGCAAGAGCAGCAACAGCTTTGCAATGTAATCTAGCTTTTAGATCTAAGTCAGTAATAGCTTTCTTTCTCTTCAGGCATAATTGCATGGGCCTGCATCTTCATTTACATTTATGATTTAAACATGTATGTGTAGACCTTCATGTGTGATAACAATTGATTTCTAAAGGGAAGTAATGTCCTATGAGGGAGAAAATGAAGGTGCTTGGAGTGTATGCCACAATGCTAGAGATGTCACAGGAGATCTCTCTATGAGATTGCAGGCAGCATAGAAAACAGGGTTCCAGATAACTCATCATGGGTTGAAAATAGGAACCAGATCTCTCTCATGTTGCTGGCTCTTTCCATAGAAAATGGATAAAACATTTTTACATAGTTTGTTACAGGACAAAGACTAATTCTGAAGGAGGAGCTTCTTTTCAAAGGTTTCAGTGTTGGTAATGTTAGCAATCTTAATGCTAGTCAAACCACATTTGGGATTCAACTTTCAGAGTCAGATAATTAGACAAAAATCTCGTCCTTCATTTAAAAAGGAAAAGATTCTCAGATTTTCCAGTCAGAAGGAATGAACTTGAAAGCATGTCCTAATTCTGCAATGAATTGTTAACATCCAGGAGAAAAACTTCTACCCCTTTTCTTTGCTTTAACCCCCCCACCTTCTTGCTGAAATTGCTATTGGCACATAAATATGTATGGACTCAGGAAGACTGTGATGTGTAAGAAAAGACAATAATTGGGGTTAGGGAATGTGTCAACCCTATTGGATGGCAATACCACCACAAATGTCTCTACATCTACTTGTTGGGTTTTCTCGCCCTATATCCTCAGCTCCGCTGTCCATTTTTTTAAGAAGACTGCAACAGGTTTTCCTTAATGGATAACAACAAAGTATTCCTACTGGGTTTCAAACTGTCATGGCAGCCTTGCTTCTTTGCTGCCTGTTTGGCAAGTTACTTCCCTTCTCTCCAATTTTGTTTCTTCACCTGTAAAATGGCCTCCTTCCTAAAACACTTTTGAGTTCCACAGGTTTCTGAAAAAGCAGAATATGAAGAGTGGAGCTGATATGTTAGAAAGGGAGGGTAGCCACTTCGGCAAGGAAAAAAGGGGAAGCAGAGGGTTCTTAGATATAAGAAAAATAGAGGAAGCAACCAGCTAGGGAAGGAGAGAAGTTGAAGGCAAAGAAAATGGATAGATGTGTGAGATCATTTTAATGTGGGGGCTTTTAGAAGGTAATAGCTAAGTAACAGAGGAACCTGCATTGGTCAGCTCTGAGGCTACAGAGGAATCGTAGGATTATAAGTCTGAAAGAGGTTCAAAAACCGCAGGGCAGGATCAGCTGTATCTCTGTCATTTCTGGTGCATGTTTCTGTAATTTGTTTTGAAGACTTCCTTTGATGAAGACTACACAAACTTCTTAGGTCATTTATCTCTGTGTTTACCTTACCCTTAGGAAGTTCCTCTCATGGAAATAGTCATGTAGGGAGAAAATTAATGCCATTTAGGACTGAAGGAATTTAAACATTACGGTACCCTGCATATTGACATATGATAGGTCTGGGAGCAGAGTCAACATAGATGAGCCTTTAAAATTGACTTTCAGAAAAAAGAATNTCCGTCCTTCCGTCCTTCCTTCCGTCCTTCCTTCCGTCCTTCCTTCCGTCCTTCCTGCCTCCCTGCCTTTTCCTTCCTTCTTCCCAGCTTCTCTTCCTCCTTTTTTGGACTTCATGAGCGCTTTATAGGGAAAGAAGGGCAAGAAGCTGTTACAGCACTTTCTACTTTTATGATGATTATGCATCAGGAACAGTCATGTCCAGAGGAGACCAATTTATCCATTCTGCTCATGCATCCCTTTGTTTTTCCAGCCACTGAATTGTCATTATTAAAGGCACCAATACAAAACAAATGCCATTCATACCAGCATCTACTGCAGAGCAATCTCACCTGCACTCACTATGGCTTTAAAGTACTGCACGCTTCATGCTAGCAGGCTCTAACCACAAAGGACCAGTAAAAAAGCTCTTTCTGTCCGACATGAATTAGGACGCTCAGTTAAAAATTCATAGGAAGATTACATAAAACCATATGCTGCCTTTATTTTTCCCCTTTTGCATTAAAAATGTACAGCTGCTCTGCATTAGACATTCCATTAGCCTGTGAGTCTCACAATCTGGACTTTATAGTTAATGATGGGGGGAGGACTAACTGAGATGGGAGAAGGGAGAGAATGAAAGTGTTTTAGGCCAATATTCAAGGCTTCCTTACAAAAAGATAGCATATAAGGTGGATGGAGAGTTTAAGTGTGGGAGTAGAAGGCTTGCTGAAGAGAGCTACGTAAAAGAAGAAACCTGTTTTCGGAATTATTGGTTTGCTCTCAGAACCCCTGAGTAGCATCAGCAATAATTAAAATGATATAACCTGTTTCCTGTGGTCATTTGGGAAGAAAATAAAAAATCTATATTCCAAATGGAGTCAGGAAATGTTTAGACTCCTCTAACAGTGTTAAGTCGCAGAGAGTTTTATGGCCACTCCATTACTTCTGCTAGAGACCCTTTAATTTAGTTGGAAGTCTTGAAGGGTCCAGGTTTATTATTAGATAATTGACTGTGTTGGTCAGTTAATTACCTGGGATTGAATATATGGGCACCTTAATGTACAAACAAAGTGAATCATTTAGCAATAACCTTTCTATACATTGTAATGAGATGCATTCTAAAGAGTCTTCTTGATGATGTTGTGTCAGTAAGTGTCCTAGAAGGCTCCATAGGGAAGCTTGTAAAGGGGCTGGTGGGTATAGGTGTTCGCAGTATGACAATCACAGGCTCAACAGCAAGCAGGCGAGCTGCAGAATAGTCCACTTACACAAACCAGCCCTGAGTCTGTCTTTGCTCATGGGGCAGAAGCAAAGACATAAAAGGAGTGATGGGTTTTATTTACGTTGTGGACTCAGGTCTGTGTGTTCAGCCATTCCAGCTGGCATGTGCCATTTCCATATTAAAAAAAAACACCAAATCAAACACATCTGGTAATCCAAACAGTATTTAAAATATCTTCAGCAGACAAAGAAAAGAAGTATTTTGTTCATCATTTATGAATTATGAAAGGGTTGTTTCATTTCCAACCTAGGCATATTTCAACCTATTTATTTATTTATTTATTTATATTACATTAAATACAATCATGAGATACAGCACCAGAGTCTATTCTCTCCCTCTGTGGCTGATCCCCAAAGACTCATTTTGTATTTTCTGAGTATGTTTATTTCTTTTTGGTCTTACCCAGTATTAAAAATCATAAACATTGTGCCTTCTTGGATTGATTATGGTTCTTCGCACTTACACAAGATGAGAAAACTGAGCAAATAATTTTTTGGGGGTTGAGTCACAAATAAAATTTTAATACAACGTATTGTGAAATGTGTCATGCAGTCACCATTGTTAAGCTGCATGTTTAATTAACCATTGCCTGAATGCAGGTAGTAAGCAACAAGAACACAGGAGCACATTACAGTGTCTTAATTAAATTACATGCAGTATGGTCATATTTAATTGTGCACAGAACATGCTTTCTCCTTCCTTTTATTCCTCTCTGTCTTTTGTTTCTATGTCATCATGCAGCTGGAGTATATTCAAGGTACACATTATTCACAAGAAAGTAAGGAGGTTTTCCACACAATTTTTGGTGGGATGAATAAAATTGCTTCTGGTGCTTTGTTTCTTTAAGCATGATGCAGGATGAGCATCTGATATGGAGCATCATAGCGAGTAGCAGGAATGAATCCTCAGTTCAGACCATACTGTCTTGGAATTTAAACTGTGTATCATGCATCAAACACAGCTCTCTGCATTGTCTTCTTGGTCTAGGGAATAATTTTATATGTGAATGTTTGTAATGCCTATGAATTTGTGGCTGATGACCAGTTCTTTGGAGTATTACACAGACTGGTTAGACTGGTTTCTAGTAGTTTAGACAAGTATGTATATTTTTTTTAATTAGAAGTGCTGGAATCAATCACTGAAATAAACACTGTGGATAAAACAAATATCAATAAAGCAGATATTTCAAAGTTTGCCCTAATAAAAGTGCAGAATGAAAAGAATCAGTTTGGAAAGCTGTGAGCTTGGTTACAACCCAGAGCAGATGTCATGGCCAGACATAATCTCTGCTGTCCTAGGGAGCACAGCTGATGTGCTGCAAAACCTACAGCTACAAGAGCTGTGAAAATTGACTTGTTTCTGCAGGTTTTAAGGAAGCATCTTGACTGTTTTGTCTGGGAACACAGCTTTATGTGACTGTGAATCACCTTGAGCAAGTTGCTGTGTGCCAGAGAGGTTCAGCACAGCCACAGTTCTCCAGGTCAGTGCACCGAGTGGGAGAAATGCTGATGTGAATTTTGGATGAACTAAAGTGAGGCATTGCAGTAGTGCCAAGCTTGAACTTGGCCACAGTCTTAAAACTGAGTCTGATGCAGCTGGATTTGGTAATGCTATTTTTAGCCAAATTTTCCCTTTATGCTACAGGGAACCCTTTGCTTTGCTGCCAAAGCTGGTTCCTTCCAATGGGGATATCATAGTCTACATCTCAGCCTTGTCTTTGTAGTAACATCTTGGTCTCTTTGTAGTGACAGAAAAGATTTTAAATTATTAAATTCATTCTTCACTGCAAATGCCACTTTGCATGCTGATCAGAGGGCTTCTTAGAAGGCTTTCCAGCAGTGTGGTCTCAGAAATAGCATGTTTTAGGCCTTCCCTATGGTATATCAGATTTAGCTTCTCTCCAGCTAACCTCTCCCATGCTGGAGCTTGCCTTGGCTAATAATGGCTTGAGTAGCCTTCTTCAGAGGCAAGACATGCCCAGCAGTGCAGGGCTGAAGGCTTCTCTTCACTGGTGACTTTACGTACAACCAGGTTGTAGCTCATGATCTTGCCAGAAATTTGGGGTACAGGAAGTGGGAAAGAGGACAGCACAGTGAGTCATAGATGCCTGCAGGAAGGGTGTTGGGATTGCGATGGGAGCACGTGAGGTGGTATCAGATCAACATCATTCTCACTGCATGAGATTTCACATGCTCCTGAACTTCTCCTCATACAGACTTTCTCAGGCTGGGGTTCTGGGGAGTAATGCTACCCTTTTTAACTCTGCAAGCAGAGAAGATGCAAAGAAATAATTATTGTAAGGGGAACTTCACCCATAGAGGCCTCAGTCTCTGTCGTGGCCTCAAGATGTCAATGTGGACATGAAAACCTGCATCCTTAACAAAGTTTAAGGAAGTGTAACATTGTACCAATGCTTCAAAAAGGGTAAATGGAACAACCCTGGTAATTACAGACATGTCAGATTGACATTGATCCCAGGCAAAATAATGGCTTGGTTGATGTAGCTCTCAAATAGTAAAGACATACAGGAGAGTAATGCAATTAATGCCAATCAATGTAGTTTTCTGAAGAAACTATATTTCTTGTCAAATAATCCTGATGTCTTTTTTAGGAGATTACAAGTTTGTTGTAGAAAGGTACTAGTTTTGATGTAATAGACTTCTTGACTTTGTACTGCATGGCATGTTGATTAGGAAACCAGAATGATAGAAGCTGAAAGCAGAACTTATTAAAATGTTAAAACCTGAATGAATATTATGTGTTAAAATGTGTTGTGAATGGGAACATTAAGCTGGGCTGTTTCTAGTGGGTCAAGCACATATAATTTGCTGAATTTCAGCTGTTTGATAATTCTAGGAACAACGTAGAAGAAGATGTACTCATTACTGATAAAATTTTCAGATTTCACATTTTGAGAGAGTGATAAATCATGAATAGGACTGATCAGTGATACAGAACAATCTGGATTGCTTGATAGCAGGGTATGAGACAAAAGTAAAGTCAAATGTGTGGGAACAAAGGCCACAGATTGGTTCTATTTTTAGAGTCAGTGATTCAGAGATATGCTGGGGTCCTAGTTTATCACTCACAGAACATTGATGCCAAAAATATGTGACATAGGTTTTGGGGACCTTGAATAAAATTAACTGTATAACCTTTGTGATTTGTGCTGATGAGACTGTTATCAGAATATTGCCTGTGGCTTTTACAGGGATGTTAAAAAACAGGACGATTCAGGCAAAATTCCCAGAATGATTAAGCAATTGAGAGTCATGCACATAATGGAAGATTTCAGAATACCATAAATACAGTTTGAGTTAAAGAAGCAGAAAGAGGCTTGATTAGGTTCTTACATACACTTTTTCAGAAAATAAACATTGCAAATGGCTTTTCAGTCTGTTGAAATGAGCTGAGAGTATCTTGATGCAGCCTGAACCTAGACAACCTCAACCTTGAAATTAGGCACCAATTTCTCAAGGGTAGTATTTAATCCTGCAAATAACTGGGAATTTTAGAATCAAGATAGGATATCTTCTTAAAAGATAAGATCTAGTTCAAAGCCATTATGCAGGGATGAATAATGGTGATTTTGAAGGTCCTTTAAAATCCATGAATCTCTGAGTATCGGTATATAGCAACTACGTGTGTTTTTGCCAGAGTCTGTGGTAAAGTTTGGATTAGCGTCATGGGTGAAAGATCCATGCCCTCCTTATGTTAGCTCATCCCGCTCCTCACACTGAGATCTCTTCTGTGACCACATATGCAGTAACACATCGCTGCCTCCTTTTCTACTGGGGAAAAAATTGACCTGTTCAAGAAGGGTAGGTCTCTGAAAAAGCTCATTTTCCAGAAAGACTGGAACATATAACGTATTTTATAAAAACACTGTTGGATTCTTTTTGCTCTGGGCAAGAGCCTTGCCTTTGGCTGCTGGAACTTCATATTAGCCTCAAGTGGCTTCCCTTTGGACCCTCTCTTGTCCCTTCCTTTATGGCCCAACTTCCATCACATTTGCGCTGAACTCCCAGTATCTGACTGTACCATATAGAAAGCAGTAGAATAAGAAGTGATCAGAGCTAGAGTCTTTTGCCCATATTTAACAGTGTTCAGCTGTCTACCAAAGACTGCTCTTGAGAGGACACAGAGATGAAAACCCTAACTCCTCATAGTGATGTCTACACCTAAATAATTGGTTAGATATATGCATGCCCCTACTAATACATGCTGTTTAGGAGAAGATTGCAGCTGATGTCATATCCCTAAACCTTGATAGACACTGGGTATTTAGCAGGAATCCTTTTAACCTTGTACCTAGAGGAAAACAATCACTTGGCTACTGGGAAAGAGCTTCAGAATGAGTTACACTGAGTATTTTTCTATAAGAGCATTTTTTGCTTCCCACCATTGATACTTCTCTTTCTGGGAACCTTTGCCCATATGTATGAATCTGAGTTCAGTAATAATATTTAGCTCTCATGACATCAAGAGTTGCACACTTAATCTCCAAAGCACTTTCTGAACATTAATTAATTAGGTCTCTCCTTCCTGACATGTGGTAAGGATTTGCTATCATCGCCTTCTCACTTAGAAGGCACAGAGAATTTGTGATTTGCCAAGGGTCTCCTCAGTAACCAGTGTCAGAGCCATAATTAATGTTGTGGCTCCCAATTCACTGTCCTTTGCTCTGATCCTTTAATGTCTCAATAGTGTCACTCAGAAAAAGTGGTTTAGAAGAAACAAGTATCAAGGTAATTTGCTAAGAAAGTGAAGCCAAGCTCTCTGTAGTCTATTGTGCATTTTGTCATCTCACATTATTACTGGCTCTGTTTGCCTGGTTCATATATCCCCCAAAGTATGCCTGGGCTTTGTCTAAGAGATTGGTTGTTATTGTGGACCAAACCCAAACCAGAGAGGGTGCTGAAATTAAACAATGTGGTCAGTCACACTCGAGTTCTCCAGGCCAAACCCATCCCTGTTTAAATTGGTGGAATAGTTGTATCTTTTGTGTCTGAGTTGATAGTTTATTAACCTGGAGGAATATTTTTAGGCCCCATGTGATTTCATACCATAAGAAAACAAGGATCATGATACTAAACGTGCTGGATGGTGAATATAAGAAAGGATGTNTTTTTTTTTTTCCCTTTCTTTTTGCCTGCATCTGCTCTTACAAACCACATTGTCCCTCCTTGGTGCCACAGTGCTTGCCCCTGTTATGACTTTGAGGCTGGATAGCAGCAGTGTGCATGATAGTATCAAAGCCCAGGGACAGCTCTGGTAATTTGAGACTCATTTTCCTTCATCTGTGAGCAGGAGCAGACTATTATCAGCTTGATCCAGGGCTGTCTGTGTGCACCATGCTGCCCATCAGCAGCAGGAAGGGATTCCATGTGGCTATTTCCCTTCATTTCTAGTTTGAATATCACAAGCACTTGTTTCGGGTGTTGGTCACCCTTGAAAAGACTAAAGCTGCCTTAGCTAACGCTGATCCCAGGGGGCTTCGCTAAGCAAAAAGGTCATGACTCAGATTTCCTTTTAGGTTGATTGCCTTTCTGCAGACAGGAATGTCTTGGAAAGGGAGAGGAACATTTCTAATTCTGGTCCTTTTGTCTCTTTCCTGTTGCTAGAGATGACACAGAGGATTCAATGACCTTTTTCATGAAAGAGAAGCTGAGGCTGATAGCAAGAGATGTGGGCTGATGGAGCCCACTCCTTCCCTGCAAAGGTGGATGTGAACAGCTGTCCTACTGACACTACCACATCTCTTTACCAAAGCTGCACAAAATGAGGTAGTTCAATATCTCAGCGTTGAGCTCTCACTGCTGTTATCACTACTTTTATCACCAAGGTTCAAGCTCCTGTCCCTCCCATATTGTTGCTAAATTTCTTTGGTAGCGGAGTGTGGTCTGTAGGGCCAAGGAGAAGTGGCAGCATTATGCAGTCTGTGAAAAGCTCATTTTGTGTCCAAACAGTTCCGCAAACTCTTTGGGCCTTTGAGTTGGGTTGTTGTCCGTAAATCTACTTGTATCCAGAAGCTTGCAAATGGGCTAAAAGTGAAACGAGAGATAAAGATCTCTTCCCTTGTCTGAGAGGTCTAAAGGTCATTATCCAGACTGAAGGCTTGACTTTTGTGCTCAGAGATACAAGATGTTGTTTCTTCTGGACAAACAAATTATCTGTATGCTTTCTTTGCCTATTACCCTTGTGGGGAGTGTATGATAGATGTATGTAAGCACCTGGACTTGGACTGAGACCATCAATCCATATCTTAGGTAGCAGAGAGTGGTAAGCAACTAATAAGACAATGATCCTGGAATGGGTTTGACCTTCATGTCACCTTACAAACCCCAGACTATCATGGTTCCCTCCTGCAGTTATTCTAATGAGCTGAAAAAATGGTTTTGGATGTACTTCTGGAGTGTTGTTGAGTCATAAATACACTCTAAGTGAAGACTACCTAATGTTTTCCTGTTTGTCCATTAAATATAATAGAGCAGTAAGCCAGTTACCCGGAGGTGAAAGCCTGTGCATTCCACATATTGCTGATTTTTACACATGCAAAATGTAAGCACATAACTTAATTCCAGTGCAATTATAGAGCTTTGTTGTGATTCCTCTAATCTGTTTTCAGTAATTTAGATTCTAAGCACGCCCTGCTCAGGTCAGTAGTCTGCCATAGAACAGCCATCCCTGCTTCTTACCATTGCTGGGAACTTCTTCCTCTATAATCACTGGTGAACAGTCATTCCCACCTCTGTGTCTTGGCAGACAGGATGTAATCAGGTGATTAGACACTGCAGGGATGTTTCTGCAGAGCTGGATCACATGTATTGTGACTGAGGTCAGATTCCTAGACTTTGCAGTTCTGGGTCCTTGAGCTGTTCTTACAGGCATCAGTCATCTGTTTTAAGGGCTAGGTGGAAATCCATTAGTGGCTTAGTTTTATTTGCATCAGGGAGTAAAGGAAAGCAGAAATTGAGGTGCAGTATTTTTTCCTGCCATTGTCCTGGCAGGAATGTCTGTACATGGCTGTAAAGTGCACATGCAACAAGCCAAGTGCTTCCTGAACACCTTGGGCTTCCAATGCACACACCAAAAGCTTGCTATTGAGTCCTGTGTGTTCCTGGGGTTTGCAGCAAGAATCAGCAGTATGACTTTTGCAGTCAGAAATTATGGAATATGTGTAAGTCTGCCATTTCCAGAGGGAAATATTTGCTTTCCATGCCTGCACCACAGAACTGATATGTTCAAGAAAAGTGGAATTGTCTGTAATTTCCAGACCTGAGGCAGGCAACTGGATCCCACATCTGACAGGCTGACACACATCAGAAATCTAGGAGAAATGTAAAAATCCTTAAACTTTTTTCCAGAAAAAAATCCGACTTACTCTAGACAGATTTTATGTCCAGCAGAGAGAGCATCTAGAAGACCATGGCCTTTACTTTGCTCCCAATCAGCAACATGTTTTTGCAGTGACCCTGGGAATAGGAGGGTCATGCAGCTTTCTCTAAGCCACTGGTCTTTGCTTTTCAGTCTCTGGCAGATTTGTCCCTGTGCAGGCTAGGACACATAGACTTGGTGGTACTGTAAGTAAAACTGCTGCAGGCTTTGGACCGAGGCAAATTTGCCTTCAGGGCTTAGGAAAGAGCATCACAGATGGACTTGGGGGTGGGTTCACTGGAACTGCAAACTGAGAACTAGGTCAGTTTGCAGAGAGGCAAGATATCAGATTTAACACACCAGTGTTTAAACACCAGTCTGTCTCCATATGAAAGACACCAGTCCGTTTCCATAGTTTCTGTTCTTGAACTACAAAAGTAGAACCAAGTTAATATCTCTGCTAAAAAGTACCAATTCAAGGAAAAAAATCCCCAAAAACCTGTGGTTTCATAGGTAGTTCAAAACATGCCATGTCTCCAGGATAAACTATTTATTTATTTATTTAATTCCATTGCATTTCTAAATTTTGGAACTCAGTGTTCCTTGCAAGATTGAAGGATAATAGAACAGGCAAGAAAGCAGATTTCTCATGAATTAGCTAGTAGTTTCTTCTGTGTGGGTTTGCAAGGAGTACTCCATAATCACAGAGCCCCTTGGGCAACTTTTTGTTGTGCTTGGTGCAGCATTGGTGTGTGTACCTCAGTGAAAATGATGGCTTCTAGGTATTCAAATTTTGGTTTTATATGGTCCAAGCACTGTTGGTGTAAACAGCATTACTTTATTTGCTGTTAGTAAAACACTCTAATGTAATCATTACTTACCTGTTCCGGGTCCTCCCAGCAGCAGTCTGGGTAGACATGTCTGTACAATTAGAATTAATGCAAACCACTTAAAACTTGAATGCCTAGTTTATTTTCGAATGGGAAGGTCAGCATCATTATCCTTGGTGGATTCAATTACCAAATCCTGCATAATCACAGACCGTGCTTCCTGTCTGCTAATCACGACTTGCTCTGCATACATTATGTGCAAATATAACCAAAACAAGAGATGGCATTTCCATATGTTTTGTGCCTATAATTACTTCTTACAGGTTGTATTTAACTTTCTTAGTATAATGTAAAATCCTTTTATTGGCTTTGTTTTTTAAAAAAACAAAAAAGAATAATAAAAAACAGTTGCAAGCAGAAATAGGAAAGCATCTGTATGCAATTAATCCTTCTTCATTTAGACCCCACCGAATCTGTGAACGTAAGTCACAGCAGTAGAACAAAGTTGTTAGAGACATCGCATTTGGAAATGCCTCTTGTGAAGAACAGCATGTGTAATTAGTGGCTTTGAAATCACTTTGGTTTGGTTTAGTTTTGCTTAAGGAAGAGAATTCTAATAAACTTGTATTCAGCATTATTTTGTTATTAAAGCATTTACTGCTACTGTAAACAAATATCCTAATGACAAGAACAGGGAGAACTAATACATAATAAAAAATACAGTTACCGAATTAAATATAAACATCCTCTAATGAGAGAAATTGTATTGGTGTATGGTAAGCTTGATCTATAACCATTGTGAAATCAACAGGTGTCTTTCCCAGAGCTCAGTCACTTTTGAGTCAGAGTTTCTAAATATGTGTCTTCTCTGTGCAATATTTAGGTCTTTGGAGGATTTAGAAACTGGTAATTTTTTATATTCTTGAAAAAGCCATTTTCCCCCTGCCTTTTTAGGTATTGGTGTGTATGTCCATGCCCACACATGCACAGGTACTTTTTGTTGAGCTTGGAACTCTGAAGTATAGAAGTCTGCTTCATTTTCTGCTGTAGGTTTTGTTCCTCTGACATCTTCAGGGCATGTGAACATCCTCCCTTGTGGAGCACTGCAGTGATATGCCATCTGGATAGAAAAAAATCATGCATTAATATGTGGGAACAGAAGATCTCTAGTGTCTACCTTGCCATGACAGGTATTGTGAAGCTGGTATCACACCTGGTTCTATACTTCCCATGATGTGTGGAAGACTCATTGCCCCATAACTCGTGTGTTGACTAGCACAGAGAGGTGCTGCATCAGCGCAGTGCAGTCTTCGCAAAAGTCCCTGTTATCTGAGGACTGCTCTGAAGACATTGGAGAAATGAGTGTCTGTGGGTGATGCAGCACCACAGGCCTGGTCACAGCACTGCCACTGCCACCACAGCAGTCCCCACATGCCATCCAGCACAGGAGGGCAAACAGGTTTTTGAACTTCCTGTAAGAAGTGCATTCACTGTCATGAATACACAGCAGTGACACATTGGGAAGGTGAGCGGGCTGAGAAATAGGCTGTGCTCAGCGTTGCTCTTCTGGTTGTGCATCAAGAAACCCTGGTGTAGGGAATGAAATGCAGAACCAGAGAGCATGGAAGTGCTTTTATGGAGTTGCATCACGGAAGAGAAAGGAAATGTGGTGATTCCCTCTAGGCAATGCAGCTGTACGTGCAAAAACAACTTCAAGAATTCTTAAAAATTTAGTTAGATTTTCTTACCTTTTAAAATGGTTTGTAAGCTTTTGTTCTGAGGCAAAAAGGTTCAACCCCACTAAAAGAACAGAAACTCCTTAAACAAAAAAGACATAGAATTTCTTACTCAAAGTATTTTTAATGTTCATGCATTTGCATTTAATTTTATTAAATTCTCTCTTTGCATTTACCTAAATATTTTTATTTATCTTTTCCTGGGATGAGGTTTGGAGTATAAGCTAACAACAATGATTGGATCTCTTTTGGCAAGAGAATTTTGCTAGAGGGGAATTGAGTATGTTTTAAATGTACAAATAAGAGGTAGAGGGTAACAAGTCTAAATTAGCATAATTAAATGAATATCAAAATGACATTTTGTAGAACTTCACTCCTGCATGTCATCAATATTTGAGCTATTTTGAGAGATGAACATAGGGAAAACTTAGAAATCAATGTGGAACAGACTAGACCTGATTCTGGCTTTGCTTTATCTCAGATTTAAACCAATATAATTGGATATAATTGAATTTTGGTGGTGCCCTTTCTCATTGCATTAGGGTAATTTAAATGAGAATCCAACTCATTAGCTATGGGATTTTGCATATTGGAGAGTGGGACCATGTTTAGCAACAACCAACAGATCATATTCCTTTTTCATTTAAACAGGAATTGTGTGGAACTCCCACCAGGTAGTACCACTACAGTGTGCAAAGACTTTCCTTGAAGCTGAGTTTCCAATATGTCAATAACTTTTTCAAGCCTACAGTAAAAGACCCCCTAAAGCTTTGCAGTCTAAATAACTCCTTGCCTCAAAGAGTTTCAGTGAAGAGCTTTCACAGCTCTTGGGAAAGATATTCTAGGGTGGGATTTACCTCCTCCAGCGTCAGACATTCCAGTGTAATTTTCTGCATGTGGGCTCCTCAATTTAACTCCTGCAGTCAATGGAGGGGCAAAATAGACACTCTTCAAGTACGATTTCTCTGACCTGTTTTAGATGTCTACCTTGGGATGGGATGGAATTCCACCCCAGAAGCACCTTTCTTTCCTCTAAAGTGGATATCAAAGGATCAGATCAGATGTGAAGTTGTACTTTCTAGGTGTCTAAAGATAGGAGAGATTAATCTTGTCAAAACCCACAAAGCTCACAGACTTCAGAACAGTGCAGCAGAAATGAGATGGATAATGTCCTTTAAAACCTATACTTTAAAATGGTCAGAAACCCCCTCTAGGAGGGTGGTGTGAGTTCCTGTAACAAGTGAAAAATAGAGCTTTGCTGCTCTGTTGATGCTGAGCTGTGATTTTTCAAGCTGGAGTAATGTAGAATCATATAATGCTTTGGGTTGGAAGGGACATTAAAGAACATCTAGTTCCAGCACTTCTGCTACAGACAGGGACACCTTCCACTAGACCAGGTTGCTCAGAGCCCCACCTAACCTGCCTTGAGCACTGCCAGGGTTGGGGCATCCACAGCTTCTCCAGGCAACCTGTGACAGTGCCTCATCACCTTCACAGGAAAGAATTTCATTTCTTATCTAATTTAAATCTCTCCTCTTTTAGTTTAAAACCATGCCCCTTGTCCCATCACTACATGCCTTTGTCAAAAGCCCCTCTCCAGCTCACTTGGAGCCCACTTAGGTGCTGGAAGGTGCTCTGAGGTCTCTCTGGAGCCTTCTTTTCTCTAGGCTGAACACTTGCAACTTTCTCAGAATGTCTTCAAAGAAGAGGTGCTTCAGTCCTCTGAGCATCTTCTTGGCGTCCTCTGGACTTGCTCCAACAGGTCCATGTCCTTCTTATGTTAGGGACTCCAGAGATGGACACAGCACTCTGGGATGGCTCTCACCAGAGTGGAGTAGAGGAGGACAGCCATCTCCCTTGACTGCCAGTTACTTCTTTCATTACTTTCACACTGATTCGTGATGGGGCCACCTAATTCAGTCGTGACCAAGGAGCCACTGTATTAAATTTGGTGACAAACAGATGTTGGTACAATGCCTCAAGAAGGCAAAAAATTCCCTGCAGTTACTCCATGGTGAGATCAGCAAATCTCATTCTTCTCGTGTCATTCTGCTCCCTCCGGCCCTCAGTGCCCAATGTGGTATTGGGAATCCATCTGGCCTTACTGATCTCTCTTCCACAGTGAGGTCAGCCTGTTTCTTCTCAGCAGGAGGTTACTCTTGATCCTACACTGTTGTGAAAGGCAGGGAGGATGAGGATTGCTTACAACACAATGTGTTTTTCTACCTGTAAGCAGAAGTCTAAAGAAACTGAGATTGTTGTGGAAAGGTCAGATCACACAACTTCCCACAGTGGGGTTAAAAAAAAGAGTAGTAATTCAGCTGCTTTTACAAAGCAGCTTATGAATTAATTATAATTTGTATTTTGGGTTGTACTTTTTACTGCATATGAGCAGTATTTTTTTACAGTATATATTTTACCCTATATGAATCCAAGAATCAGTATTCCTCTACTACCCTTGTCCCACTAACAGCACATCTAGTTAGTGACTAAGCTTCAACTCCAGGTTTTCTGGTTGTGAATAGTTTAATGACACATGTCCCTTCACCACAGAAATTTCTTGAGGCAGTCGCCCTCCATTTCTATGTATCTCTTTGCAAGCTGCCTTGTATCTGTGATCATCTCTTTAAATAAAGGTTTGCACATAATTTTGTTTTAATATGCACAATTTAGTGAAATGCTGAATATTGATATACAACACAAAACAAGCTGGTGACCAGATCATACTGAAAATTCAGACTTAATTTCTGACCCTCTACCAACTTTTCAGCAAGAACATGTATTTAAATATACTCCACCTGTCTAATGTGCCAGAGAACTATGTTGATTAGACCTTGCTACCTAAATTAGGGAGACTGTTTCTGCAGGTATTAATTGGACTGTGGAATTTAAAAAAATCTGACTTTAAAATCTGGGGCCCTTATGATTCATTTTAAGCTACACAGAGCACAGAGGAATCATTCTAGCAAAAATGCGCTGGCAACAGAGCATCTGCGCAATCCACTCATAACCTCTTATACCAAGCAGGAGCTGATGGCCCTAGTGCTGATCATACACATGATCAGAAACACTCAAGAGTTTGGGTTATGAAGTTATTCTGAGATACTGTATATTCATCAGCAGTGTCCACAAACATTGTGCTTGGATATCTTCTTCTGCTTCACTAGGGAGGAAAGATGCTATCAGCTAGATAAACCTGCTGTCAAAAATCTGAAGGCAGACTTTCTAGTAGGGCCTGTGGTGATAGATCAAGCAGTAATGATTTTACACTAAAAGAGAGTATAAATAGATTAGATATAATTAAGAATTTTATTGCAGTGAGGATTGTGAAACACTGGCACAGGTTGCCCAGAGAGGTGTCCCATACCAGGAAATGTTTAAGGCCAGGTTTGATGGGGTTTTGAGCAACTTTATCTAGTTGAAGATGTCCCTGCTTATTACAGGGGAGTTGAACTAGATGAGCTTTAAACGTCTCTTCCAACCCAAACCAAATTCTATGATTTTATGGAAATGCAGCAGGTTTCCTCTCAAGGCTTTGCTTCTGCCATTTCTTGGGATAATTAATGGTTTTTTCCTCTTTTTCCTGAAAATAAATTCCAAAGTCTAAGCTGTTTTCTTGACATACATTCCTGGGATGAGCAAAACAGAAGCATGGGTTAGTTTTGCTTCATTTGGTTTTTGACTTGTATACAGCATTCTTATTTTTGTAATTGAGCCATCTTCACTGGTTCTGCTGCTCTCATGACACTACAGGGAAGCTGCTGAGTTCCCTTAACATTAATTTGCTTGTACAAGGCAAAAAAAAAGCAAAAAGATTCTATTTTTTTAAAATGCAAACTGTGCTGTCTTTCTGGTATATACCAATAGGAAAGCATTTGCAAATGTTCCTGTCTCGGTTGCTGAAAACTGCCTCCCCATATGTTTTCCTGATTAAGAAATTCAGTCTACCAAATGGCAGAGTTTGCTCAGCTGGAGTTTACTGTTTGGTTGGGATTAATAAGCAGTTCTCCTCTTCCCATACATCTTCCTGTTTAGCATAAAAGAAAACAAATTACTTTGGGGCTTTCCTGCTTATTTGTACTTACACAAAAAGTATATTCTGGGAGCTTTTACAGTGCATCGGCCTCCTCAAAATGCAGCACAAGGCTGCATCAGCCACTGGTGCCTAACAAGGTCTGTGCCTGGGCAGTGTGAGAGCCAGCTGGTTAAGCCATGAATGCTGAGGGAGAAAGAAATAACTGACTGATCTGGGTTACACAAACTCTTATGGGGATTTATTGGTAGATTTTCTTTAACAAAGACAAGAAGCAGCAAATTTAGTGCTTGGATTGATTGCTCAGGTAGCTGAAAATCCTCTGAGGAGAGGACAAACACTGCCCAGGCCAAGCAGAGCCATCATTTCTCATGCTGTCTTATATGTGTGCCTGTTTCTTTTTTAACTTTTCCCATATGGCAGCTGCTTTATAAACTCCAAAATCTGTTGTTCTGATTCTGTTCAACTTTGAAAATGTCACTGAGTTTGACAAAAGGGTCACACAGCTTTCTAAAAGAGCACTGAGAGCTAAAGATTCTTAAAGAGCCAGATATTTTAGATGCTGATACCTGCACTGGGACATTAAAAGATCCTATAGTTCTCCCAAATCCAAGCTAAACTCAATAGGCCTGGGGTGCCTAACACTAATAGGCCTCCTGTCAGCTTATGAACTTCCTAAAATTCTGTCTTTTGTGACCACTGATCTGACCAAGTCCACCAACAAGCAGTGGTACATGATGACTGTTTTGAGAGGTGATGGTTAGATGGTACATTGACAATATTTTTGATTTTTCTTCCTCTACTTTAGAATAAAGTTCCTCCTTTTCAACTTTATGCATCGATCATTTTATTTTCTGAGTAACTCTGACATGTTATTACATACATACATGTATTGCAAATATCTAAAGTGATATTTTTCTGTTGGAGCTCACTGTCACATTTCATGTTATAGATTCTGCTCCTTTATAATTCCTTACTTTTTCCTGCTGATAAAGTTTCTGAAAAGATCATTGCATCAGACGAAACTTTCTGATGTTTACTTCTGCTCAGATGTGGAGTTTTTCCCTGCCAGGTTAGAAACCAAATTCTTTTCAGGCTTTTTCTCACATGTAGAAGAGAAAGAAAAGGAAATAGTGTTCTATTGCCTAAATAATTTAGATTTTTTGCATTTTCTTTAGTTTTCTGAGCAGACTGCAGGGACTTGGCTAAATGCTTGATTAAAAGTTTTTAGAACTGAGAACTGAGCCCTGAATCCTTACAGCCAAACAGATGAGTAACTTGTTAGCAGAGACTGACCTGAAAGAGATTTCTCTTCCTGACATCCAAATACCTTTGCACTTTAAAAGATTTATTTTTGGATCTGAATTTTTCAGTGGAATACAGCCTGTGGCTGTCTAACCATGTTTGATGGGGATTTATTGTGGTACAAGAGACAGCAGCCTGTCTGTAAACCCTTGCAAAGGGTAAATTTCACTGCATGTGGAGGTATCTTTTCCTGAAAGCCCCTTTAATTGGCTCAAATCCTTCATGAAAGCATCTTTGGGAAGCATCTGTTTCCAAAAGTGCCTGTTGAATGAAATGTTATGAAGTGCTCATTTAACAGCAGAGCTTACAGAGAGCTGTACTGGGTGAGGGCAGAAGTTGCTGTTCATGGTACCGGATCTCTGTCCTATGGAGATGTGGGTGGGAGACAGACACATGGCACAATTACCCAGAGCACCTCCCAGCAATCTGCTGTTCTGGGATTACTTGAGCCAGAGGTGGTATCTTTGTGTTTAACAGCCCTTGATGGATTTCTCAGCAGCTGTCTGTTCCTACCTTTGGCATGTATTTTATGCAGAAGAACAGGCTCAGAAAGCAGTTGTAGTGTCTCGTTACACACCAGCCAGGAGAAACAGAAAATGGGTCTCAACCTCCTAAGTTAGAATGTTTCCAGACTTTTCCAATTCCCATTATAATTCTAGCAGTTAACCAGCCACTTTAGAGCATTTGTAGTCTTTGCCAAGCAGCCATGCAAAGTTGCCAGATTTCATTCTTTCATCTTGAGAAACACGTTTTGTTGTGCCTCTTTATTGAAAGTAGTGTTACATGGGTGTTTCCTAATATCGGCTGCATTTAGGCATCTCTGTTGTGCAATCAAAGGATGATTTTCCTCTAAGAGTTACACTGGTCCTTTGAAAGGCTATCATATTTCCCATTTCATCTGTCTGTAGCCTGTGGCATTCTACAGGGGGAGGAAAAGCAGCAGCAGCAGAGCCTGGTAAACTCTGATATATGGGCTGTTTGGCAGACAGCGTGGGTTCATGCTGTTACCCATATGCAAAAGTGAGCAGCAAAACCCTGCTGATGAGCTGGTGAATGACCTGGAACTGTCTTGTGAAGGATATTTTGATACAGGACACAACTGAGCAGTAGGAATGTTTTCAATGAAGTGCAATACAATCCTTAAACTAGTGGCTTGGATAACTAAGTGAATGGCTGTTTCTCTTCCATTGAGGCAAACCATCTCTTTTGAACAGAAGCTCCCTTTGCTCCAAAACCACCAGCAGTATTTTTTTTCTCTCAGATTTTCTAATTAACACATTAATTAAATTTAACTGTGTAATAATTTTGGCATTAAAGCCATTTAAAAATTCTTATCTCCATCTTTTTGCTTCTTCTGCAGAGTCTGATCTTACAGTCAAACAACTCAGATTTAAAGAAAGGAAATAACTCTTTTAAATCAGCATCATTTAATACACTTATTTAAATTGCAGTGATTCAGATGATGGTACTGCCCCAACTCAGTGAGAATAGTGGGGATCCAGCAGGACTGCGTGCCTGGGAGTACAAAATGTTGCACCAACTTTTCTGCCAAAGACGAAGTGTTGTAGGATGACAAATTTGGATTAAATATTTTCAGTTTTGATTTAGCTTGGATTTTTCTGCTTCAAGCCTGAGCATGTGCCTAAAATCTCCAAGCTAATCTCTTGGGCTAATAACAGATAAAATCTCCCCCCAAAAATGTTGCCTCTTCCAAAGCATATTTTCACTTGAGTTCAGTGTTTGTTGTTTTTCTCATAAGTAGAAAAACCTGAAGGCAACATGACTGTGAACTATTCAAGAGTGGAGTCTTAAGAGCCAGTACTGAGCACCGTTAGCACTGGGTGAAGATTAATTTGTGGAAATCTAAACTGAGGTTGCTTTATAAGTATAAGATCTTCAGTTCCTGGTGTTAGAAGTGACTAACTCGAGGCAGACTCGAATCCTGTTTCATGGCAATGAATGCTTTGCACTATCAACCCCCTTTGGAAGCATCTCAGCTGGAGCAGCTAAACCCTGAGGCCCTATAAACAACCACACTTTTGCGAATCTTGGATTTCCTTTGGATCCTTCCTCATGACAGCTTTTTCCTTTCTGCTCGATTCTATACCACAGATGCATCTTCTCCCTATTTCTATTCGCCTTCAGGGTAAACATTGTCTGTTATCTGAGTTTGTATGGTAGGCACCATTAATGCTGTTTAGAGTCTCTAAACACTACTGGAATGCACATAAATGAAATCAGGAACTACAGATTAACAAAACCAAATCATTTCAAGTATGAAACAACTTGTGGGAAGCTGGAGATTTTTAAAATCACCTGTAAAAGCATAAATAAGTGCATTTCCAAGGTCTTTAGAGTACTGTTTACTTTTGTAGTTAGAATCTCTGCTGCTGTTTCTTCACAGGACTATTTTTACTTGCCCTGGAGTTACAGAAATAGAAGTTGAAAGACCTATATAAAATCCCCAGCATTTATGTGTTCTGCCTGATTTGTAAATATGCTTGTAGCAGTGCAGGAAGCACCTCCATGCTTTCTTCCTCTGTTGACAGTCATGCTTGGAGGAGACTTTGCCCCTTAATACAATTACAACTGCACCACCTGAATTAGAAGCTGTCCTTCGCTGGATTGCTGAAGAACTCCCAGCCATCAGCTGGCTGTGACAGGAGCACTGTGCTAAGGTTTCATCATTTTCTTGTGCTCTGCCTTCTCCTCTCTGTTCATGATCTAGAGGGTGGTACCCCTCCCCATGGCAGGTGGGTTGGAAAGAGATGACGTGTAAGATCTCTTCCGACACAAGCCTTTCTCTGATTCTATGATTTTTATGATTCTTACCTCTTAAATTGTAATTTGTCAGGGGCAGGATTCCTCGCTGGAAGGGATCCTTGTCTTTGCAGATGTACCAGGTGGGACACAGGTGCCAAGTGGATCTGCAGCCTTTGTAGAAGTCCAGCATTATCTGAGCTTTCCACCTTGGAACAGTAACTGTGATGTAAAATTCAAGCAGGATAGTATATAAGTAAGTAACGTCCACCTGCATGTCCTACCTGGGACCCAAAGAACATTAGTGATATAAGTAATAGGTAATAATCATGTCATGGCAATATTGGTAAGGTACTTTTTTGCATTTTCACACAGCTTTTGGGCAGATCCACCATATGTATCATAGCACTTGCTTCCTTCCCCACACAAAGTTATAGTCTGTGGAGCAATCTTTTTGTTTATAGCAGTGATTACACTTGGATAGGTGATTCCAGAAATTTAGACTTGCCCAAGGGGCATGAGGTCTCAAAGAGAGTGTCCATGTCCTCTCTGTTTGACTAAACAGCTATGATTTTTTCCTGAATTACTTGCTCTGTGTGAGGTCTGACAAGAGAATGGAGCACTGTGTGATGCTCTGTAAGGAGAGGTGACTTGAGCAAAAGTCTCAGAGGCAAATATCTCTAAGCATTGGCAGGAATTCCATGTGGGATCTGTATTTTGCATGGATGTAGGGTAGCCTCTCCAGCAATTCAAACTTGGACAAAGGACTGCCAGTATTACAGCCCTCAGGCTCACAAGGGGAGGGTTTGTGGAGAAAACAAAACAAAACAAAAGCTAGGTTTATCTTTGTTTTGGTTTTGGTTGGATTTTTTTGGCTGGTTGGGTTTTTTGGTGGGTTTTTTTTGTTTGTTTGTTTTGTTTGGGTTTTTTGTTTTTGTTTTATTTGTGGGTTTTCTAAAAAAGGCTTGGGAATGGACAGGGAAGGTGGAGGCAATTCAGATGAATGCAAAATGGATCCTACCATCAGAGTAGCTGCATAGCAGAACATATAGTTTCCAGCTCTGCTCCCAGCTCAGCAGCCACTGGGTACATTGATTCAATTTGCAGTGGAAAATGATGCAATGGTTTTACTAGTTCCACAAAGATAAATGTCTGTATTTCATCAGAACAAGCACATAAATGAGAAGCAGCTCTATAATCTATCCTTCTTGATGACACTGGCACTGAGCACATTTGGCTCTGAAATTATCAGCTTAGCTATGCTGGCAAGTCTCTTGCTTGAACAGAAACAACTTTGAAAAGGAAAGTTTAATAAGCCAATGGAAAGTTTCACATTCTTCTTCCTTCTCCCCCTGTTCATCCTAAATCAAATACATATTTTTACTCCATTTATTTTTCTGGAACATGTTGCATTTCTGTAGGTTAGGGATGAGTATTGTAAGCCTCCTTTGGGCCAAACACATCTGCATGAGTTGGCTTTCAGATGGTTTTTGGTCATGAGGCAGTTCCAGATGTTGCTGTTCCCCCTGTTCACAGTGTGGTGTGCACTTTCTGCACAAGATGCAGCTTTGGTGGCTATTTTTTTTTCCTTATGTTTCTTGCTTGCCATAGGCCAGAGTGGTTTAGGAAGCCGAGTCTGGTTTATAAAAGTGATACATCTAAGTACATGACATAAAGAGAGATGAACATTAATATTATTCATGCATCGATACTTGGCAAGAGTTTGTCATCAAATAAAAACAATCAGTATCTTATCTTTGCAAAGTGAGGAAACTTACAGCGTGATGACAGCCAATCTTCTTTTTATGGTCCAAAATCCCCACCAAGGTAACATTGTAGCAGAGAAACAGCTCCAAGGAAGTCAGAGTTTGCAGGAAAAATTTTGAGCAAGTACTTCTCTTGTGCTTCTTCAAGAAACGTGTATCTAGAAAGGGACAGCTTATCAACAGAATGTTAGATGATTGCAGAGCAGCAAAGGAAAAAGAAGGGCAGGACAGGTCTTCCCTTCTGAAAAGAGAACAAGTAAAAGCTTTTGGAGGTTTTCAGTCCCTGTTGCTCCCCAGATAAATCTGCCAATTTTGCATGCTCAGCATGTCTTCTTTGTAGTTTGTGTGTATACTGAATGACAACAGATTTTATCAAACTAAGCTTGCAGGAGAAACAGAAGCTATATTTTACTTTCTTATTGCTACCACTTTTATTTAAGTCTTTAGACTATTACTGTGTTTCTGGCTGTGTGGGCAGCTGCCTTACTTCTCTGACACTGTGTCTTTTGCAGAAGAGAACTAGTGTTAAAATACGAGCCAATATCTTTGTTACATATGTACATGTAGCAATTAGGGCACCATAAATGAGTTTGCTGTGCTTTGACACAGAACTCATCAAACTATACTTCTGAAATTGTTGGTAAGCTGAATATTTACAGCAGCAGTGGTATATTTGATTTTCCTGGGAATGAATATGGTGGTGATAGCAGAGACAGTGGGAGCAAGGAGAGATTGCTCACAAAGCAAACTTCTTAGGCAGAATGCACAAGGACAAGCTCTGAGGAGACAACTTTTCTGGGCAGCACCATCAGATCTGCACAGTGCAGAAACCCCTGCACATGCCAGGTGTCTGCTTTGTCACTAATCTTAGTGGAAAAGCCAACGACTTTATAAAAAATGGCACTTCCCTGGGGCTATATTTTGAAGCATTCAGCTCCCCTTGAGTCCTGAATCAATCCCACATCAGTGCCTAAGTAGAAGCACAGTGACCATCATGTTGAAAGTCATTGCTTTGCAGTGTGAACTCATCACAAGTCTTCCAAAGGAGTTAAAGAGCAGAGGGAGTATTTGGCCTGTATTTGTTGGTGTATAGTAGCATGTATGTTCAAGCTTAAGGGATATCAAGTTTGTTTTAAAATCTGGTTCCAAGTGGGTGCACTGCTTTAGGACAGAATTTTCAAAAATTAAAAAAAAATAAAAAAGAGGGAAGGCTAAGAACCAGTCAGCTGAATTGTGCGAGCACCTGCAGAAATGTCTCCAGTGATGGAGATTTAAATGCAGGAAATGCTGGTGAAGCTCCAGCTTGCTGCATGTCCATGCTGTAGATAAGCAGAGGCCATCCTTCCCCAAACCTTTCACACTCCAGTCCTTCACTTGATTTTTCTTCTATTTGGGATGAAGGACAGGCTGTCATTTCCTATCCCTTCAGATGCCACCTCACACAGCATGGCCTGCTGTGCAGTGGTGTGGGTGCCAGTCACCTGTAACACTCCAGGAGAAATGGATGGGGAGAGTAGAGAGGATGGCATAAAAGGTTAATCCCAGTATAGCAGTTAAGGTTAATTATTGGGGCCATCGTGGTAAAGTTGTGTAACCCCATAGTTACTTATTAAATAAATACACAATGTTTCCTTCTTTTATAAGATGGGATGGAGCTTTTTTTACTCCAGAGATCTGGAAGAGGCCTGTCTTGACCTTAACTGACAGCATCTGGATCTGTTTTGACTGTATTGATGAATAAGACAACAGCACAGTGATGGTGTGGAGAGCCCTGGGGAATATATATAAGGCACATAAGTATGGCAATGCGAACTCAAACAGCTATTGACAAGCATGAAGTTCAGAAGCTGTGATTTTGCCTGTAGCCATGACTGCTCCCCCTGCCTTGAAAACCCTTGTCAAGACTGATCATTACCACATAAGGAGGCAAGAACAAGGTGCCATTTTCATGTAGCAAACCCAGAGGTACAGGGAAGGGCAGAAAAGGGCTTTGGTAACCTTAATGCTAATTCATTGGGAATGAAGGCAACAAGGAAGAGAGGTTTCATGTCTGGATCCCTTCTTATGGAAGAGATTAGGAAAAAGGTCTGCTTAATTTTTGGGAATCCATCATATCTAGGAAATTTCAGTTGAATTTAATAGGATGTTACTTGCTTTTTGTGCTGTGATTTCTGTAGTTCATACTAAAGGCTTTTCTGGAGTAAATAGAGAGTAAGAACTCATTTATAGAATCTTATGTGATGTTTTAAAAAGTCCTGTATTATGGATTTCTTTGTTAAAATAGCAGATAGCATAATTTCTATCGAACCCAAATCACACTTCCATAGAATTTCAATGTGAGAATATTTGACTTTTAATCAACACAGAAGTACTACCATTGGTCCTTTTGTTTAGGACTCTTTTGTCCAACATACAACAGTCACACATCCTACTGAAAAATAGTCCAGGGCACAAAGCTAAAGGAAAATAATTAAATAGGTTTTGTTTCTAGATTTGAAGATCACCATTTTTTTGCTTGAATAGGGGTTAACATTTAATTTTTCTATTCCTCAGTTTCCTCAGTAAAATGAAGATAACACTCAAGCACACCACAAGGATATATTCTCAGTCACATTTAATTACTTGTTCAGCGATTCATATGGAATTTTGTTTTGTTGAAGAAAAAACCCCTGGGTGAGAGCTACCACAGCCCATTAGAGTAAATCTTTATTTGTGTCTTACGAAGTATGCAACTTAGCAAGTGAGCACATAGGCCTAAAAGAGTTCCTCTGCTCTGCAAAATGTAGAGTGTCAATTGTTTTGGCAAGCATGACTGACTTTTAGTTGTTTAGGGTAATTCCCCACTGGCTGTTTGTATATTTTCTCTGGTATTTTTTTAAGAAAGAGGATCTCATATTATAAAGAACAAGACTGAGCATAAGGCATTTGAATTTACCTCCAAGTTCCCTATGTAACTCTGGCTAAATCACTTAATCTTTGCATTTCCTCCCTGTATTTAAAAAAAAAAAAAAAGGTAAAATTATTGTAATCTTTAGTCCCAGAGATACAATTTGCATGTTAGAAAATGATTAATTCTAAAGTAACAGAAATTAGGTCTGTCCTTCACATGACACTTGGAAATTCACTCAGACTTCTAGCTTTTCCAATTTAAGGTACCAACTACAGTTTTCAATGTCACAACCATCAGAGCACAGAGATTTTCATGCTTGTTAATAACATCTTTTCATATTAATAAAAGGAAAAGTCAATTGAAGCTCATTGTGCCAGATGATTTTCTCATTTTGTGATCTCACTCCCTCATTTTCACCCTTCTTCCTATGTTTATTTAATACCTTTGCAGATTCAGACAGTACATATTGTTTGCAGAATATATTCTTGAAATATTTGCCTGTCCAGAATATAGAGTAAGAAAACCTTGATTCCAAATTGCTTTTCCTGGCAGCTACTGGAAGATGTGGAATAAAAAATACCAACAAATAAATCTTAGAATCTGAAAAAAAAAGAGTGAGGATGACTTTTAAAACTTCATGCCAGGAAACACTATCTAAAAATGGAGGAAAACAGTTCAGAAAAGGAAATTAATCTTACCAAATTATAAGTCCTCATAGAATTTTTACTGCTCTCTAACAAAAAATACGGTGTATTTGAGGGCCAGCTTTCTCATTCTTACAATATAGTATGAGACCCATTAATCCTTTAGAAGACAACAAGCATTCCAGTCTGCCCATTTCTCTGGAATTCTGTTTGGCAGGAATCAGATCTATTTTTACTCCATAGTCAAGCACTGTCTGTGCATCATGGCCATAAATTCATGTCTTTTTGAGTCAAATTCCCTTTGGCTTCAGTAGCCACTTTTTGGTCCACAAGTGAGGAAGGATTAACAAAGGATTTGTCAGAGATTAGTAATAGATCAGTCCATGTTGACTAGAGGTTTTGAAAGGTTTAAATTCGCAAGAATGGGGGAGGATGGTGGATAGTGACATTGAGAACATGGGCAGCATGCTGTCTGAGCATATCCACAGCTGCAGATAGTGTAATCTCATTTGCTGCATTAACTAACGCAGGGAAAGTTGCTGAGTGATACATCTGAGAAGAGAAACAGGAAAACAAAACAGTGTTACCAATGGATTCCACTGAAATTATAGTGGTGCTTTCTCCCACACAGGAGCACATATCTGGGTTGTGGACTCATATACAGACCCCAGAAGTGTCCCCAGAAGAGTCCTCAGCCTAAGGCAGGTTAAGAGAAGGAAGAGAGCAGATGCATAAATGTTGTCTCAAGGTCTAACAAATAGTGAGAGTGAACAGGAGCTCTCTGCATCATAGACTTGAACAAGTTAAAGGACTCATAGTCAAAAAAGCCAGAATAGCAACACCACTGGCATCTGTTTCATCACAAGGACTGCGGCGTTTCCCTGAGCAGTGCCCTTTCTGTGTTGCAACATACTAAGTATTTGTGTGGCTGGGAATTTCTCAGTCAATGCCAAAATACAGTATATTGGTCACTACTGGCGTTTTGGCAAGTTTATAACTATTCTCACTGTTCTACGAGTTTAAACAATTTTAGTCTGAATTTAATTAGCTTCTGCTTTCAGACAATAAATTTTGCTGTCTCTTCCTTTGATAGTTCCTCTGTTAGCAGACATATTTCACTTAGTACCATGGATATTTCTTTGTGTTACAATTAACCCCATAATGAACAGACCTCTGAAGTTGAAACTGAAACAGGAACTCTTTATCAAGGACTCTTCCAATATTTACGTTTTTTTTCTTTGATACTAAGGGAAATTTGTTGCTTTAAGAGTGTCTTAGAACATGACAAAGAATTAGGTCTTCTTTAACCTGTTGGGTGCAATTTCTTCAGTAATTCAGATGGCCATACATGCTGCTTCGTGAGAGAGCCAATGGATCCAGATTCTTCCAAACTTGCAGTTAAGCATCTGTATCTGGTGTTCATTTTGGCTAAGTCTTCCAGTGGACATAGCTAATAACTGTATATTATGCTCGATGCCAGTTTGGGTACAAGTGTTTACATGTTAAGTTAAAAGTAAAATTCTCAAAATATGATTATGGAAGATGCAGAAGATGGAGTTTCTTCAGCAGTTGTCCAAATCTTAATCCTCTTTTTTTCCTTCCTTGCTGAAGTTCTTTCAGCTAAGTTGAATTCTATTAAAGTACCTTCAGTTTAGTAAACTGCCTTGGGAGCTTTTGATACAAACATGCCAAACCATCTGGTCTCTGATCTTGTGGTTCTTTAACTGGTGAAAGCTTGTGGACTCTGCCCAAATGAAAATACAGAGATTGATTTAGTGCATTTGGACACCTTAAAGAATTTGCCTTTCCTAGAGGTGATTTACATTTGCATTTGTTTTTCTTCTCAGAGCTATGGAACATGTTTGACAGACTTTATATGAACCCCCTAAGAAATTGTTTGGTTTGGCTATTATGATGCTTAATTCTTCCCACATTGGGAGTCTTGTGAATTCTTTACTAGAGGGTATATGTTCAAGTTTTTTGTATTCTGTCAGGATAATGCAAGCTGACAAGTAAGCAGGGACATGATAAATCTACACTTGAGGTCTTTTTCATGGTAGGGGAAGAATGAACTAGAACTCTTTTTGTAGAGAGGAGTAAATCTCAGTGGTAATTTGTTCAAGCAAAGCATCAGACAGCGTTGCTCAGAATGAGTTTATTGTGAGCTTGATAATTTTAAGAAAGTTGCCATGAAGCTTTACTACCTCTTTTTTTGATTGCAGCAGCCCCTTCCCTGCTGTATCATTTCCCTGTCTTCTCTGACTGCTCTAGAAATTTTTCTTTAGTGTTGTTTGGCTGTAAAACATCTCTTTCCCATTCTCCTTCATCCACCTTTCATATCTTTTGACAGCTCTCTTTCACATCATCTTATGTTCAAAAGTCTTGTGGTGTTCAAAGTCTCTGCCCTCCTCCCTCAAATACCTCACATATCTGTCCTTCTCCAACCTCTCCCTGAAAACCCACTTCTATCACTGTGTCCATAAGAAATGGATTGAGATCGGCCGTGAGATGGCAAATAGGACCTGCTGATATTTCTGAAGCTGAAGTGACTGGCATGCAGAGATTTAGCTTAGATAAACCCCTACTTTTATGACTATGATCTCCTCCACAAAGCTCCCTTGTATTATCTCCTTGAAAAAGTTATGATTCTATTTTCCTATGCAAAAAAAATCTCTGAAACTGAGACACAGTCTGCTTTAAAATTTTGTACTCTGGAAGAAAAAACTTACTTTATTTCACCAGAATGTGTTCCTGTGAATATTTGGAGCTGAAGCATTTCAGCTCTGAGGCTTAACTTCTCCGTCTGGCTGTGACACCAAATGAACAACTTTGCTATATATGAACAATATATATACATATACATAGTGGTATGCTGTCATACATTGTATCAGCCTCAAAAGCTACTGATTTTTTTCCTTTTACATTTCCATTCTGTGTACCATGTCCCTGACCACAGTGTGCTTGCAGAGCCACACTCTGGCGACTCCAGCAACATTTGTGTTTTCACATCACTAAGGGTAGAGCTTCCATTGATGTCATTGGAGTTTGGTGTGGGATTCCAGCAGAGGATGCACAGGAGGAGAGATAAGAAGGCACCTGATAAGAGTTCACACTCCTGATAAGAGTTCTGCTGCCTGACAGGAGAGCAGCATTTTCACCTTAATTATCAGTCACCTTTTTTTGTGATTCAATGAAGGATGCTCCATTTTAATAGAACATCAACACAGGCACCTAGGAACTGCCTGAAGTCCCATGGAAAATGGTACTGATACCATCTTTAAAGTATGCATCTCCCCTCTGCTGTGAATTTTAAATAAAGCACTCAGCAAGTAAGGGAATATTGAAAAACACAGTGATCAAACACAGTCCTCGGTGATAATCTCCAACAAACTAGTTCAGTGCTGAGCAAGAAACCAAGAAGAATCTTTGGAAAGGATTCACTTTTTTAGTACGTGCCTTAAAAATAAATTGCAATATTTCAGTTTGTATGACAGAAACGTGGAGGTTTTTTCGAAAGGCAGTGGTGATAACAATAGGCTTATTAATACTAAAACCTGAGCTATATAATTATAATAAAACTGTTGAGTCTCATTTCTTTTATATAGATGGCAGTATGCAAATAGGGAGCCATCCGCCTTGATAGCTGCAGAAGCTATGAAATCCTTATTTGAAGAATTTCAATCCGTTTTTCCTATAGCATTCAGTGCTCAGAGTCAGAAAAGAAGCTTCCCCCCCTCCTCCCCTCTTCTTTCTCAATATAACAATGCATTTTAAACTGCTCCAAAATTGCAAAGCTATTTCACAGTTTCACAGAGAGAAAATGGCTTGAGGGAACCATTTGCTTTTTTATGCCTGGAACATCAAAATAAAATACCAAATGGGAAAATGAATTCTGTTGTATAAAGGATGGGAGCAAGTCAGAAAGAGCTTTGTGGTAGAGGGTGAGTTGTCTCGGGAGCCTGAGTAGGATTGCAGAGCCTAGCAAGGGACCTCAGAAGTAGGCACAGATACACTGAGGCTCCCTGAGCATGGCAGACCTTACAGGAACCCACAGCTTCCTTGTTCATTTAGGGACGTGTTCTTCGTGGCCCCCGTCACAAGAGAAAGGAAGGCTATGTTGGATGTTAGAGATCTCAGTGATGTAAGAATCGGTAGGGTGTTGTGGTACCTGTGCTTGTAAAATAAAGGATTCTAGATAAATCCATTCTCTTTAAGGCTTTGGTACACCTTTGTGGTTTTTGTGAGTGATGGTCCCTGCTTTAAGCAACAAACCATCAAGAAATGTTAAACTTTGTTGAGACTTTTAAGAGGTTTATTGCTCTAAATTATAAAGTAGCTAATAAGCTTTTCTCTCAGTGTCTTCAGTGGCAATCAGGATATGTTTCAATGCCTCAAAAATGGGTACGTTCTCAGCAAAGTGGAAATGAGATCAAACTGGAAATTAATTTCAGGATTAATAATAAGGCATTCACTGATGACCTGGTAATCATGCATTAACCAGTGGGGAAGGCTTGGAGCTTGGCTTCATCTTTGAATTCAGCTGCTATACATTGGCCAGGCTGAGATCTGTTCTTGTATTCTCTTGCTTAGCCAGAGGCTTCTTCAGTGAAATTTGAATGCTATTATTCTCCAAGGTCCAGCACATGTAGTTCAACACTCTAATTTTGAGCCTTAACCTGTAGAGTGACCTTGGGCAAAGTACTTTGTATCTCTACTTTTCCTTTTTCTTCTGTGCAGGTTGCAGGAGAACCTGAGCCCTGTAGTCAAGGGCACTACATAACTTTGAGTACCATGGAGACCATGTAAATGTCCTCTTCTCTGACAGCTGAAGAGAGTTGTTCAAAGACTTACACCGTTTTCATAGTGATCTTCACCTCTTGATAGCCAAAGCCATCCTGGACAAGGGAAGGAAGTGTTCCTACTAAGGCACAGCACTTCTTAACCTGCAGGGTTTTTTGCTACACTTCCAAAGGTCTTGAAATGCCTTTTCTGGGGTGCGTGTTTTATCCAGAGGGACAAGGCTTGTAAACTTTATCATCAATTCATGGTGCTTTGGGAATACAAGACAGAATTCTAGAACTGAAATCTTAAACATGGTTGAAGTGAAAGGGAATTGGTTACATACAACCTCAAGTAGCTCTGAAAAGCTGTGATTGCATTATTCCTATGTGGCTCCTCATGTAGTAGGGAAAGAATTACACTTGTACCTGAAAGAAATTTAGACATTCACAGGGCTTGTTTTTCCTTTGAGGGCATAAACCTGGTCTATACAGGGACAGATTTCGTGGTATAGCTGTACCTACAGGCCTGGTTTATGAAGATTTATGTTTTTACTGGGAAGAGATTTTGACTGTTCATTTAGCATTAACTCCCTGAATGCTGGTTTTTAGTGGTAGTGACAGAAGTGGTTTGAGGTGTTTTAACTAGATCATGGCAACATATCTTGGTGGTATAGATTAATAACATCAAATTATGCTTTATATATACACATAAATACATATTTCCATTTGAGCATATTTCTGTGTATTGACTACTGTTTGTACATACAGTGTTATATATAAAATTTTCTATGCATTTCATTCTATATATGTGAATATGTATTTATATAAATCTACGCCAACATGCATTAGTTCAGTGCCATCCCTTAACATTAGAACTCCCTACTCAGTATCCATATTTTATTAAAAAATCCCGTTAGAAATAAAATGGCTTTTTCAGTCATGCAACCAGAAATGTCCTTCAGATGTGCCTGAATTTAGGCCACTAGATCTTCAAAAGCGCCAGACAGGAGCAGTGTGTCCCAGAACAAAATGATTGTCACAGTTTGGTTCCCCTAAACAGAACAGACCTTCTCACACCACGTAGCATAGAAAGTGAAAAACACAAGGAAACCAGAAAAATTGTAACTGTTTCCCTGCTGCAAATGACATTTTCTCTAAAGAATATTTTTTTTTTCCTTTAAGGGGGAAAAATAATTAAAAGAAACCTAAAAAACCCTAAAAAACCCCAATTTAAAAAAACCAAAAAAAAACAAAAATAAAAAATCAGAATTAAAAAAATCCACAACAACCAACCCTACCAAGAAATACATTTCTGTTAAGCAGATATTGGTTTAACAAGTTGCATACTGTAATGTCATTTAAGCTTTCTGTGAACTATTTTTTGGACTACAAGTGAACAGGACAAAAAATATCAGAAAGCCTATCAGTTGTCTTATTTTTTCCCAGTGAGCTCTAGCTCTCATAAGAAAGTCCAGATTAGGTTTAGTGACTCCTCTTCTTAATGATTTATTGAGGAACCTATCTTCAGAAACCCTCACTTAGTTTGCCATTTGTCAATACAAAAAACACATCAATGCTTGAAAAGATTGAGGTAGGTATATACAGTAGATGATACAAACCTGGCTCTACTTTGGATTCTGCAGGTAAAAGTTTATCCTCCTAATTTTGGACTGCAGAAGTCAGAAGTCTTCAGGAGTCAGAAATAATCCTTCCAATTGATGGATTGAACCTGAATTCTTAGAAAACTTGAACAGTTTGGGCAGAAATGCTACTAAATGCTGTGTTCTGAGTGGGGGAATTTCTGAGTTTAAAAGAAAAGGGACAAGAAGGGAAACAGATAAAGGGAGACAAATCATTTTCAAGGGGAAAACGATCAAGGGAGAAAGTGGTTGAGTTTCAGGATTGTGGTATCCAAATTGATGGGAAAAAAAGAAATCACAAAAATATAGCTCATATATATTTTACTCTAGATGCACGAGAAAAAAGGGAAGTAAAAGACTTGCAGTGCAACATGCATCCTGGCTCCACATTGCCAGTGCAAGACTGACCTTGAAAACTGCTACTTCATGGTAAAGGGGCGCAATATTGATTTTTGCATTCAAGGTGGCAGGATGTTTTTCAGTTTGGTATCAGGATTTCAAACAGCTGCAGTTCCTCACAAGCATTTAGGAGTACCTAACACAAAGAAAACAGATACGATGGAGTTAAATAAAAGATCGCAGCCCACTTCTAGATGCTTTTCAATTTTTTTTCTCCTTTGCGTACAGGCATTCCTGTGCAGTCCTTCTAAACTACATTCTGATGGTCAAGTTGAGCTGTCCCTCAAAAGTGAGTTTTTACATTTATCTGTATTTTACAGACATATTTTCACTGTTTTACAGCAGACATGACTGTTACTTAAAATTTCATGGTCTAGTTCAGAACTGAGCCTGGCTGAAGACATTTTTTTAGAGCCATGAGCTTGCTTTGGTGAAATTCAGCTTCATAATAACAAATTAGTATAACAAAACTTAATGCTCTGGGATTCATCACGTATTCAACATCCCAAATGAGCTACCAGGTAAGAGTCAGTCTTAGTTCATTATTTAGTTAAAGCAATCAAAGAGGAGTGAGGAAAAAAGATGGGTCCATATAGCTACTGCAATTTAGCATTTTTGAATGTAGATTTTGCTAAATCTTCTCAATCCTTTTCTTTGCTCTTTCCCTTTCTGCCCTCCAAAAGACAACACATCTAGTTGCCTTAGGAAGAGATCGTGTATCAGATTTACAAAATAAACCAGAGACAAATTTTCTGTGAGGTATGGCTGGGGAAACTCTATTGAAAACCTGATACCATCACAACTTTAAAGTCTGTATCCAAAATACACACACTAAGGCAGGTGAGGATTACAGTGCAAATGAGGAATCACAGGTGGGACATCTTTCATCAAGGCAGCAATGGAACATAAAGCCAAGGCTTCGTCTGTTCTTGCATTTCTTAAACTGAGTAATGCCACTGGCTCATGTTCCTCCACTGGTGGTACCTTACTCCAAGCTAGAAGGGAGCAGTACAGAAATTCCCTGCTGTATTTTGTCTCCTCAGCGTACTCCAGTGCTTCTTCCCTGCTTAAACCTCTGCATGTATTGAGAAGCAGCCAGCAGACTGCTGCTATCAGCAGTGCTGCCTTAAAGGCTGTCTCATCCCACCGAGGTGAATATCAAACTCCACAAACGGGGTGTAACAGGAATATATCTGTGAACACATCCCTGCTTGCTCTGAGCAGGTAGACACTGTTCTCTTCATTATCCCTGCTAACCAGGCTGGCTTCTACAGCAAGTCCTGCCTCTCTGAAATGTCAAATGTGGAGGAGCAGCAGTGCCAGCAGCCCAGGCACTGTCTTTGTCAGTACTCCTGCAGCAGTCTGGAAGAAATTCCTTCTCAAACAAAGCACACACAAGTCTTAGGAGACTCTCTGAGAGTCTGCAGAGATGGGAGGAGGAGGAGGAGGAGGAAGACACCTGTCTGGATGAACTGTAGCATCCAGTAGCTGTAGCATGAACTGGGTTGCAGNCACCTGTCTGGATGAACTGTAGCAGTTCTGGGGTTGCAACCCCAGGGCTCTCTGCACTGACCTGGCTCTGGCTAAATCACTTGAGGCCTTAATACATGGATTTTCTCTTGCTGCCTTCAAGCTCACATCAGGCACATCAAAAGCCCACCTCGTCTCCTGTCTATCTCTAACAGTAGCCATGTGTCAGCACTTAGGGAGGTGTTTGAGAACAGGGCACAAATGCCATGGTGTTTCCCAAATACTCTTCCAGCCCTTTGCTGGTCAGATTATAAATTCTTTAGGATAGCAGTAATCTTACCCTGTGCTTCTACAACAGGATCCCAGTCAATTTTGAGGCCAGGTAGTGTTTGTATCATATAAAAATAATATTAATTCATGCCCCGTGACTGGCAACTGGAGATGGGTTGACAGCAACATGTTTGTTGCTGCTTCTTTCAGACAGACTGGGAGAGTCATTCCCATGCTCTGAACAGTTTACTGCTCCATCCCCATCACAGGGATTAACACAGACACTGCTAGCAAGGACCCTCTGAGGGTCTAAAAGTGTTACAGATGATAAGTGTATAACAGGAAAGTCAATTATCAGCTAGTAGATCCCAGTGTTACCTTCCAAGGCACTGAATTATGGCCTGCCACTTGCCTTTTGCAGGTCACCTTTCACAGTGTTACAGACCCACATTAAAATGACTTGTGACTAACAACCAAGCAAGGCTTAGTGCCTCTTTATCACTGCAGTGAAAGGAAGGTCTACTCTTTAATATTGCAGAAAAAACCTTTGTGCCTGAGACTTCAGACTGGCTACAGAAGATTTGCATCACTAAAAAGAATTGCTTGGTTTATGTTTTGACACAATTCAGCTCACTGTTTGCATTATTCACAAGCCTGACAAAATCTATTTTTTATAAAGATCTTTTGTTTGGTTTTGTTTTGGTTTTTTGTTTTACACACACACTATGGTAAATGCTTGCTCTGGTCTGGTACCTGCTCGGACTACCCTTTCCAATATAAATGCTGTTATTAAAACAGCTAAAGAATTAGGGATTTCTAAAATGCATTTTAAAAAGTAGGTCAGTGGCACAGCTTCCATAGGATATACATTTTAAAAAAGGTAAATAAAAAATAAATATATAAATATGACCACAAAACAAAGAAGAAACTGAGAATTGCATGCTCAGGGAAATTTCCCTTGGAAGTAGGCGGCTTGTTTGGGAGCCCTACAGCTGTGTTTATGCTGTTAAAAAAAAAAACAAACCAAAAACAAAAACGCAAAAACCAAAACCAAAAACAGAGAAAAAAGATTTCTAGAGACTTAATTAACACCTAAAGGACAAGTATCTATAGCCTAAAGGACAAAACCAAGAAGCTCACATCGTGATTCCTACCTTATCCAGAGCTGATTTTTTTTGGTGAATTCCAGCAGGAGTGGTCAAAACTAAAACTATGTAACACCCACAGCCAAACAATGTCAGCAGCTGGCGAGTCAGCTGGAGCTCAGCCCCTGGCCCCAGTAGTGTAAGAGGGTTGATGTGATGCCTGGGACAAGACTTGCATTCACCTGGAATAGAGAGAGTCTGGGGCATGCTCCATCTTAGAATCACAGAATTGTTTAGATTGGAAAAGACCTTTATGGTCATCAAGTCCATCCATTGACATAGCACTGCCAAGTCCACCATTAAGCCATGTCCCCCAAGTGCCACATTTACATGTCTTTAAATTACCTCCAGGGATGGTGACTCCACCACTTCCTTGGGTAGTCTATTCCAGTGCTTTGCAACACTTTTGGTCAAAATAACTTTCCTAATAAACAATCTAAACTTTCCCTGGTGCAACTGGAAGCTATTTCCTCTTGGTCTGTCACTTGTTGTCTGGGAGAAGAGACCAACTTCCACCTGTCTAAAACCTTCTTTCAGGTGGTTGTAGTTAATACTACAACAGTTGAGTGAGAAGGTCTCCCTGAGCCTCCTTTTCTCCAGGCTAAACACCCCCAGCTCCTTCAGCTGCTTCTTATCAGACTTGTGCTCCAGAATTTTCATCAGCTCCGTTGCCCTTTTCTGGTCTCGCTTCAGTAC
Source organism: Ploceus nigricollis (assembly GCA_013399945.1). Lineage (NCBI taxonomy): Eukaryota > Metazoa > Chordata > Aves > Passeriformes > Ploceidae > Ploceus > Ploceus nigricollis. Next base: position 550,741 of record VXBC01004202.1, on the reverse strand, counting down.
CTCCATGTCATTCTTGTAGTGAGGGGCCAAAACCAGCACAGGATTCAAGGTGCAGCCTGACCAGTGATGAGTATGGGGGGAAAAGCCAGATGCAAGTCATCATCCCCCACTGACTCTCTGACTCAGTGGAATTGTACTGACATTCACCAAGTGTGAAACATTGCTCAGTTTAGTGCACAGCCTTTAGCAAGGGCTGCACACCATGAGTCAGTTACGGCAGCCCTGAAGAAGCCAAGAAGGACTACAGAGTATTCCTCTCTGAGTCACAATTTCCTCCACGCCTGGCTCTTTCCTACAGCTAAAGTTGTGTTATTTGGTAATAATCCACATCTCATGTTCCACATGTACATACCAAGAAGTGTTGAGGGAGAGCTCAGGCTCTGCTCAGGCATGCTCCCCTCAGCCTGAAGCAAGTAGGAATGAAGCAGTGCAGCTGTGAAATAAGATTGAGATTCACCTAAGATTCCAAAAAACAGAGGGCAGAAATATTGTGTCAAGCAGAGCGAAAGCAGACATACAAACAACTGCTCAAGGGGAAAAGACAAAACAAATGCATATACTTCAGGTCAATTAAAATGCTTCAATTCTTGTAGAGTTTCTAAACTTTTTTTGAAAAATAGTATTACAAATAACTTAGAGAAAATTTATAATCTAAAACTTTCTTTGCAAGAAAAGGTTGAAATAATTTTGTTTATCAAGAATAACCAACTTATAGACCTGGTGACCATATACCACCATATTTGGTTGCTGCTTTTTTATTTATCAATTATATTGTTAAGGATCACAACTGAAACTGAATTTTTGAAGAAAATGGACAAAGTTGCAAAGATTTGGCCAATCTACAAAAATTTATAAAGCTCAATGATCTGCTGAATAACTGAAAATTGCTTCATTGGACAAATTGAATATTTCATCTATCACGTATACATTAAAACATTGAATTAATTTTGAGACAGTGGGTGGTTTTTACTCACAGAAAACATTAACCAGGCCTTTTTCATAGTATTCACTGTCCTGCTGCTAAGTGTTCACACAGAGTTGCTCAAGTAACTCAGATTGCTGTATGACACTTCCCCACAAATTCTAATTTGCAAAAATCTTCAGGATTTTCTGAAAGTAAAGGTCCTGCAATGATGTAAATTGTTAATATCATTGCATTCACAAAACTGTGTTCTAAAACTGCTTAATGGTGTTCTTTTATTGGAAGAATTACTCTTGTTCCTCAAGTAAGTATCAAGTTAAGAATGTTCTTGTCTTTCTTTTTTTTTTTTTTTCCTGGAATGCAGTTATTGTTTCATATCATCTTGGAAGAATGGCAAGAAAAGACAAAAAACCACATATAGTGACAATCCAAGTCAATTGCCTGGTGCACCATTTATAGGCTGACCTTAGATCAGTGTGGGCAGTAGATTATTTGGGAAGTACTTTCTGGATTTACCAGCCTGGGGTACTAAATTTTAAAATCTTACCAGTGGCCATGTAGCCTGAATCGTGAAGAAAGTTTATCTATAACAGAACTGAATGCATGCATGTAATCTATCTGCAATCTGAAGGTGTTTTATTTATGTGCCTGCTCTTAAATGTCTAATTAATGAGTCTCTAGTGATGGAGATTAGTGTAACTCATGTCCAGCATGTAATTTATAGAGGAATCCCGTCCTGCTTGATAGAGTTCCCATACCATGAAGGTATCTTCCCCTTCTACCAGCTTGGTATGCAAAACCTTGACCTGGGAAATGTAGCTCTCCTGTTCTCATTATAATGCTCTGTTGGCACAAACTGCCTTCTGATGTGGGAAAGAAAAAGTCATCATTAGCAATGAAGCTTACTAGCAATGGATTGGTAATTAATTTAATCAGTGTGATGGTCTTCCCTTCACTCCATTTTGCCTAACGAAATGCCAGCATGAAGTGAACCCTCCAGTTACAAGTAAGCAGTGGGTAGAGACTATCCCTTCCTTAGCCCTGGAAGACGCATCCAGCTCTGACCATCACTGAAGCAAATGGTCAGAATGTTTTATGACTGAATGAGGAAGCATTTTTAAAATGAGTCCAATGCCACTTGTCTTGTGTGCCATCTTTCTCTTCATCAAAAATCAGACAAATATCTCTCTAGACATCAGGAGGAACAGATGGATCTATCTGACTGCATCTTCATTTCCTCAAAGCATCATATTTGTAACCATTTACATCCAGGCCTAATCAGATTTGATGACAAGACTAGCTCTTGTTAATGCTCAAGCTCCCTACCTGGAGTACTGCATTGAGTTTCGGGGTCCCCAGAATAAGACAGAGACGGACCTGTTGGCCAGGTCCAGAGGAGGCTATGAAAATGCTCAGAGGACTGAAGCACCTCTGTTATGGAGACAGGCTGAGAGAGCTGGGGTTGTTCAGCTTTGAGAAGGGAAGGCTCCAGGAAGACCTTAGAGCACCTTCTAGTGCCTAAAAGGGCTACAAGAAAGCTGGAGTGGGACTATTGAAAAGGACACAGAGGACGAGGAGTAATGACACTTCTAGCTTAGATATTGAAAAGCAACTCTTTCCTGTGACGGTGGCGAAGCACTGGCACACGTTGCCCAAAGAAGTTGTGGCTGCCCATCCCTGGGCAGGTTGGATGGGTCCGTGAGCAACCTGATCTAGTGGAAAGTGTCCCTGCCCATGGCAGGGGACTTGGAATTAGATGGTTCACAAGGGTATGGAAGCAAACAGTTACTTTTGCTTCTGTATCTCTCATACTCAAGAGAGGAAGGAATATCATTTGTCATAGCCTGATGATGGAAGGTGAGTGAGGCTTCCACTCAGGAATAACAGAAATTTGAAGAGGGCTTTCAGCTGCTTCAGCAATAGGAGTGGATTCAGTCATCTAGAGTAGTGACTTAAGGACCTAAGGGCAGAAAACTGCCCTCTTCTAGTATGAGCAAAGTCTGCCAGGGGCTGCAGTTTGTTCTGCTATGGAGATGACATGACAAAATAGAAACGGAAGTTGTGCTGTAATTTCTTGTGAAAGCAGTTAGGCCACCATTAGGAAAATTCCATGGAAAAAACAGGAAAAGGGTTAGACTGAATCCTTTTCCATTTTCCTGGCTGCCTTCTGAGACTGTCATTTTGCGCTTCTGCTGCATAGCCCAAGTGTCATGTCCATCAGACCTGCCCTTCTGCACTGCAAGTTTGCCAAAGACAGAATAACAGTGTCAAGTAGCCTCCACTGTTATTCCAGCCCTATTATAGTCATTCTTTTGTGTAATGTGCAAAAAAACCAGTTTAAATTACTATTTACCATCTTTACATGTGTCATATGGCAGTTTCCCTCTCCCTAGAAAGAGCTCCTTGGTAAGTGGTAAGCCCTCAAAATGATAAAAAACAAACAAGTCTTCTCATATGCATTGAGACTTGCATTGTGGAGAATCAAGAGAGTCAATTTGCCTTCAGTCATTTATTGCCACACTCATTGCAGCACTCAAGTGGGTCAAGGTAATGTTAGCACTGAGCATTGTGATGGGGAGGAAAGTTAGTGCTGGCTTTGTGTCCCAGAGGCTTTTAGGAGACAAAAGCAAATCAGCTAAAGAAATAAAATAATATGCTGCTGATTTTTTTTTTTTTTTTTTCTAGCTGGGGGTCACTACATCTGGCAGATATTGTGAGAGCTTTGTTTTTTCTTTTTCTTGAGCCGTACAGTGAATTTTGCTTGGAGGAAGCCAAGTGAATCCAGGTCAACTTGATTAGAACAAAGGAAATAGGCTTTGCATATGATGGTAATTTGCCCCAGCCCTTAGCTGCAAAGAGCACAAAATCTCATGGGCTTGTGCAGGTTAAAGCCTGAAGAGTAAGGCTGCAACCACTTCCAAGTTATTTAAATACCCCACATTATTTACAGTTATTTTGATTTCTGAATCCTTCACTTGAATCACTCAATATTCACAACAGCATAACAAGGATCCATACCCTGTCATGTTTGCAGCATGACAGGATGTAAAACACCATTGCCTGTCCAGATCAAACAAGGTCAGATTATTAAAAAACAAATCAATCTGTTATTGTTTAATGTGCTGCTCACTGTGACTTGCATACGTGACTGACCAAGAGAAGCACATCATATTGTGTGCAAGTCATTTTAGGTAAAGATGGCTCATCAGGGTTGAGATGGTTAAGGGGTCTGCATAGTTTTGGGAGGATGGCAGAAAAGAAAATGCAATTGAACTTCCTGAGAAGAATTGAAGTCAAAAATATTACAAGGTAATGAGGTATTTATTAAAAATACTCCTTCGCGCTTTCATAGGTCTGCTCATATGACAGATGACAGCCAGCTAATCCTCCTATGCACTTTGCAAAGTGGTTATGTAAGTGCTGTCCCCATTTTGTAGGTGGGGAAAGAAAGGCTGGAAAAAACCCCCAATCATTCTCATAGCAACAGAGAGAATTAATGCAAGAACTGGAGTCTGCAGGAATTTTACTTCTCCCTTTGCGTTACTCTTATATGTACACTATGTTCCCTTAGTGGTGAGTTCCGAGCTCTGTTTTTGTCTCATTCTTTCTTCTCTCTCTCTTAAGTGACCTGATTTTATCTTTTTTTAACATGAAGAGAGGCTCAGCAGCATCTCTTGTTTGTGTGCATACAGAGGCTTAGAGAAGCACTTCAAATGTGGGGCATCTGTTGTAACCCTTCCTTGGCCATGATGCCCCCTTCTAAAAAATGCCCAGCTTCATTTGCCTGGAAAATCATCAAAGGGGTCTGTAAGAAAAGGAAAACACAAAGTTGGACAAACTGATCATGTGTAAGCTCATCCTATATTGGGGGTTTTCTTGAAGACTTGGAAGTTGTACAGTTTCTCAAAAATTAACTCTGTAAGTTCAAGAAAAATCATAGTATCTTTTTCTGTCACATCTACAGTCAGCCTGTTTTCTCTCTCCCTCTTCATGTGATTACTTCACTTTGAAGAAGATTTTCTTGATCAAAATCCTGCTGCTTATTGCTCCTTGTAGCACGATGTAAACACCATGCTGGCATCTTTAAAGGTTTTGCGAGTCTTTATTCTGCAAGTGTGAGGAGTGAGGCAGAGCAAAGGAGGCTGTTATACACTGCTGTCCTGGTGCAAATGAGGAATTCTCACTCAGCCCACATGCATTTGATTCTCCATCACAACTTCCAGAGAGGGCTCATATTTTGTGCAGGGATTTGCTTACCTGTGTACATAAGGCTTCACCACCTTTTTAGATCTCACCTTCACATATGGAATCATCCAGCTAGATGAACTGTAAGCTCAAAGGAGTTTTCTAGGCATAACATCTTATCAGCCAGCCCTTTTGTTTTACCAAGTCCTATCATAGGCTGTGCTTTAGCTTAGGAACCTATTTGGAGAGGGATCATGTATAGGAAGGGTGTCAGATACACGTTCCCTGCCAAATTGCTTTTGAACTTATCTGTCCTGTGTAGCTAATGGGACAGAGGTCTGGGTTGCTTCACTTTTAAAGATAAAGATAAAAACTGACTGTTTTCTTAGAACAAGCATATGAAGTGCTTGGGAAGTTGCCATGACTTCCACCAAGCCTGGGAGTCAAGTGGCTCCCAGGTGGCTGCACTTGGAGCTGGATAGGAAAAAAGTTCTTAGCAAAACCTGCCTGCCCAGCCTTCATGAAAAGCACACAAGCCTCATTTTTTTCCCACAAGTGTTAGTTTGATGTTGAAAGAGAAACATGAAACAGGTAGCTTGGGTTGCTTTGTCTTGATCAAGGATTTGGATGGATCTTCAAACATCCCAGTTCTTGAAAGTGCGTCTCTGCAGCTTGTTCTAATGCTTGCAATTAAATTAGGTAGAGCTGGTGCCCCAGTGCTGCAAATGTGGAAGCCAACACTGTCACACAGGTGTAGAGCTGGCATTAGAGCAGAACTCAGTGAGCTTTATATGAGGCATTAGGCAAATCCCTATTTAACAGGTTACAGTTTTGAATTTTCAGCCTACAAATAAGAAAAAATTTTAAGACTTGACATCCAGACCTAAGAGTTTTTCTTCTGACGCTTGCTGTTAAAGGCTCTATCTGCTCCCTGTGCCAGCCAGAGAGGAAATGAGCTCTGTGCTGTTCACATGCTTTCATCCTGCCTCTGCAGTGTTTTGTTCTCCAAGGACTAATTGCCAATGTGATCCAAGCAAGAAAAGGAAACTTTCTGCAAACTCTGCTATCTCATCACAAACTAGCCTTGGGGTGAAACTAGCCTGGAATAGAATGAAAAGCTCAGGCATCTGACACAGGCATCCACTGCTATATGAGATGCCGCAAGGTGTTCTAAAAGGTGGACATGAGATGGGCAATAAGCTGTGGGATACCCCAGGAGATCTCAATCAGAACTACAAGTCCCTACTTAGGCAAGTGAGTAACTCCTTTGGAGTTTTGCTGTTGAACGCATAAATGCTAACATTTTTTTCCTCAGGATGTGGATCCTATAAATATGTGGCGTAAAGTATAAATATATGGCATAAAATCTGACTTTCAGATAGAAGCGAATTTATTTTAGACCCTTTATAGTTTTGGAATAATTTCCTCATTATCCTCAGCCAGTGTGGGAAAGGCAGAGTGGGGTCTGAGTGCATGGAGGGATGGTTTTGTGAAGCTGATGGAGGGTGTTGAGTTAATACCCCCAGTCCCTCCAGACTGCTGTCTGGCACCTCATTCATCTGAAGACCTCTGAGCATATAAGGTCTGTGATAAACAAAGGCGGTCTGTCTTGTGCCTCTGGGTTTCCAGTGGCTTATTAAAGATTGGATTGTTTAATGTTATCCTTTAACAGAGAGATATTTCTGTGGATAGGGAGACTCCTGTGTCACTGGAAAGAGCAAGGCTTTCATGTTCCTTGTTTAAACCATTTAAGCGGTGATGTTTTGCTGTTTGACATGCCATTGCTTCTTGCGCTTTCTAAGCAGTCCCATTCCTTCATTCCTTGTGGTTAATTATTGCTCTCATTCTCTTTCCGGCACGTTTTCTGCTCTGTTACTGGATCCATAGGGGAAAAGTGACTGAGGGAAATAAGCACAGGACCAAGGAGCAGAGAATTAACTGTCCCCATGGGAAGCTTGAGTTACTGGCTGCCACACATGCACATTTTCATTGCTAACAGTGAAGGAAAAGTTGACAAAGAGCTTGTCACCAAGAGCAGAATACAGAGGAGCAGGAAGAATTTCTGCAAGTCGTTTGTATTGCCCACACATGACAGCACAGTGCATGCAGTTCACATTCAATTATTACTTTTTATTATTCATTATTTTCATTGCAGTAAAATCCACAGGTACCAGCCAGGATTGCAGCAGCATTGTGAGTGATTCTATTCCAGCACAGACTGGAATTTTTTAGCAGTATAACTATGTCTTCTGAGAATATAAATATTCTACTAAAATAACTGTACTGTTACAAACCATAGTACTGCATCACAGCAGACCTGACTTTGACTTTTGCAGCTTATTCCCTTTCCCACACAGAACAGATATTATGTAGGTGTAGACATTTCACTGTTGTTTTGAGTATTTGTATTTGAATACAGCCACAGCAGTTAGATGCCGCTGCAGTTTCAGGCAACATCAGTCCGCAGCTAAATGCGTGTAAGACAGACCCTGTCCCAGAAGGCATCACATCTCAGTAGACAAGTGGGAAAGGAATAGGAGGCATAGATGAGTCATAATTCTGTTGAATGATGGCAATGGACAAGATGCAGGTATCATCCCTGAATCTGGATGGCATTTGCTTTTACAATAAGAGACAAACTACTCTTCACACTAATTCCATGTCAGTGTCAATACATCTCTACTGAAGTTAATGAAAAGCAGGGGTAGTTCTAGCTAGACCCCACCTGTCTAAAGGTCTGGTTTGCTGTTTGCAGCTCTGGGGAATAAATGTGCCAGGGGCTTCTCAAAGAGTAGCTGGCTGCAATCTTTAGTTTTGCAGCCTGAAAGAGCACTTCTATTCTGATCCACCTTGTAGAGTGTCTTGGGCATCTTCTTCCCAATCACTAAATAAAACAGATATAAGAAGGAATTCAGGTCCTGTTACAGTTTTATATAGTTTCTGCCACATTTGGGAAGTTGGCTTTGACTTGTGACCAGAGATGTTCAAAAACTTGTGAGAATAAATGTACCTGGAGGATTTTTTTAAAGGCTAAGTGTGACAAATACTAAAGGAGACAACTTCTAATGACTCTTCAGATTTTAGTGCAATGGCTCTGAAATCAGCTGTTGGGCAGCTCAGGAGCTTGTTGCTCCTACAAGTGCAACTTGAAGGCAGAAGGCAACTGTTTTGTACAAGAGATTATTACTCAAGACGGGTAGCATGGTCTGTGCAGCATGTAGGCTTTGTTAATGCTTTATGTATCCACAAAGCTTTGTGCTTGAGATTAATTCTGTTACTATCCATGTTCTCAGAATATTGTTTCAGGTTGGCACCAATGGCATAGTGCTCGTTTGTAGTGGGTGTAGAATCAGAAAAAGACTGAACAAAGCAAATAATCCTATAAATTCCCAGCAAATACGCTAGGTTGGAACAACAACCTCTAAATGTTGCTGAATTTTTAGGATGTTTTGGTCAAATACAGTTATAAAAGCAGCAAATGCCAGTTTATAAACTTTTGATGGCTATGTGCAATATGTCTATGGATCTGTATGTTTTAAATACCCTGTCTGTGCATAAGAATGCATAAAAGCATGTGAATTATCTTGTTTTATCACTTCCTGATTGATTGTGATCTCCGCAGTCCTAACCAATACACTAGTAGATTTAAGAAGCATTTTGATTCAAATTTTAGCCTAAAGTAGAGATATACATGTCAGAGCTAAAGTGATGTGTTGACTTCATGGCTGGCAGTGAGTGACAAATATGAGTGAGAAAATTGCTGGTATAGATTTAAAGCTGAGAAAACAATGGATTGAACTACTAAGGCATGGCATGACATGGCATTGAGCTAAACTGCTCCTCTGGTGAGATGCTTGCATGTGGTGTTTTAAAATATCATCATCAGATATGCATGATGAAGATATGTCAAGTATAAGCAGTTAAAGGACCAAAGAAAAGCAAATCATCAGTGGGAGAACAATTGTCGTGATATCACAAAAATAAGTAAGTGATTGCAAAAAGAACTGGGATCACAACCTTCAAGCTGGAATACTAGAAGCCTCCTGAGATGCCAATATGCCAGTGCTGCTCAGTATTATCGTAGCTTGGGAAAGAAAAACAGTTATTCAGAAACATCTCATAAGTATCAAATTCATCACAAAAGTGTCCCTGGTCATGGGAAAAAGAGAGAAGTGCTGGAACAACTGCTTGTGACTAGGAGATGGTCAACAGCATCCTTTATTATCTGAACTGGAGTGTCAGAAAAGGACTGGAAAACTGTGGGCTAATGTCCCTGGAAATAGTAATGTATGGAGCTCATTCCATATAGCCAGGAAACAAATCTGTGTATCCTGCTTCCCAGTTAGTGCTGTCTCTAGGCAAGACTGAGTCATTGCATCCTTGTTTTGTCAGCAAAGTGGACAATTACTGGGCTATCTGTGCCATATGTTAGTTAAATACTAATTGTAAGTGTTACCTTATCTGGAAATTTCTACATTAACTAGCAGAAGGTTTAGGTTCCTGATTTTAGGTGCTTTGTGTTGCTTGTAAATAGGTGTCTGAAATACTCTGAAGTGTTTTATATGAATTCTCACTTACTGTGTTTGTTGTGGTCACCTTCTGCATATGGCCATCTAGCCAGGAAAAGGTTGCCTGAAATCTCCACTTACTGCACATTAAATTGCATTGTTATGGTGTGAGTAGCTTCTAGACTGCTTGCAAAGGTTCTTGGTTGGTGTTTCTTACTGTGTTCTGATAACCATCAGATAGATAGATTACAAAGTTATATATATTTTGTCTTCATCCCGACTTCCCATTTACTTCCCTAACTGTGGCCTGTGATGGTACAACAAGCAGCTGTCTGTCTCTCTCTTTCAGAATGCATGATATGGCACTGTTAGCAGGACAGCACAAAACTTGTTATCCAGATCCAAATCCTTTCAAAATATCTATCTCCTCAACTCCTATAAAACAGGAAGGGGAAGAAAAGGACTGGATATGGGCCCCTGATGTGTTGAGCAGAAGACAGTAACCAATCATTTTACAAAATTTTACCTGTGTTTGGCATCATCTATTGAGTCTGCACTTGACACAACTGAATTTTGAAATGACCGTGGACTGGTCTGTCTGTAATCACTGGGGGGTAAGAGCTCAAACCTTGTTTCAAGTACCAGGGTGTCAGATCAAAGGACTTCTTACTTCCAATTTAATTTTAAAGTTAGTAGTAATTATGCTATATTTCTCTTCCATGGATAGTCTGGGCTGTACCACAGGTCAGAGCTTATTTTCATTGCATGCTGATTTAACTCAGAAGGTTTCTGCTGGATTAGGTGAGATACAATGAATATGGGAGGAGAGGTCCTCTATCTGTAAGTGCTGCTGTTAAGAAATATTTCTGGATTTCAGACTCATTTGGGGGCTGCTTAATTTCCAAAATAAGCTTCTCTGATTCGCCATACATAATCTGCATACTCTATAGGCAGACAGGGATCAGCTATTCACTCCACAGCCTGAAATGCCTGAGGCTCTTGTCTCTGCTTATATCCATTAGAGGTAAACCAAGGCTGATTATAGGGAACACTGTACTTCTGATCATGTCAATGAGCATAGCTAGCAAGTGTTCTGGGGGCAGATTCTCATCTCATTTGCATTGGTGCAAATCAAGAGTAATTGAGTTATTCCAGTTTCAGAGCAGGCAAACTGCCTTAATAGGATTTTCTGTCTCAATAAAGATATTATTGAATCCAGCCAGTGACTCTGTTCTGACGCTGTTTTCCTTTGATTTTATGCTGATATACAGTGTTTAGCGTTAGTTCAGAGCGAAGTCTACGTTGTGTAGACAAGGACACTTGGGAACGAAGTACATTTGAGTCACAGTTCTGGGACCACTTATTTGCTGAACAGGGTGTTCAGCAGTTACTCCTAAAAGAGGCTGTTTCCAGCAAGTCACGTACTTGCCTGCTGGCCCCAGTCAAATCCAAGCTCCAAGGAAACCAGTGGCCTCCTGTGCCATGATCACTCACTGCAGAAATGGGTGAAGAGAAAGGCATCTCATGCAGCAGAATGACATTAAGCTGAGAGATAAAAGGCGCTCCTTAAAAAAAAAAAAAAAAGCTTTAAAGATGATTTTAAAACAGAAAATTCTTCTTCACATGACCCTTTAAGACAGCATAAGCCTCTTTTTGTTTCCTGTCTATTTCGGCCTGTTCCTGGTCAAGAGCGCCACAGCTAATAATTGTGTCAGAAAACCTTCCTGTCTGAAAATGATCTCTTCCTAATGGATAGATGATTCCATATGGTTTCATATGTCATAGATGGAGAGAGAACATATTGGACGACTGGCCACAGCTGGCAATTCGTGTTAGTGCCATATGGATAAATGAGCAAGCTCTCCTGCATTGTGTATTTCAAGTAAACCATTTATCTAAACAGGTGCTGACCCACTGGGAATGCATTTTTATGGTCAAGCTTGCAGCATGCAGTGACACGAGCTGCTCTGTTCACCCCTCCTATGTCTGCAGTGCAAACCCACGACATTTATGTATCATTTGCCTCCATTCTGCGTAACTCCAATGTCCATAAAAGCACACCTGGGCAGACTCTTTGTAAATGAGACCTGAATCTGGCTTATTGAACTGTGTGGATATTGTAAGACCAGTCTCCTAAATCCTCTTTGGGAATCAGTCTGTGATATTCACTACTAATAGATATTGCTATATCATATGCAGGGAATTAAAATCACCCCATTTATGAGGCTATATAAATAAAGAATCAGATTTTCCACCTCCTTGAGCTACTGTGCTCCATCCCTGATTCCAGATGAAATTTTTACACTCCTTTCCTCTCCATGCCATAATCGCCTCTTTGTCTAAACATGCTTCATTTTGGAATTCCTCTTGCTTACATTCCTAATATGTGTGGTTCAAGGTACTCGCTGACTGATTTATGCTAGGCTTGTATGGCTCACTTGGAAATGGAGCAGAACACATTCCATCCACCTGTGTAATAAAGCCAGCTGGTGCAGGGTGGGAGCACTCAAACTGCAGCAGAAACAAAATTCGCCTAAGTTTTGACTCAGTTATCTGTCTCTCTATCAACTCTTCTGATTGTCTGTGGTATTAAAATCACACTTAGGGAGGAAGCCCTTATGAAAAAAAAAGCAAAACCTCTAATTGTACTGTTTATTCTAATTATTTTGTTATTTCTGTGTCACTGCCAGCACCAGATACCGGGGTGAAGGAAAATGCTTTGTCTGCATTTCTGAGCAAGTATTTTGATAAGAACACAGCTCTTTAAATATGATCCTAACATTCAGAAAGTTTTAATATCAGTAAAACTCTCTGGGCTTCTTCCAGAATCACTGAATCACAGAGTGGTTTGGGTTGGAAGGGACCTTTAATGGTCATCTAATCCTACCCCTCTGCCATGGGCAGACACCTTCCACTATGCAAGGTTGATCAGAGCCCTGCCGTCCTGACCTTACATGTTTCTAAGGATGAGGCATCCACCACCTGTGTGGGCAACCTGTGCCAGTGTCTTACCACCCTCACTGTAAAAACTTCTTTCTACCTGCTCTAAGTCTACCCATTTTTAATTTAGATCCATTTCCCCTTGTCCTATGACTGCAGGCCTTACTCAAATCTGTCCCCATCTTTCTTATAAGCCACTTTTAAGTACTGAAAGGTTACAATAAGGTTTGTTCTTTGCCTCTTTCCATCAGCTTTACAAGCAGTGTAACTCTTGTTTTTATCACAGGNTTTATATAAGAATAAATTTAGTCAGTTTGGTGGTAAATCAATCTACAATCTAAAACTCAGGTAAGTAATTTCATTAATGAGATTTGATTTGGATCCCCTATTCACAGCTCTATCAGCCTTATGGTGTGCAAAGATGGAAAGAGTTAGTTTGGGTAGGAAAATCAGGAATTCTGCAGTGGTTGGAGGAATAAGCCTGACAGACACCCCATGCTTTTCCCTGCTCAACAGTTACACATCACTAATAGTTCACTTGTGACTCCTTGCAAAGTGAGAAAACAGAATAAACCTCAACCCGACACTATTTCTTATCTCCCATCATCTACTCTGCTGTACCCACATCGAAGATGCCTGTTCCCTTGTGTTTGTTCATTTGTGCTCATCTATTCCAAACAGGAGTTAAGCTTTTATAGTGTAACAGTAATAAGGCAGCTTAAATAGCAAGTTCTCAGCTGTGTTTGGTGCACACTGTGCTGTGGGAGATTAAAAAGAAAATCAGAAAGTGCGTGATGGAGATTAAGATGGTTTTGAATTGCTGCGTAGAAGACTGAGTCCCCTTTGTGCCTCTTATTTGCTGTTTGAAGTACTGTTACTTAAGCTCAGTGTTAGGGGGGAATGAAAAAAAAAAGTCTTCCTGAGAGGATGTGAGAAGCCATTTCAAAAGACGATGCCTCTCCAGTAAATAAAGCACAAATGTTTCGGGTCAGCACTGAAATGGTGGATGAGATGGAGTTTCACCCAAAAGAAGACTTGTTTAACCAGGAGGCTTTCAAATCTCCTGGCTGAGATAAAGAAGATCAAAGTGTTTAAACACGTTGATCCACTACTGAGGAAAATTTAGTGCTGGCAACAGACAGCAGCTGCAGTGTAGCTGGCGTGTCTAAACTCACAGCAGGGCACTAATTGCTCCTATGGATATAGGTTTGCTTTACAAAACCAGGTCTGAAGGATCATCATTCTCATTCAGAATGATGGAGATCTATTGATAAGAGGTAAAATGCCAATCTACACTACACAGCAGCAGGAGGGATATAGTCCTGGGAGCTGAGCAAGAGGGATGCGTGAGGATCCTCTGCTTTTTTTCAACTTCTATTGTGCAGGGAAAGACCCATCAATTTACTCAAGATGATAACATTAGCTTGACACTTTCCTTGCTAATTAAATGAGGAAGAGTAGCTCAAGTCAAAACTTAATGTCATTTGTACAACATATTGTCCTGAGAGGTAGCCTGGATAGGGGAGCTTTTGCCATTAGAGAATTACAAATTTTCTATAGAAGCAGAAATGTTATTTTAATACAAATTATTAACTGGACAGGGATGGGATGGTAGTAAGGCTGATTATAAAAAATAATTCAGTGAACTATTCCTGAATTCAGTGAATTTTTCCTGGTACAAACACAGCTGTAAAGATACTTGTGACAAGTCAGGTGGAGGGGCTGTTATGGCAACTCATTAAACAGGTTCCTTCTTGCTGTCCCAGCACATGACAGAATGTGTGCTCCTGTTTAATTAAAGGGCTAAATAGAAAGACAGTCTGAATTGAGGGTTAGTGATGGCACTTTTCTCATGGCACAGAAGTTGTTTCTGGCAGAGTTAGGAGCTGAGTGGGATTTTTGCATTTGGGTGTGAATATTGTGAGGTTTGAGTTCTTCTGAATATCCATTTTTTATTTAAGGGAAATTAAGAAAAATGCTGTAATTCTTATCCACAGAGTCTTCCTTACAATGTATCATCATAGGTACGCAGTAAGAAACAAAGGCAGCTCAGCCACCCCAGTCTTTCCAGTTGAGAAGGAGAGACATCTTGGCTCTGGCAGGAAATTAAATGCTCCTGTGCTGAGTCACTACAGTACAGTACAATATACCAATCTAGCTCCAGCTGTTCAGCCCTCATGTGCTATTTATAGTTCTCTGGATAACAGAAAATTTCACTACATGTATATATATGTGCGTGTGCGTATGTCCAGCCACATAAATAAAAGTGTATGCTTTGACCTTTTTTAATACCACCTTATTCTTGGGATTTTCCAGAAGTATCTAAATTATTCACCCTGGGTTTTCAGAATAGGCAAAGTAGGGAGCAAGGGGCATTCAGAGGCCACAGACTTCTCCTGTCATGACAAATGAAAACTTTTCCATACCTCTAACCTTGGTTGCTCCCTTGCAATAGGGACTCCCGTTAAAGTCATTCAAATGTCAATACACTGCCTAAATACAGGAGGTAAATTCTTCCATGGTTTCCAGAGAGGGCATCACAGCATGCCTACGTTTGCCTCAGCATGAGGGCCAGCAGGGCAGCCTACCAAGCACGCAGCAAGGGGGTAGACATTAACGTGTTGTGAGCTGCAGAGGTAGGATACTGCTACGAATTTATTCTCTGATGAATTAAAGGTTTTATTCATTTGGGATGTCCCAGGACATCCAACCTGGCCTTTCTTTACTCATTTGGAAAGGTGCAGGTCTTTCTCAAGTGATGGATTTGACCTGCCAGCCCAGATGATGCCTGACAGAGGTGGTGACATCTCTCAGGGTCAGAAGCACACTTGGTCAGACCCAGGTAAACCACTGCCCGTACCCCTTTGGGCCTGTCGAGTCTTGGGGCGTGATCACATTGAGCTGGAGGAAGAGGCACAGGAGAAGGAATCAGAAGTCCCTTATGATCCACTGGGAGTGTTTCCCTTTCTCAGCACCCTCCCCAGCAGTGTTACAGCACCAGGAAGGGAGGAGTCAAGGGTGAGGAGCACATCCTCCCAACACAGAAGCACTCAGATTCAGGAGCAGTGTCCTTGCCCTCTGTTCACATTGTACTGCAACTATCTAACCCACTACCTGTTGGTCTGCTCTAGCATCTATATAATTTTTTAATTTCTGAGAAAACAGCTTTTAAAAATATGTTCAAATATTATTTCATGTCCATTTCAGGTACCATTAATTTGATGCAATAGTTATACAGAGAGCTTTTACTTTGTACATCTTGTTAATTACTGGTGTCGGGCATTTTGTATTCTACCCTTAAGAAATTTGCCAAGATAGATTTTTTCAGTGGATTTTTTGAGGTGAAAGTGCCATCAGTGGTAAGTGGCATAAAAGCTTTGCAAGGAATTCTCACTTTTCCTCAATATTTCCAAGCCAGAGCATGTCAGAGTTCAGATGTACAAATTACTTACAAAATGACCAGATTGGATCTGTAAGGTGAGATGCAGCAGTATTCATAGTTTACAAGAATACAAGAATGGAGTCCATATAGCTTAGTCCACAGTTTCCAGCCTTTATTAGGGTCAAGTTTTCCATCCTTGAGCTCAATAGCTGTGCTCCTCTAAACTTCTCAATGTCAGCTTACCTACCCTCTGGCAAAAAAAATAGGGGCAGCAATTACCCATCCTTTGAAAGCTTTGGAAGGGTTTTGGATTAGATCAGCAACGGATAAAGGGGAAGACTATTCCTTCCATTTAACAGCTTTAACGAAAAGTGTATTGATGGTCAAATTACGTTTTATTGCTGGTCAAGGCTCTGCTGAAAGACCTGAAGCTGCTACAGAATCAAGGAACAATTACAGAAACATCTGTTGTGAACTGGGCAACATACTGTGATACTTTTCTAGGCAATACAAAAACTCCTTTCTTTTACAATGACATTTTAAATACGCAGTTCAAATAGGCCAGAAGAAATGTTTTTACTTATTAAATGAACTCAACAGAAAAAATATTTTTCCCACAGATAAAGGAGTAGCTGAAAAAATGATCCAGAAGCCAAAGAAGACTTTTTTTTCCACAGTAGACCAGGAAAATATTTATTTTGGCCATCCTATTGCACAAAAGGCATATTTTAATGCTTTGAATTTTGCTATATGGATTATGAGCATGTCAAAGCAAATTTTGAAGTAAAATCCAAAAAAAAGGTTTCACATGTGCAAGAACGATGGTTTTCTAAAATGTTTACAAGCCTTGATCAGATGGATATTGAATCCTATAATGTTTTGGGTTGGAAGGAACCATAAAGACTGTCTAGTTCCAACCTCCTTGCCATGGCAGGGACACCTTCCCCTAGACTAGGTTGCTCAGAGCCCCATCCAGTTTGGCGTGGAACACTTCCAAGGAGGAGGAATCCACAACTTCTCTGGACAGCCTGTTCCAGTGCCTCATAGTATGGTGTGTTAATTTTAAACTCTGCAAGTAGAGGACGGATTTTTCTGTGGGAGAGAGGTTGTTGCCTTTTGATACAATTTCTTTGTCCACCAGAAATCTAAGTTCAATGAGTAAAACTTGCAGAACCGAAGCAGCTCAATCAAGGTTGCAACTTTGCAGGCTGATGAAAATGCCCTGTTTCTTTGCTCCAGTTGGCCAGAAGAGGATATTTTGTCCTTGAGTTCTCCTGGCTTGATAAAATAAGTTATTTACCAAATTTGTTATTGTGGTCTATTGCAATATTTTGAACAGTGTCATTACTGAAATGCTGCTCAGCCTTTGTTAGTGCAGCATTAAAATTAATGACTGGTGGAGGGGTTATACATTTGCACTGAGAAAACAGCTTGGAGTGAGACTCACTCACTGGTAACTCATTCAACTAAAACTAGACATGTAACTTAGTCTAGGCCGATAGCTCTTTGACTTCTATTATGCAGATATCTGAAGTTAGCTGGATACATCTCTGATGACCAAAGCGTATGCAAGCAAATGAGACTTAGGTATGGCACAGTTAAAAGTAGAACATGAAAGCTAATTTTTTGCGCAAAGCATATCTGGTGATCTTGCAACAAGTGAGAAAGAAGAGCTTGGTACACAAAGAGCACAGCACTGCAATTCATTGATGAACATTAAAATGTAATTCTTCTGGGATGCATTCTACATCCTTTACTTGTGCTATCATTTCCTAGAAATCCAATTTTTTGCTTGAAATTACTACGCACTGAGAAAATTATCTTATTTCTGAGAAGCCTCCACTGTGCAACCTTTTTTTAACCTGTTCTATAAACCACTTAAAAAACAGCTTCACCTTCTTAAAGGAAAAAAAAACCCCCAAAACATAAAAAAAGCCAACCAAACAAGGACAACATAATAGACAAAATACAGTGAAATGGCCCTTACAACAGAACTGGAACAGACTGGGATGTGCAAAACACTCACTCCACTGGGCACCATTCTGGCTGATGCAGTTCAAAATTGACCACTTCCCTGGGCAGCTTGTTCTAGTGCCTGACAACTCTTTCAGTGAAGGGATTTTCCGTGATATTCAATCTAAACCTCCCCTAAATTTAGCACAATTTCCTCTTGTCCTGTTGCTTGTTACCTGGGAGAAGAGACCAATCCACACCTTGCTAAAACCTCCTTACAGGGAGTTGTAGAGAGTGAAAAAGTTATGGTGTTGGTTGGGCTTCAGTCACTGCAAAGCAAAATGCCATCTTACAGAAAGGCATCCTTTGGCTCTGCATAACCCAAATAGACTCTCTTCTGCTTTCATTTGCTGCCTTTTGGAACATGCCTATGATCTCCAAACCCATCAGCCGTGCCTTTCTGTTCTCCATGGGGGAACAAAATAATGAGATGTTGTCCTGTGAACAGGGCTTCATTTGGGAGGATGATTTTCAGCTCATTTTTATGTGTGCTGTCTTCACTTCCTGCCTCGCTCCACTTAGTCGCCGTGTCAGCGTCATCTCTTACAGCACAGGATGATAATGGAAAAGGAGCTGGAGAGAAAAGTGCAGCACAGGCACAATGGGAAGCAGCAGAGACCGGTATATGCAGACATATATGTGTTTACTCCTGGTCCTAAGTGTCTCCAGCTCGTTAGGCTGTCCTCATTCAGCCACAGCCCTCTCAGGGAACACTTGACTTCAAGCACATGTTGAAGCTCTGCTGTTCCCAGTGAGACTTAAACTTGTTCTTAATGGTAAATATCTGCTTAAAGAATTATTTGCAGTTGGAACATGTTTCCTACCTGAAAATATAGAACTGCTTTGTGGGTCCTCCAGTCAGGAGCAAAGATGGGGACTAAAGTATTCTTGGCCAGAAAAGCCAATTAGTATGAATGTCCTTGGTGAGGGTATGTCCATGACCTTTCCTCACCCTCCCACTGGCAGCCAAGCAGCCAGGCCATCTTTGACCATTTCTCTGTCTTTGAGGTTGGCACTAATTATCTCAGGAAAGGCATTTTCTTGCAAGGTGGGCACTGCCATTAGGAACTCAGTTGATACCACAGTAATTCAGGGGCACCTCACCTACTGTGAGTTAATCAAAGCAGGACACCAGCTAGGAAAATCTCTGCTCTTTCCAGCTCTGAACACTGCTTAGACCCTCCAGTTGCTTTTTGAATATATGATACATTTGGAAATAGCATGTCTGAAAAACCCCCAAGCAAGCAAACTCCAAAGCAATCCAACCATCAAAAGTCTGTACTAAAGAGCACAGGTGGCAAGAAATTTTTCTTTCCTTGTGTGTGGTCCCTGATGAAGATGCCTTGTTTTCACAACACTTCTAATGAGAGCATTTTTATTTTTGGATGCTCTTTAGGGTAAAATGTAATACATCAAAATAAATCATTGCATCGTATGTCTGTTACAAATGAAAGTTGATGCACCAAATGTCAGGGTTGCTTGCTTTGATGAATCAATGAATATTGACAGTTTTGCTAACTGTGGAAGAAAGAAATGGCAATGAAGGGGAAATGTTGACTTGGAACAAATATATAAATATAAAAATTAAATTTCAATAAGATCATACAGATTTAGTGATGATGTTGTTTCTCCTTGTGCTTTAATAGAGAAACTGTGTATCTTTTCCCCTCCCATATTTTCACTTACTAAATGAATTCAGCAATCACCACCTTTGAAAAGGCATTCATTTCAACTGTTGTGGAGAAAACCTCTGATCAGACCAAGAACATTGGCTTCAAGGCCACTCTCCTTCCTGTGAGACAGGGAGTATCTGTGTGATAAATTACCTGTGGGTGAATGCTAAGGCTTTAATGAGAAAAAACATGCTCTGTTGGATTCAACCTTTCATGTGAAAGCTGTTTGGGACCTTACTGAAAAGAATGTGTTAATCAAGAGAAAAGCATAACTAGTATCTTGTCAATGGACACAAATGAAAAAACCTGGTTAAAATGAGGTTGAAGTGAACTCAGAAAAAAAAAAAAAAAAAAAAAAAAGAGGGTTTTTCTGTGCTGTTTTCTGAGAGCTTGCTTTACACTGCACAGTGATTTATGACAATTGGAATCTCACTATTTCTGCAATTAATATTACTGGATGCTTTCTATTCAGAGGAATATTAATCATAATAATGCAAATGGAAGTATTATTGGAGCTATGCTTCAGAGTTCGTATTTCATATTGAGCCAAAGGTTCAGTACCCAGCATCATTCTCAATGGAGCATTCACATTGTATGGATAGATGGATGTGCACCAAAGGTAAAATAACTGAATTAATATAAGCCAGAATAATATGCCTGGCATATAGCTTCCCATTTTCCCATTTTGCTGTAAGGATCTGATTTTCAGGCTTTTTAAACCAATAATAAATTTTAGCAATGCACTTTTAATTACACCTTACAGAAGTGGTGTATAGCATAAACTGCACTGGGGATGGACTTACTTTAAGTTTCTCATGCTTATTTTTAGCAAGTCAAAGGCAATTCATTTCCAACTGGGCCATGTTTAAAAGTTTGGAGTGAAAAAACTGTGTAATTATTTCCTAATATGAAGAGAATATTGGTGACAATATTTTATCCTACATATATTCTTGCACTAAATATATTAACGGGAAAGGAAGAAGTAAGAACACATATTAATTTGGACATGTGTTTAAAAGATATAATGAGTATTTATAAATTTTGCTCCTGCAAATATTTTCTAAATTGTCTTCTTCATATTGTTACCTCCCTCTGCGCTCCCTTAGATAATTTCTTAGCTTGTGATTGGTTTCTTTATGATTGTTAATGCTTCTGGAAATATTTGGTTCCTGTCCTTTTACTTTCTTCTTTCTTTTTTCTTTTTTTTTTTTTT
>VXBC01004202.1:484989-529884 GCA_013399945.1 Ploceus nigricollis | reverse complement strand
TTTTTTTTTAATGGGGGTGGAAGGGTTTTGTTTGTTTGTTTTTTCCCAACGGGTTTTGATTTATAAAAGAGGGTGGGTGGGAAGAGGGGATAATAGCAACATTTTTAAAAAGTCCTGCTGTCTTTTATTAAAAACCACATAAAGTTTTTGATAATAATTCAGAGCGCATTCAGAAACATCAATTAATATTTCAGAAAACAAATTGCCCACATAAATAAATCCATGCTATACATGCCTTTTTTCTGTAGCTGAAAGGTGTTTTTCATTTTCATCCAAAAGGAATGTAACTACCATATTAAAACTGTTTATCAGGAGGTGACTGTGGAGGATGCTGTGCATGTAGTCAATGGGATCCTACTTTTTGGCGAATAAAAAGACATGACTGGAGCTGAAATGTCCATCACATGACATAATTATACTCTTGACAGAAAAGGAAAGAAGTTCTTAGGTGGGGACCACGTTTTAGACTTTGTGGATCCGGATTCAAATCCAGTATAAACATCCTGTATAGCATCAAGGAAAACACTTTAGTCCAGGACTTCAGAAGTATCTCAAAACTCAGCTGAGTAAGAAGGAGATGCCCAAATAACTTTATGGAACGGATCAAACAGATACTGCTATAAGACTTATTCTGTATCTTGTGGTCTAGATTAGGCAGTTATGTGTTCTGAATACCTGAGTCTCACCTTTTCTAAATCACTTTACATTATTTGGGGCTGTTCTTTCAAAATGGCATTCAGGTCATGATATAAATACGGATGTACTGACATTTAGGGGTTTGGGTTGTTGTGGTTGGATTGGGTTTGGTTGGTTGGTTGGTTGGTTGATTGGGTTTTTTTGTTTAAGAGATTAAATCACTTTGATGGTGCATTTGATGGGTCATCCCAGAGATATGCAGGTAGGCATGTCACAGTAACTTCCAGAATACAGGTGTAAATGCAAGAGCAACCTTAAACCCTCCGTTTCTGACCATGACTGCTAAAGGAGCAGAGCAGGCCACTTTCTTATATTTTCTGTGCTGGAGCTTATTCTCCAAAGTGGGAATAATAACACTTCCCTGCCTTGACAAACAGGAAAGTTTTGACAATACTTATATTGAAAATGGGGAGGAGTATAGGTATTATGGTGACAAGTGATTCTAAGTCTACCAGAGTCCTGAGAGAGGAAAGTGAACAATTTATTCTCACTACCTCCGCATTTCCAGGTCTCACAGAAAAGCATTCTGGTGAGTGATAGCCTCTTCTGCTTTTGTTTTCTTGTATTTGAAGTGAGCATCAGCAAGAGATGATACTCACAAAATTAATTCAGATTGGCTTAGATAAGGACTCTGTGATGTTGATTAAAAACCATCCACAGGGCCATTAGTGAAGTGAGATAATAAATGAAAATGTGTTGAATCACATGAGTTTTCTTGTGGGGGAACATCAGGGAGCAGTCCTGAGTCCAGTCTTCTTTAAATATCTTCATTCATTAGCCAGAAGACAGGAAAAGAGTACATGTTAATTAAAATCACAAATGATCCAAATTGGGAGACACTGCATAAATCAGCAAAAATAGAGAGACTAGAAAACTTAGGCAGGAAATGACAAAATGAGATGCAGCTTTGAAAAATACATGTGGAGGAGAAATAATCTGTACGAGGACACAATCAGCAGCAAGGAGTGTTCTTGAAGAAGCAGAATTAATGGGAAGAAGACAAAGGATGTGTATCATGGAGTAAAGGGCAATGTAGCAGAGCAGCTATTTAAAGGTGACCTTTGCACCTTTTCAGTAGACAGCTTGGATTCAAAATTAATTTGCAATTGGCAAGATTCAAAGGTCAATGCACTTTTGGACCATATATACAGAAAGAAGTTGCCAATGAAAGACATGGAATTCCACTTCTCTAACGGTATGCTACCATATCACTCAGCCTCCTAATTTTTTTTTTCCAATTCTGCAAGACCTTGTGCACCAGAGTGAATGTAAAATAAATGCATATCTAACAAGTGGATAGCCTGGGAGAGCTGATGGCAAATGTGGCTTTCAGTGAAACTATATGCACTCTCTTGCTGCATTCTCTACCTTCCCAGTCTATATGGGACATGGTCTCAGAGCTCCTGAGACAAGGAAAGGAGCTAAGAAAAGAGACTTGAGACTAACTAGCTAATGAGAGGCAGAAGAGGAGCCCCAGTGCTGCTATACACTTTCTTTGAACATCCTACTTGTACTGTGATAAGTTTGTGACACATGCATCATTAAATTTGGACTCTTCGATGCCACACACAACTCAGATAGGATATAATTTACTGATGTGAGTGGAAACAGCAAGAGGCATCTCTGGAAAATCTCAGCCATTTCTCTCTAACAAAAGAAGAAGACTTAAGAAAGGAGATCTTGGGATAACCATATAAATTTTAAAAAAATTATTTTTACCTTCTGAAGCCTGCAAAAACACAGAAGAGGAAAGGAACAACTGCTGTGATAACTGGAAACCCTTGAACCTCCAGTAGAGGAATTGATGAATTACTCTTTTGGCAAAGGGATGGATGTTTGCACAGTTGGCCAAGGACAGGCAACAGGCATTGTATTCTGAGTGCTGTACAGAAAACCTTAGTTTGTATTTAACAAATGCATTTCTTTCTATGAGATGACTAAGCATACCCTAATAGTGCTGATGTGATATTACAGCAGGAAGCACATATGTATAGGTGACTGTTTTAGGTACCTTGTATAACAGTAAGCAGTTGTTTTTAATTTATTTTTCTATAGCAAATAAGTTAAAAATCCCTGAACAAAACACTGATGTTTTTCTATGTTTGTGTATTTTTCAGGTAGACTGAGAATAACACATCTAGGTTAAAACAGTATCCTACAAGAAGCATTTGATGGATTGTTCCTAGATATTTTTAAGAAGGCAGCTACCAAAAGTGAGTACTAATTCCAGTACCTGGGATGTTTTAATCATGTTTTTTTTTTTTTTTTTTTTTTTTTTTTAAAATAAAATTATGATAGTTGTAATGTTTCTTGAGGAGATTTCTCTAACTGGAGTCATGAGGAATTTCACTGATTGCTCTAGAATGTGTCTATTATTGACCCGTGTCTATTTTTATTAGCTGACAAGGATAATTTGCATCACAGTCTCAGTCATGGATTCATTTCTGCTGTGCCAGGCACTCTAGAAACATAGACATTCTCTGCATGAAATTACTTACATCTTAGTAGAAATCAAGAAGCTGTGGATAGTGACAGACAGAGGAGACCCATGGACATAATAAGAAAGTGCTGATCAGCATGACAGGCAATGCTAATAGCACACCTACAACCTAGTCCTTTTCAGAGAATTTTAGGTGTTGCTACAGAGAAAGAAAGGCACTAGCAAGGTAATTTTATATGTGTTTATGGAGAGCAGCATGAAAGAAAATACAAAAGCACTCATTTGAAAATCCAGTGCATAGACTATGGAAAATGACTACATGGGTTGATTGGATGCAGACAGCCTAGTTCTGATAGAAATGGGGAAGGGAAATCAATGCTATATCTGGAAAAATGGCCTATCATCAGGGCAAATTTACATCTGTGATATAAGTGACAGAAAGGGATTCTGCAGTAATTGACATGTTCAAAGATAAGGAAGTCTGAGATAAGAGATTTACCTAGATGGATAGAGAGCAAGGAAAGGCATTATCTGAAGTACGATATACAGAACATACTTTGAATGTGTGTGTAGCTTCAATGTAACTGGGAGGTGGCATCTGGAGTGGACAGGAGTATGAGTTGAAGATGATATCAAGGTTATAGGCATGTGACAGGATGGTGACATTGTCCACAGTGATCAAGAGGGAAAGTTGGTTGGACATCATTGCTGGGACATCTCAGGCAAAGCTGGGACTATTCAGTAGACAGAACATTACAAGGGAATGGTAGAGAAGCAGAAGCATGAATCAAAGAATTGTGGAATATTTGAGGTTCACAGGGACCACTGGAGATTGTCTAGTTGCCTTTCAAATCAAAGCACACTTTCTTAGAGAATGTTGCTGAGGGATGATTTTCAAGAACTTTTCACCTAGAACTGAAGGGCTGGGGCACATGTGGCTCTTGCCATATAAAGAAGCAGAAAATGTTCGCCTCAGCCTGGGAAGTCTTGACATGAGTGATGAATGGAGACAAAGAAATGTCTGTTAATATTAAAACTACAAGTACAGTAGGAGGAGTTCTAGAAGTCAAAGCCATGAATATAAAGTGATATTTAAATGAAATTGATGCAGAATTATATGTACTTGCAAGGCAGAATGAAAGTGATTAGTGAGCACCAGTGCTTTAATCACCAGCACTACACAGATACTGCCATAAGAAAGAAGAGGCAGTTCCCAAAGCATGAAAATTTTGCCTGCGAGTCATGTCCTGGACTTTGTTCTTTGCTCCTTAGGGAGAAACCATGTACTGCTATAAGGAATTAAATTGCTTTTTTTTCCATAATCTTAGAATCATAGAAAGGTTTGGGGTGGAAGAGACCGTAAATATCATTTAATTCCAATCCCCCCCTGCCATGGGCAGGGAAGTATTAGGGCTGGTGTGAACTGAAATGTTGTGTCTGTAGCAAGAGTTCAAAAAGTTAACCCCTGAGAAAGATCTCACTGCAAGATAATGACTAGGCACAAAAAACAAAGAGAGAGAAAGAAAAAGAGAAAAAGAAAGAAAAAGAGAATAAGTGTTTTCAAAGTCAAGGTTTCATAGTAAGTGATAACAGTATAATGAGGTGACAGAAAACTGAGTGGAGTAAGGAAAAGAAGAGGAAATCTCTAAAGTAAAACTTCTCAAATTGCTGGGAGTCGCTGCACAAGACAAGCTTTCTATTAAGAGACAAGAATTTCAGAGGACATGTCTAAATAGCTTTTTACTGAAGGTGAATTCTTAGTTGTCAATGTAATCTGAAGGCTTTTTCATTATAAAATGCTACTCATTGCAAAATACAGTTTTTCACAACCATGATGCATTTGATAACCTTTTTGCTTCCAGGAGATCTGAGTAGTGACATAAGGTCAAAGAGTCAATAATAGAATCCAAATCAGTTATTTCCTGTGGAATCACAGAATTTTTCCCCAGTTATGTCCAACTGGGTAGTGGAGTCAGTCACGCCAGCTATGAGGCACATTTTCACCTCAAGGGGTCTGTCCAGAGCTGCTTCCCAGGTATGCCATACTAGCTGGTCCAATACTATCTGCGAAATCTTGGAATTATGGAATGTTTGGGGTTGGAAAGGACCTCAAAGATCATCTCATTCTAAACCCCTTTCCATGGGCAAGGACGCTTTTCACCAGACCAGGTTGCTCAAAGCCCCATCCAACCTGGCCTTGAATGTTTCCACTGATGGAGGAGTCACAGCTTCTCTGGGCAACTTGTTTCTGTGCCCCACCACTCTCACAGGAAATAATTTTTTCCTAATACCCAATTTAAACCTGACCCCTGCCAGTCTGAAGCCATTCCCTCTTGTCCTGTCCCTCCATGCCATTGTCAAAAGTCCCTCTTTCAGCTCTCTTGTAGCCCCCTTTAGGTTCTGGAAGGGGCTCTAAGGTCACCCTGTAGCTTTCTCTTCTCCAGGCAGAACAACCCAAACACCATCAGCCTGTCTCCACAGGAGAAGGTCTCCAGCCCTCTAAACACCTTTATGTCCCTCTTCAATGCACACACAAGATGAATATGAACAGTACAAATAACAGGGTCTGTTATTTTATTGTCTCATTAAAAGTAACAACATGCCTCAGGGTATATAGAGTGTTTCTCAGGAGCCACCAATATTGATCTGGAAACAGGATGATTTTTGGAACTGCTGTCCTCTTGCAGTAGCTCATTGCTGATCAGACTGCTCTTACTCGGGTGAGAAAGATGGCATTAGGTAGTTGGCATTTGATACCCGGCTTGAAAACACTGATTGTTGTTGTTGGCTGTCATGCTATTCTGCTGCAATCTGTGCACGCTTTTCCTTTCTATTTTCCTATTAAACACCATAAGGCAACTCTTAATGTCTTTGGGGACTTTTGCAAGCACTTTATATTGATAAAGTTTTGGAAATAAGTTTTTGTAAAAATCCCCTTGTCCCAACAAATTAGAAACTGCTAAACAATGTGTATGTGTTTTCAAGTTTCCTTAGGTCCCCTGTCTTCTTAGCCTTGATCAACCTGTCACCAGAACTGCGTGGCATATTTTCTTGTTTACACTAGAAATCCAAGATAAGCATCTTTGGCAACTGTATATTTATACAGCATCTAGCACGTTGGGCTCATAATACACTCAAAGCCTCCAGGTGCTATAACCATAGAGGTGTTACATAATACTAGGGAGCTTCTCATTCTTCCCACAAGGCATCTTGTTTCAACCCACAATATAGAGAGACATCTTTCTAAAACGTTCTATTTATTCAAATCAGTGTCATGCAATGTTAATTAAGCATTGATACTTATGTCTTATTCTCTGAGGTGCCAGATCATCATTTTTCTTGAACAACCCTTGGAAGTTTGGCTCAAGGTTCTGGAGGTATGATAGAAGAGCCTTGTCTTGGAGACTACTAGATTAATTATTTAGTTAGTTAGTTATGTATTCATTTGCTTATTTATTTTTGCTGTCAAGTGCATCAGTTTCCATAAACCTTTCTCCTTCCATTATTTAGCAGAGGAGGAACTGGAAAACAACAGGAAGGCTGTAATAAGCAACTTGGCTGTGGAGTATGCAGCAGGTGAGGGGTGGCTGTAGAAACCAGTATGAACTCAAATGTTTATTACAAGAACTGTTTGTACATTGTCTGTCAATCATTTTCTCCCTGTTTAGATTTGCAAGTGAATTGCAGATGCATTTCTTGGACACATCAGATTTTGCTTTTCTTTTGCTTTGTTGCAGAAATCTGTTTTCAGCCCAGTTTTTTTCCTCCTGTTGTGACACACAGGAGATGTGATCTCACACCCTCCAAAGAACTGATACACAACAGCAAAGAAATAACAAAGATTCCATCATTACACTGTTTTGAAAAAGAGGTAATTTCATAGCAGTGGAACTGCCTTTAGCTACAGGTATAGTGTATCTCAGACAAATAGGGATACTTATTGCTCATCTCCTTGTAGGTTTAACAAATACACAAAAAAAATCATAGCATTTTCCTTCTGAAAACCACGTGCTGTGTGGAGAGCATAATGACATAGGCTTAACCCACAGCCTGCAAATGCAACAGTTTTTAGCCATACCCCCACCTCCATGAACAGGCTGAGCCATCCCAAATTTCTGGCACAGTTTTAAGGTCTGCTTTTATGATCTTACAGAGTTTCACTCAGGGCTTCTTTGTGTATCTCTGGATGATCTCATAATGCACTTTATACACATATCTAACAGTGCCATGCACGAGGCCCACATGGCTTGTGTGTGCTACTGTCACAGGCAGTGACTGCAAACAGCACAGATGCCTCAGTGGGAGCTGTGCATCCTCAGTTCCCTCTCCATGCCTACGTATCTTCCCCTTGCAGCAGATGTGTGGCTCCTATAAGCACTGTGGCATTGTCCTAGAGCTGGTCAGAACCCCATTGTGCCATGGCCAAAGCTCTTTGACACCCCTTACTTTGCAGCCCTCATTGAGCAGCACAGCCCGTGGTGCCATGTGCCACCCCTGGGGACTGTGCGCAAGCCCTCGTTTGTCACCCACAGCCATGGTACAGAGAGCTAACTTACTGAGGACTCAAGGCAACTATGCATCCAGGGATTTTCATTCCCGTTTTCTTTTCATAGAACCATAAAATCATAGACTAACAGAATGGTTTGGTTTGGAAAGGACCATGAAGCCTGCCTAGTTCCAACCCTGTGCCGTGGGCTGGGACACCTTCCCCTAGACCAAGTAGCTCAAAGCCCCATCCAACCTGGTCTTGAAGACCTACAGGGATGGAGGAGCAACATCTTCACAGCCTCTGCCAGTGCCTCACTACTTTCATAGTGAAGAATTTCTTCCTGATACCTAATCTCACTCTGCCCTCTATCAGTCTGAACGATTTCCCCTTGTCATGTCCCTCCATACCCTTGTCAAAAGTCCCTCTCCAACTCTCTTGTAGCCCATTTAAGCACTGGAAGATGCTTTTGCTTACTCATGATTGCTGAGGTAAACTCACTTTGTCCATGGCAAAGCTTTCAAATGTTCCATCTGTCCCAGTCTAGGCTTGTTTTAATTTACTGATTCTAATTAGACATTGACTTTTAGGGTGAGGTGACAGTGGCGCGAGGGAGCAAAATTTGCTTTGGGGCACATAAGCATACTTTCCATTTTGCAGGACAGCATGAAATGTTTCTATGTGAAAAAGCAGAGCTTTTTCATCTCATTTTAGTGCTAATTTTGCAACTGTGTCTGACTATCTGCAACTCTGCTGCTGGGGAAGTTTGTATTTTGTGTGCATTCTCACGGGGGTTAAGAAACCCCTGCATGTCATCAGGCAAAACAAACAACAAAGTGAGTAGGGGCGTTCATTTCTCATGCAACAAGATAATCCAAACAGCAGAAGTATGAAAAAATAATTGAAAGTGAGTTACGGGATCTGTCTTCACCTGGTACAAGAAAGCACCCTTGAGTAGTGTTGCTGCAAATTTGTTCAGCATGTGTTTAGCTGCTGTGAGGAGTCCTATTAAGCCCTAAATTGAAGGACCAGCTTAAGTACAGAAGTCAATTTAAAGTATACTTCCACAGGTGAGATTCTTCCCCAGTTCCATTTTGTAATAACAGCATAGTGTTACCAGTGATAATAATGGACAGTCATCAATTTGGTAAGGTTTAGTGCCTTAGAAGTAGAGCAGTCTCTTTTTTTGCTCTATTTTTAAATTTTTAAATAGTTTATTTTCTTGTGTTAGATGCCAAGCAGACACAGCTCTCACCTGGTCTAGGCAGAGAAATAAGTTCTTTATTTTATCACACTTAACCTGTTAGTGGGAATGGACTAGTCTGACTGAGTTGAAACTGCCATCCTGAACACATGTAGTGCTAGTAATATTAGCAATATATATAAATAATACGTGTGTAGGTAACTCTTACACTGTTGGTACATTGCCAGTATATTAACCTAACATAGCGTTGTTGGTAAAGATAACTACACTGGGTTTTAATAGAGATATCAGCACCTCTGAATTACAGGCCAGCTCAGAAAAGACAAGTTCCATGCAACCATGTTCACAAGGATCTTCAAATCTAGCTGGACCAACAAATACAAGTGCTTATGAGAACAGCAGCTCAAGTACAGAGAATCCAAAGGCTGGAAAAATGTTTTTCTGAGCTGGACATCAGGCTCGAGGAGGATTGTTCATCCCTGCATGATGAAAACAATTTGTTTTCTTCAAGGATTGCTAAATGCAAAGTACTTATGGGGAGGGGCAGGCGGGTGCATGCCTGAGGCATGCACTCAGACCTACAGAGCATTCAGTCCTTTTGAGAAAATAAAAATTAGCTTGGCCAACCTCATGCAGAGTTGCTGTCCTGTTTGAGGCAAACACACAATTCACCTGCAATCCTCAGTTTTTGCTGTCTGTGCCAGGGAACTGGCACTTTCATGTGTAATTACCAAGCATTAAGGAATAATTCTTCTGGCTGTCCCATCAAGGACAGCACAAAAGAGGCTCCCCAAGGAGCTTCTTCAACAGGCAAATGCCAAATACACTGTTTATATTTACAGGATCTTAATTCACCCGTATTAGACTGTGTATAAATGATGTGGTTCTGCTGGGAAGTGCTCAGCTGCAGAATTTGCTCCAAGGGCTGTTCCCAGTTAGACGCAGCCATGCCCTGAAAGATGTTAGCAAAGTATCCTTACTGTCCATAAAACATGTGCTCTGGAGTCACAGGTGATGGACCTGATGAGGCGAAAGGATCTGAAAGGACATTTTAGTACTTCTGCACACTTCTTTAGAAGAAGACCATCTTTGACCCTGAGAGCCTGAGGACTGAGTTTCAAGCTGCCATTTATCAGGACAGTGTTTTTGAGTTTCTCTTTATTTTCTTAATTCTACTGAGGGTGTTTTTTTAAAATTTTAATGATGTGACATTTGCCAGGGAAAACATTTGCAGCAATAAATCTCATCAAAATCTCCACCGAAATCTCATCTATTGCTTGACATTAATTTCAATCCTTTCCACTGCAGCTGTCTCCCTGCAGGTTTCATCTTTATGCTGCAAGACAGGGATTTGCTCATCCTGCTCCACTGCTCTCAGAGCAGCCTCTGGGTGTTACATGGTGGTAGGGCACAGGGGAAGGTTTTTTATTTTTGTAGTTAAATGCAGTGGCATAATTTTCACATTGTTACCCCTTGTTTGATCTTTTGATCTCTTTAACCAATTCCTTACCGTTCCTTGGTAATCTGTTAACACACTTACCCAACTAACAGTAGTTCTATTTAATCTGGGAAAAAATCCACTGGCAGAGCTGTTTTTCCTGATTTCAGTTGCCCTACTTATGTAGAGAGTCTACAACAGCCACCTCTGTTCCATTAGCTCTTGGAGAATGGACGCTGTCTCTCTCCCTCTCACTGCACTGGCCAACCATGGTAAAAGCAAAAACCATGTGTGCCATGACAAAAGCAAACAGCACATGTGCACTGACATGGTTTTCTCTTTGGACAGGAGAACTGTGTAGCTGCAGCATTGAGCTCTCCAGAGAAGAAAGCAGGAGTTCTGCTGTAGGGGGTCAAAGAGCTGATGGCATCCTAAAAACCATCGTCCCAGGCAGTATTCTGTTAACTTGTTTGGGAAATTAAATCAATTTGCAAGCACATACAATGAGTGTTAAACCGAAATTCCTAAAAATGTTAACATTGAGATTTGCTGGCAAGACCTTGGGGCAGCAGACAGGCACCTCTGGGGCACCTCTAAGAGGAGAATTCTGCTTTCTGCCTAGACATACTGGATTCTTCTTCAAAAAAATTTGTGAACTAGACTTGTTATATGCTGTAAATACAGCAGAGGAATATCCCAAAGGAAAAAAAAGAAGAAAAATAAGTCTGTTTGTTTGTTTCCTTGCTCAGTATTTTAAAGCCTGTAGTTGTCATCTGGGGGGAAAACTGAAGGAATCAACTGGGACACAAATTGCTTTGTGATGGCATGACTTGCTGAAGTGATGAAATGTGTGACGTTTCCTGACACATACATATAAATATTCTTTGTAGCTGCTGATGAGAGAGGATGAGTGGTAGTGCAAATGTTTGCCAACTTGGGGATGGCTTCTGATAAGGAAGGTATGCAGAGCTATCTTCAAAGTCTGTCACAGCCAGGCACATATGTAACTGAGAACAGTGGTGGGTGCTCATTCTCCAAGGACACCTGAAAGATTGTGTCCAAAAAACCCACGAATCATGTCACTGGAACCTTTTCTGAGTCACGATCATCTTGGAGCATTGGCCATCCATGTCAGGGTTGCAGGAACTCACGTGTAGGCTGTAGCTTTGCAATATTAAGCAGCAGGATATGGGTTTATGGGTTTAGGACTCTGGGCTTCAGTTTGAAAAATGGTTGTTTGTTTTCCCCTGAGATGTTTTTCCATAGTCCTGCCAGAGGAATTGTCAATTTCACGGCTTTCTGAGACAGCTTGGACTTTCTGGGAAGACACCTGTGTCTATTTTCTTCTTGTTCTTTGGCCATCTCCTTTATTTTCCAGGCTTGCCTCCAAACACTATGAGTGCATTTTGAGTCTTAGGTCAGTTACTCCCTGGTGAAAATAAATGTATTTAGAAAATCATCTGGAAGTCCAGATCAAATACTTAAAAAAAACCACTGCCCTTCAGCTCACCAAAGCCTGGACCACTTGTATCTCCTTTATTTTATTTATGACCTTTACAAAAATTTTCATAAGAAAAGGTGGCTGCTGTCAGACTAACGATGTTTCTCCTGTCTGTGTGTCTCTGTTGCTGGAGGATGCTAATAGCAGAAGAGAGATAATTGTGCTTTAATTGGGTTCTGCTTGTTCAAAGAAGGAGGGGGTAAGGGATGCTTTTCGGTTCCCATAGCCTTGTAGATAAGTTTCATATAATGCCAATTAAGAGCAAAATAAGGAGTATGCAAAACAGGTGACAACTGCTCTCACCAGGAATCGTTCTTTTGTGGTTAAACCAATAGGGCCTTCAACCAAAGCAGCTTTTTGCTGCTGGTGTTTCCCTTGATTTTTTTAAATTGCATTTTGCATAAGCTTTGCTGCTGAATGAATCAAGTCTAGAAAAGTTTAAGATGACTGTGACAGGGGGAGACTGCCAATTGTGTATATATATATATGTGAGCATGTGTGTACACTTGCCAAAAGTAGAAAGGAAAGTCAAATTAAGTTATTTTTTCCCCTATGAGTTATTTTTCTTTTGTTTTTATTTCAAAGGGAGCTATTGTGTCTGGGGAGAGGTCAAGGGGTTTTTTCTTCTCTTTTTATGCATTTTTTTTTCTTTATCCTTGTTTGTTAGTTTTAAGGGTAATTATTCACCAGGGCCTTTTCAACTGTCAAATGCAACAAAAGATAATCCAGCCTCTTCTCTTCCCTGCCCCCACACTCGCCTTTTCCTCCAACAAAAGCAGCCTTTGTTGGGAATGGTCATCATTTCACAGGGATTCTTCTTCATCCCACAAGTTAGGGAACGCTCTTCTACTTTATATCAAAGTGTCTTCTTACAAATGCAGGGAGACTCAGGATGTTGCAGCTGATGCTCTGCCCTGGCTGATGTTGCCTATCAATACTTGCCAGCTTGACAGCTTAGGTGCTCTGAGCACTCTCATTTCCTTCAAGCAGGATTTCTAACTTACTACAAGAACTGGTTATCAATTTATATACAATGCACAACCCAGCATTAATCAGTCTCCATCTAAAGGGCCTTCCGTAACAAGTGACTTGGGTTTGCAGCTGCATTTGACTGGGATGAGCCCTCTGACTTGCCAAACTGTGTTTTCTTTTTTCTTCATGACTTTCAGCTCCTTGCTGTTGAGGAAGCACATAGAGAAAAGAGCACTGCTCAATGCCAAAACATTTTGCAGAAAGAATTATGGTCCTTATAAACGGATCAATATGTGCCAGTCTCCAGCTTCATATAAATATTTGCTTAGATAGTAAATTGATCTTGTCCTTGATTTGCCATAATTTAAGTCTATGAAGCTATAATCAAGACTCCTTGATAATAAAAAGAACCCATCAGCAATTATACTCATTCACTTCCCCATATTCAAGGCTATTTCAGCATTTCACTGATAAACTTCTGTTTTCAATCAAATTTGCAGCATAAAAATCAACACTGCACACCAGTTAATGATGTTGGAGTGCTTCGTGTGTGGCATTTAGAAGTTATATCAGTGTGGAGATAGGAATGATTTCTCAAGGACTTTATCTGATATGGAAAAATGATTTTGCTAAAACTATACCTAAAACCTTCTGTCAAAACTCAAACTGAGTATCATTCTTGTGGATTTAAATGCACTTTTATATTTCTGAAAGTTTCCAGTAGTCAAATTTCTTGGAAACAGGAGCATCTAGGGATACCTAGCATCTAGGGATGCTTCTGTCATATATGTCTCACACCATAATCACTTAGCAATTTTTTATGAAACTATCTGGTAGTCTGAGTTAGTGTGAGAGCTTTTTCACTAAATACTAGACTCCCTATCCCTAAATGTTTTTGTTCTATATAAAAGGAAATGGATATAAAAGTGTGTTTGTTAAGAAATGTTTTTTCTATTTTGCAAGTGGAGAGTGTGGTCTGAGGGAGATCTGTAGTCTTATGGTGTCACAGAGGAAGCACTTTAAGGAAATAAGATGAAGCATGCCAGGGTTTATTCTGGTCCACATTGCAATAGTTTGGAGTCCTTCCTTTCAGCAGATCTATACCTGTCCATATATATAATAAGAACTCAAAGGAAGGCATGTTAAAGTAACCAGTAATAGGAATAGACTTGTAGGCAGATGCTGGTAAGGACACTAGATGGCAAGTGTCATGGGTTATACTCATGAAATAGGAAAGGGCTAAAATCCCTTCACTTTGAAAGTGACTGTGTGCCTGGCTATAAGATAAACTTCTGTGTCCTTATGGTTTTTCAAGGTGGACATTACTGTTACTTTGAGTCATGGCATTTTCAAGGTTAACCCATTGTTGTGGTTTAGCCCTGGTAGGCAGCTAAACCTTACACAACTGCTGGCTCACTTCCCCATGTGGGATGGAAGAGAGAATTGAAAGAGTAAAACTGTAAAAGCCCATGGGTTCAGATAAAGATAATTTAACAGTCAAAGCAAAACGAAATAAGAAATCCGTGCACTTCCATCAGATGTTTGGCTATCCCTGAAAAGTGAGGGTTCCATCGTATGTAATGGTTTCTTCGGAAGACAAGCATAGCACAATACCAGTTGCCATGGAGAAACTTAACTCTATCCTAGCCAAAATTTTATCCATCTCCAAAACTCCATCACCAAAACGTTTTCTGGACTAGACATGGCTTCATCATGGCATATCCTAGCATTGAAAACATCTATCCTCATCCATAAGCATTAAACCAGCCTGAGAGTGCTGTACAAATAGATGTGTTAACTTATCCTCTGAGTCCCTCCCAATACCTTGTTTATCATGTATGGATGCACCAATTTTTAAAATGGACCTGTGTTGAGAGTGCTGTACAACACGTGCTGAAGAAAATCAGTCTTTTAAGTGAAGAACTACATGTGCAAATAAAAGGTTTGGGTAGGTCAGAATATTACATAAATAATGAACAAATGTATAATTAAGTCAAGGGATAGCCTTCACACTTTCATTCCCGTTAAAGATTCATGGGGATTTTTACAACCAAATAAATTCTAGTTTGATTCCTCATTTGGAATTCTTTCAAACTCTGCTATACCCTTATAATCTTTGCTAATTCAGAAAAGTATCTGCTCAGGACTTCCTTTTCCTCTCTAAACTGGCATTAGCATCCCATATGGATGAGATACATATTGTATAGTGCAGAGTGCACCTGTGCTCACCGCACTTCCACTACTGCTTGAGTGGCTCATATTTCCTAAGAAGCCTGGAACATCCAAAAACATTAGCAACCCAAAGGCATCATGGTCCCCTAGAGGAAGACAAATAGAATTGGACCTATTTTATTGATAAGAAAACTGAGGTTATTTTCCAGCTGATGTCTGAAAGTAAGTGCCTAAGTCACTGTTTTCAGCTGCAAAATTATCTCAGCACTGACAGCCTATGGCACTGGCTCTTTACCTCTGCTTCTAGTACCCAGACATTCAGCTCCTACCATCCCTTCCTCTGTCACCCATGCTGGCTGTCACATTTCAGGTTGAGTTGTCGGGAGAGCAGAGGCCCCTGGTAATCATAAAAACCTGGTGGATGTTCAGCACCTTCTGAGTCCATTTAATGCCTGGCTTTGTGCATAAATTGAATGTGACTTTTCTCTGGTTGTCACCCAAATTTTCTGCAGACAAATGAGTTCTGACCTAAAAAGCAAGAACTGCAGAGCGATCTGGAAGCATTCACCTACGTGGTCTGCAAAAGGCCTTACAAACTGTTTTGT
Source organism: Ploceus nigricollis (assembly GCA_013399945.1). Lineage (NCBI taxonomy): Eukaryota > Metazoa > Chordata > Aves > Passeriformes > Ploceidae > Ploceus > Ploceus nigricollis. The sequence continues at coordinate 514,370 of VXBC01004202.1, read as the reverse complement.
TGATAAAGTGAACAAATTGCTATTTAAGGCCTGGACTCTATATCAAAGAAAACACATGGGAAAGCACCTAATAAGCAGCACTCATTATCAGTTTATCAATGGCTCCATATTCTCATATTCTATTTCTTTTATCAGTCCCACCAATACCTGGAGCCAACAATGATATGTGGAGCTGTCCTTTGGGATTAATTGCCACCTCCTTATGGCTCATCATTAAAAACAAAAATAAAAGTCTGAAAATAAAAGTTGAATACTGAGTATTTCCTTAGGAAAATCAAGTGAAATAATTTTGATGTCAGTTTCTATGCTAGCATGCTGAATGCAGTCCAGAGTTGCTGCCCATGGGGGAAATAACGAATTTTGCCCAGCAATTAACAACTGGGGATATCTTTACTGGGTGCTTTAGAGACATGTCTGTCACACCACATCAGCACAGCCATCCTGCCCCGTGCATGCCTGACCCTGCTTCCTCTCTCTTGAGGTTGTCTCCCAGCAGTCATGCTGGCACCAGAGATTAGAAACTCAGCTGCACAATAGCAGGTGGAAGGCTTTATTTTGTACTGATGTTAAAAAAAATTATATATAATAAAGGCAGTTCCTTTCTGTGTTGTTCCTGCCATGGTCAGCAGTTGTCAGGGTGGAAAGGTGGAAGTGATGAAGGATTATCATCCTTTTCATGAATGGTGATGTCTTCTTTCTTAGAGCAGCTGCGTAGCCCTTGGGAACTAAACAAGAGGAAAGAGATGTGTCCAGCAGTAGGGATGTGACACATAGGAGAACAATGCAAGAACAGTCCCTTCCAGCTAAACCATCCTGTTTCTTTTTTCTTTTTTTTTTCCATAGAAATTTTATAACCATTTTAGGATTTCACTAACCCCTCTCTGATTACAAGAAACAGTGGATTTCCATTTTTCACAGTACAGTAAAATAATGAATAGATGAGTTACATCCTGGGATCACCCTGCTTGTCCCTACTTCAGGCAATACTTCTCACATTAAAAATGCCTAAGTGTCTCTTTTAAGCTTTGTAAAAAAAAGGAACTTTAAATGTTCAGTTCCTCTCATCTTCAGTGAACAAATAAAACAGGATGGCTAAATTGAATACAAAAGTGTAGCTTTTTGTTTTCTATACATTAGGGGAATCTAGAAAACTAGCAAGGGGCAGTTGTCTTGTGAGATTAATGCTATTTCCTACATCCCTTGGACATAGATATAGTCACCTCCAGAGGAGATTCATAGATCTTAATGAGGAAACCCTCAGGAACTTCCATTCTGTCTGTACCCATTACTGGAAGAAATCTGTATCTTCATACCTAGATACATCAGCCAGGTTGGGTGAGATGAAGCTGAACTTCATGTTGCCCAAAGGCAACATAGGTGTGAACACTGCCTTGATGTCTTCATAGAATCATTTATGTCAGAAAATGTACTTAAGATCGTTGATTCCAACAGTTCTTTGCATCCCCGAAGACAAAGTCCACCACCTTACCCTGTGCAGCTGCACAGCCAGTGCTGCAGGATTGCCGTCTCTTAGTTACCACATGGAAAAATAATTTAAAATTAACCTTAAGGCTTCTTGATGAGTTTTGTATGCTGACTGACTGAAAAAAAAAATAGAAGCGATGGGCTAATGGGTGTATTAATCAAAGCAGGACACACAACTTGAGAACATTAAGATAAAGGCCCCTTTTCAAATACAGAGAAGGTGAGGTCAAGGCCAACTTGTTGTTCTTTCATACTCAATGACTTTTAAGGGGATGTTATGCAAAGGGTGGAGAATTGGTGCAACTCCGTATAGATTACCCAAAAAAGGAGACTACAATAAAATAAAAAGCACTAAAAATACCAGAATATGGTGAAATGAAAACCTGTGCTTTTCAAAGTATGCTTTTTAAAAATATAGATGAATTAAACTTGGTTTTGAAGTCTTGTATTTCATACATTTGTGTGCTCATTCCAGGGAAGTACATTATCTGGAGATGTTAAACTGAATTTGTTTTTTCAGTTTAATAAACTAATAATATACTGGCATGTTGATCTTCCCAGATCTTGAATAACTCATGTGGGCTTGTTGAGTACTTAAAAGATCCATCAAAATTTTGGGACTTGAGAAATTAAGCAGATTAAAAAGAAAAAAAAAAAACCACTTGGCAATTCATAGAAGTTGAATTTGCCATGCCTTGTTTTTTAGCTTTCGGCAGTGCAGACATCCACATTTTGGCTAGTCACCCTGGACTTTATCTGCTGTCAGTGAAGGGAAGCAACCTTCTGCAGAGCTCCTTAGCTGATGTATTTTATATGTGTCCATTAGGATAAGATGAATTGCACCTGTAAATCCCGTGAAGATACTGATACCACAGACATTTTAATGAGGGTGGAAAATTTGCCCATTTTTCATCATTTGAACTAAGGTCTGATGTTATCATGTCACGGATTTGCAAACTCCTGTCATCTATCTTTGCCGTGTTGATTATGCATCTTCTAACCCAAATAAATACAAGTGTCCATCTTTGATGTCCAATTACACTGAAGAGTAAAGCTTGTGCTTTTGTTCTTTATCTCAACATTGTTCTTTTACCTCACAGGAGGCTCAATACTAATAATCAATCCTGTTCCCCATAAATTTAAGCCGCAGTAATCCCTGCCTAAGTGTGTGGGAGTTCAGGTCATTCTTTGCTTCCCAGGAATGAGCTGCCAGGAAGGAGAGATCTCAAAGAGTTGGAGAGTTTGAGGGACTCACATTTTGATGGTCTGAATAAGAATTACTGAGAATATTACAGTAAACAACCTATTTCCTGAGGAGGTGGGAGAAAATTTGCCTGAATAGTTGCCACTTACAAACGATTTTCCTCTCCACAAGATTTAAAAAGAGGCATTTTTAAATAACCTAACACACCTCCTCTTCAGTTGGGAAGCTGAGACGCAGTGTGTGTAGCTGGTTTTGGGTAAGCATTTGCCTGAATCGGTGGTGAAGCTGCAGACAGTACTGAAAAAGAATCTACCTCCCAGCAACAAAATCGCTCTTTCTCTGGTGACTTTTGTGACCAATCAAAACCAATACACATTAAGATTTCAAAAAGCTGTGCATTAAAAAAAATCTGCAACTAGCTAAACTTCTCTAATTCCTTGTATGAACTGAAGACTGGATGTGAATTTAAATACATAGTCTGGGGTGTTAGACAGAAAGATGGATGTCAGAGTGGCTGTGATGATCTGAACTGTGCAGTGTTACAGGTTCGTGTTTAAAGATTGGGCTGAATGTTGCATGCTGGGGACTGAATTCTAGCTTAAGGATCTCTCTCTCCCACAAGTTAAGTGTGGATATGTGTGGATATGGTGTCTAGTCCATCACACGTTGTTAAGAAGTGATTTAAGAAGATTCCTCCATGGGTTTTACTACTGGACACCATACATCTCCTCTGTGGCAACAGAGAAGAGAATTTGTGGGTGCCCCATCTCTGGAAGTGTTCAAGGCCAAGTTGGATAGGACTTGGAGCAAGCTGGTCTAGCAGAAAGTGTCCCTGCTCATGGCAGCAGGATTGGAACTGAATAATCTTCATAGTCCCTTCCAACCCATAACATCCTATGGTTCTATGGCAGCAGAAAACATGGCAGACAAGACATGATCCCAAGGGTCACATCCAAACCCTAGACTATCTTGGTCTAATATGCTACATCAGTGTACAGTCATGTTGTTTAACATTTACATATACGTGTAAGGAGTAAAGTATTAAAAATAGACACACACACACACACCAAAAAACACAAACCTTTTTGGCATTTATACAGATAAGGCCAATTTTATTGGCAAATATTTTGCTTGGCACGGATTCAGCATATACTAATAGCTTAATAACTTTGGCAGAAACACCAATGAAAAATGTTACTGAACCAGACCCAGTTATGTGTGTAAAATGTAAACAGTTGTGTGTCTGCTGGGGATAACTGCAGTATGTTGTCAAGTCATGACTGTGAATTACATATGGTAGATTGGTCTAAATTTGTTTTTGACAAATGACTGTCTGATGACATTGTTTTGGGGCCACACTACGGATGGAAGGATATTATCAGCAGAGTGCAATACCAGCATGGCTTTTGTTCCACCTCTCAGGCCAGCTTTCCAAAGTTTGGCAGCTCTGGTAGAAGTTTCAGGCTGGTTTTCTGCTGTTCGCTTTCAGTAGACCCTCCACAGTGTCCTCATACTGAAGTTATAATGAGTTAATTCTTAATAATTATTTCTTATTCTCCATATTAGACGTTAGTGGAATAGCTATTTAGGTTATTTCTTACTCTGGAAAAATTCCCGTGGCACTGGCAGAAGCTGAAGCTTTGAAAGCACAACAAAGCCCTTTCTTACCTCTTTTATGTACCCGTTTTGCTAAGCTGGGTATACATATGCCGTCGAAGCTGCCATTCAGCACTCACAAATGAAAAGCAGCTCTGGAACTGCCTAAAAATGCTTTCAGGAAGAATTTGCGTTAAGCTTGTGCTGCAATTAAAGAATGGCCATGCCGAAGGCGGGGTGGGTGGGCATTGGAAAAACAGGGGTAAATAACGAAGCTTTTCAGGACATGGCTGTGAGGAGCCCCCTCCAGCCCAGCACCTGGTGAAGCCATCGAGCAGGCCCTCCCACCAACTTAGATTAGACTAACAGTGCCACACAGCAGGCTTCTGCTAAAAGCAGGCAGAGAGGCAGAAGTCTTAAAAAGAGCCCTTTCTGATGCATTCAGGTAGAAGAGTGTAAAGTAAATAATGAAGCTGAAGGGCAGCACACAAGAGCATGACTTTGCATTCCTTTCGTGCCCACTGCCACAAAGCTCAAGGAGAGCACAGAAAATGAGCTGCTGAAGGATGCCGAGTGCTCTGGTCCGGCTTTGCTGAAAGCCGGCGTCAGTGGGGAAAGGAAGTTTGAGTCATTTGGAGCATAGCCTGCCACCAATCTCTGCCCTTATCAGACTTTTCCAGACAGCCTATAAACATGCACACTTTAGTAAATGGCGTGTTATAAATATGGGTAAGTTACGGTGTTGCAGTGGAAGAGCAAACAGGATGTTATTTATCACCTCCTTTCTATGATCAGCATATTCTTGTAGAAGAAGGTAGTTATTAGGAGAGGTTATTGACAGCACTTTGTCAGGCTTCATATGAGTAAGCTTAATTTTTAAATAACAATGGCTTATTTATTCAGTCACTCTGAAAATTAAATTTTCACCAAAAATTCCCTAGCTTGGAAAGTCAATTTACTTCCTTTGCTCTAGAGCAACATTGCATTAATTGTTTTTTCAGGTATCCACTGACATAAATAGAGAAAACAAAGGAGAATTATTGGTATGATTAGCTGGAAAATGTGGGTTTGATATTGATTCAATGAGATTTTTATTTGTGTATAGTTACACACATTGTGAAATGCATCTATAATTAGGAATGAAAATTGAACATGTATTAATAATTATATGGCACAGAAAGTAAGGAAATGGCTCACGTTCTGTTGAGTTCAATGACTTTGAGCCAGATGATATAAGAAAAAATAAAGTTATGGGTTTGACTAAGCATGGTTTAACCTTTTGAGTGCTACTGATACAGAACGAGTAATTCTGATAGTGTATGATTAAATTTCAGGAAGAGATTCATTAGGGAAGATAGGACCATGACCAAAATTCTTTAAACATAGGAAGTTGTTTGTTTATTGAGGACTTCAGTGCAATCTCTCTCCTCCTCCATGAATTGATGTATAATAATTTCTAGTGTGTTTTAAATAAACATGTTTATTGCCTTGATGAACTTTTCCTTCTGAACAATGTCAATGGAAAGTGAAAAGTAATCCTACTGTGGGACTTTCCTGAGGTCGCACTCTCTGTGTGTCCCAAATCTTTACTACATTAGGAAAAAAATCAAGCCCAAATGATAAGTGCATTGGCCAGAAATTTTCTGTTTGCCTGCTTGGGAACCAATGGGAACTCTCTCTTCATCCTCAGTGCTCAGTCAGTGTGTGAAGTAAGAAACTGGGCAGCATTGTATACCTGAAAAATAGGTTTCACAGGAATTCTTCCAAAGAGGGATGGAGAACTGCCTTGAATATTGCACAGTCCATATGCAGAGTTAAGACCTAAAGCAGGAATCTTGGAGAAGCATTCTCAGTGGGATTTCAATGAGGAAGAAACATCAAGTCCATTTGCAATCACCATCCTGTCATTTAGAGTTTTGCACAACTTTGCTTCTTCCTTGTCCTTCAATATTTATTACTTTAATTTCTCTTTCCCAAAAGACAACTCCTGTCTATTTCTGTTTGCCCAAACATTCTTTTCAGTACTGACTTACTCCAGATTTAGGTCTCCATTTCCATTGGGCAGACACTTTTCTTTCCTGGTACTTGCATGTTTATGTGGAGCGATAAGTTCATAAGGGGACATGAATAATAGATTTCTAAAGGACAAGAAAACACTCAAAATGGAGATTAGAAACCTTGAGAGAGTTGTTTTAACACCAGAATATAAATCAGATATGTTTCAATTTAACACATATAAGGAATTCATACTCTGTTTTTGTTCTAAATTGTTGTGTAGGACTAGCTGGCTAGTTGCCCATAATCTAAAAAATAATGTTTATCTGTGTATAGGGAGGTATAAAATATGCAGATTAAAAGGGAGGAAATCCAGTGGAGAGAGGTATCAGAAGTAATATGCACTACTTCTTCCCTGACAGACAACTTAATTCATTTCTCTGGGCTGCATACATGATGCACAGATCATTATAGGGCTTGTTATTTTCTGGCCTATGGTGGGAGAAAACTAAAATTGTACAAAAGCATAAATTGCATTGCTTTCCCCCTCTATCATCACAGCAAATTCTGGTGGTTATAACCCTCTTACCTGAGCCATTTAAAGGGGGAACAGTGGCAAAGTCCATCAGGGACGTGCAAATATGCAAGGAGCATCTGATTGCACCATGACCTGATAGCACAGTGCAGACACAGTAGACTGGTCATCAGTAGGAATGATTTACAATAAGGCTGAATCCTGACCCTTTGAAAAAGCTGACATGCTTGGCTAGGCCTACAGCCACACTGTTACCCTATACTTACTATACTGCTTTCCATTTCAAAAGAACTGTAAAAAATTTTCCTGTGAGCTGCTTACATGTTGTTGACTGACCATCCTTTGGGGGTGAGCAGGTTTACAAATAAAAAATAAATAGTCAGAGAAAGAAACTTTTACCAGACATAGGAAAAAATATTTTTAACAGAAGAATGCTGATGGCTCTTTAAAGGTCACAAAAAAAACCCCAAAATCAGACAAATGTAGTGGGATTTTAATCCTCACCTGGAAAAGGAAAAAAGCATATATCCAGGAAGCTGCATGCAACCAGGTTTGTATCAGAAAGACAAAAAGCTGGCCCAGGAAACAGAGAACTGCCAATACCTTCACCAATCATACGCAAATTTCAACTCCTCAGATTATTAATTTTTTAAAACCCAAGTCTGACTTCAGATGCCTATTTCATGACTAAATTATTCATCTGCTAGAAGTTCTTGTTCCACTCTAAAAAGAATCTGGAGTCTGAGCATACCTCAAATATAAACACATAACTTCCTGATGTGTAAATCTGGGGATCTGAATCCCACCCAGTACCTGGAGATGAGGTACACTTAGATATTTTAAGTAATTTTCGGACTTATGTATGTTTAGAATTACACTTTAGAAATATTCTTACATGAGTATTTGGTGACCTGCTGTATGATCTGAGATATTCTCCGACATCCTTTCTGTCTCCTTCAGATTTTACTAGGAGCTATGAGGTCTTACAGAGCAAATTTGCAGCACAGTTCTCTGCTGAAGTCACTGGAAATATTTACTGAAAAACCTGGCAAATATGTGTTGTAGTGGCACCAAAGCCTGGTTGTGCTCAGCGCTGTGCATACCTATAGTAAGATACATATGTGGCCTTGAATAATATGTTAAAGGGGAGAAGATTTGGCTTTCCATGAAGGCTGTAGACAGTAGCACCCTGGGGAGAAAAGCTCTGAGCTCCCTGGTAGCATCCTATCCTTAAGTTTGCGGTCATCAACTCAATTAACTATCGCTCATTAACTGGATTAACTGATTGACAGGAGAGTGTGTCTTTGACAGAGCAGGCTAATGTGTCAGGAACACCAAGAGTCTTCCAAGGTTCATGAAAGAATTTTCCATGGGTGATAATAGCAGGAATGACAAAGCTTTTCTGGAATAGTGTCGGGTGGTCCATTGAGGAATTTTCCTAAGATATTTCCCACCCTTACAGGGGATTTACAACACTGGCCATGCCCTTAGTTTGCCCTGTTTTTTACTGGTGGCCCAGTGTAGATTTTACCTCTTGTGGTTATAGGTGCTGAAGGTCTTTCCATTGTTGCGCTGTCTAGGGGAGTGATTTACGGCTTGTGCTCAGGGTGTGTGAGTGGATGTTGTGCAGGCCAGGGCTTGGCTTTGTTGCTGAATAACTCAGTGTTTGCATTAGGAGGCTTCCTGCCAAATTAGGCATCTTCAGGGTGGGTTTGCTGTATCTGATGTGGGCTACACCAATCCTGGGAGAAAGACGGATCCATCAGTGTCTTAATTTAGGTAGGTCTTAGAATTTGATATAATTGCCTGTGACTGTAGGGGCCTGAACATAAAGGCATTCCCTTCTGGTACTCAGGGAGATAATGATGACCTATGAATGGTGCTGTAGCTCTTTTTTACCCGTTTCTTTCTGTTTGCTAAAGAATAAAACAATAGAGTGTGGAGTTTCAGCTCTCTCGTGAGCTTAACCAATTACTGTTTTCCTTCAAGCTATATAAATTGTGTGCATTTAATATTTAGTTATCTCCAGACTGTTTACACTAATTTTCGTTTATACAATGCATCTAGTAACAGAGGTAGAGTGCAATTCTTTCTCTATTTCTCTTTTGAATGAAAGCCTTGAGGGAAGCCTGCAGTTTTTGATCATGCTCCACTTTGATGTAAGCAAATGTTTAAGTTATGCTCTGGCAGAATGTCTGAGATTCGTGTTCATGAATGATGCAGGATTTGTCCTTCTTCCTTAGTGGCTCTATATATAGCCACAACTGTTTTTATTTTCCATGCAGTCATGAGAGAGAAGGTGAGAAGGAAGCATCCACAAGTCCTTTGTCTAAGTGGAGCTAAGTTTGTTCTCATGCTTTGTTGTGTTTTATATTCCTCCATGATGCATTTCATGCCTCTGTGTATAGAATAAATAAAAGGTTTTTCCCAGCCCTGGGCTCCAGGGACCAAAATCTCTACTGCTCTGTGCTCCACAGGACCATGTAGTCTGCAGTGATGTAGCTGCAAAGAGCCACCAGAGGAAAATAATTTACCTATTTCAGTGTTCACAGAATCACAGAATAGGTCAGGTTGGAAGGGACCACAGTGGGCCATCTGGTCCAAAAACTGCTCAAACAGGGCCATCCAAAAAAACCTTGCACAGGATTGTGTCTGGATGGTTCTTGAGTGTCTCCAGTGAGGGAGATTCCACAGCCTCTATGGACAGCCTGTTCTAGTGCTTGGTCGCCTGCACAGTAAAAAAGTTCTTCCTCATGTTCAAATGGAACTTCCTGTGCATTAGTTTCTGCCTCTTGTTTTATTGCTTGGCACCACCGAGCAGGGCCTGGCTCCACCCTCCTGACACCCTTGTTCAGGACATTCGTTCATTCCTTGTTCAGTGCGTTAGTCAGGTCCCCTCCAAGTTATCTCATCTTGAGGTTGAATAGGCCAAATTTNCCAACATGTCAAGGCCCTTCTGAAGGGCTGCACAGCCCTCTGTGGTGTTGGCCACTCCTCTCAGCTTTGTGTCACCCGTGAACTTGCTGCAGAGGCATCTGCCCCTTCATCCAAGTCATGGGTAAGTTGCACAATACTGGACTCAGTATAGAACCTTGAGTTCCCTTAGAGTGCTTTCCTCTGACCTGAGCACTGCTTCTAGTTCTGCAAGGACGTAAATTCAAACCAGTCTCCACCTATACACAGAACAGACCAAATCACAAATTCTGATTGTTTGGGTTTTTTTACCAGCATGTGGGGGTTTTTTGGTTTGCTTTTTTGCTTTCAGAGCTGGTCTTGTCCTATGAGACAGTAACCCAAGGGTGTGTTTCAATCAGAATGGTTGGCTGTGTTAAGGGCTGAGATGTTGTGATAAGGTTGTGCAGGGGGAGGGGGCTAGGATTGGACAGTCCTTCTCCATCCATGGGAGGATGTGCAGCTCTCAGCTGCTGCAGGCTAGAAGGAAAGGAAGCAGGATTTCTTCCAAAGGGCATGTCTTCAGTGCATTGTTCTTCCAGTATTTCATGGAAAGGGTTGGGTTGGAATGGACCTTAATCACTCAGTTCCAGCCTCCATTTAAAGGTAAACCTTCCATTTACCTCACAGTGGGAATGAAAACTATCTATGCCTGGCAGAAACCATAAAGTACCGTAGGATACTGGTAGGGAAATAGTGCAAATGGACCTGAGTCTTTTGTCAAATGAAATCCCTGCTTTTCTATAACTTTCTGTGATTCAAGGCTACTATAAATGTCAGTACTGATGGTATATTGAACCCTAGGAGTCTGGGATCTGACCAGGACGTACCTTTAGAAAGTGTGTTAAATAATGACAAGAAGGGTTGTGCTCAGTTCACACTCAACAGTCAGTTCCCCTAATCAAGACAGAAGAAGATGGAACTGGATACATCCAAAACATGACTTTTTTTTTAGGATGAGAACAGAAAAATTAGACTCAGAACATAGATGGTGCTTTTAGGGATACAATAGCAAGATCCAAGAAAATGTGACAATCAGAGGCTTAATTGAAAACAAATGACTCAGAAATGCAAGTTAGAGAAGAACCCAACAGTTAATTTCTTTGTAACAGAACAAAAGCTTAGCAAATGCTATGGAGTTTGCTTTGATCGGATTTTAGAATCATAAAATTGGAAGGGACCGTAAAGGCCATCTAGCTCCAACCTTACTGCCAAAGGCAAAGACACCTTCCACTAGACCAGGTTGCTCAAAGCCCCATCCAGCTTGGTCTTGAACACTTCCAGGATGCTGTCCTTTTTCTTCTGCTTGATTCTGTGAGGGATCAGATATGTGCCTGGAGTTCATAAGTGGGTTTGTTTGCCAGCTGCTTTGTATTTCATCATTTTCCCTACCTTTTGCTTTGGCAATTTGAGTTTCACTAAGGCCAGTGCTCAGAGCAGACTCTGTGGACAAGGAAACAGTAATTCAGATGGATGGAGAGAGCCTCAGTGGCTCACAAAGCTTGATGTTTCATGGCCAGTTCTAGGGAACCCTCAGGGGAGATCCAGCTGCTAAAAAGATATTTTCCAGTCACCCATTTTGGAAGTTTTCTCCACTAAAAAGAAGGACACATTTCCCAAACACATTGCATTCTAACTCTACCCTGTGTTGGCTGTGTTTTAGTACTCTGCATGGTAGCTTGGCATTTGAAGTCTCACAGTTATGATATTTCCAAGTAGAAACTTACAGTCTGATTTACTCTTTCCTAAATTTTTAAAAGTTGCCCTTCACCAAATTGGGTGGAAGTGTCCATTTGCTGGAGAGCAGGAAGTCTCTGCAGAGGGATCTGGACAGGCTGGACTGATGGGCCAAGACCAGTGATATGAGATATAAAAAGACCAAGTTCCAGGTCCTGCACTTGGATCACAATAACCCCTAGGCAGCACCACAGGCTTGGAGTGGAGTGGTTGGAAACTGGCTCAGAGGAAAAGAACCTGGGGATGCTGTTGAACACTGTCATGTGCCCAGGTGGCCAAGAAGACCAATGGCATCCTGGCCTGTATCAGGAATAGTGTGTCCAGCAGGACCAAGGAAGAGATTGTGCCCCTGTAATCAACACTGGTGAGGCCACACCTCAAGTTCTGTGTCCAGTTCTGGGCCCCTCAGCTCAGCAAGGGCATTGAGGTGCTGAAGTGTGTCCAGAGATGGGTAATTAAGATGGTGAGGGGTCTGGAGTACAAATCCTATGAGAAGAGGGTGAGGAACTTGGGGTTGTTTAGCATGGAGAAAAGGAGGCTCAGGGGTGGCTTCATTGCTCTCTAAAACCACCTGAAAGGAACTTGCAGCCAGGTGGGGGTCGGTCTCTTCTCCCAAGCAGCTATGGATGGGACAAGAGGATATAGTCTTAAACTGTGCCAGGGGAGGTTTAGGTTGGACATCAGGAGAAGTTTCTCCACAGAAAGGGTGATTAGACACTGGAATGGGCTGCCCAGGGAGTTAGTAGAGTCACCATCCCTGAGGATGTTAAGGAAAGACTGGATGTGGTACTTAGTGGCATGGTCTATTGACATGGTGGTGTCTGGTCCATAGGGACTTAATGATCTCAGAGGTCTTTTCCAACCTAATTGATTCTGTGATTCATTAAAATGGAACCTCTATTACAACTTTTTAAGACTAATTCTTGACTCTAATCTCTCTGGATTGTTTCTCTACTTTTTTAAATGATTATTTCTTTAATATATTTTTTTACCTTTCTGTGTTATTCTTCAAACTTGGAAAAGTTCTTGTCCGCTTCATTATTGCTGGTTGGATGTAGTTTGAAGAGACTATTCCTGTTCCAGTAAGCAGAAGTTATAATGTCATTTGTATAACATGCACTGTTAAATATTGGCAAATGCAGCTTTTTAATATTACCCACTTGCTATTGACTTGCCCAAGGTCAAACATCAGGGCAGTGGTAGAGTGCAATAGGTCACTTACCTGGGTGTCCCTGTCTCTGAAACCCTTTCCCAAAGCTCTGGCTGGTCAGACAGCCAAGCTAAGTCAGAGAGCAAAAGAATATATAAAAGCACAGGGTGAGTGCAGGATCAGGGAAAGGATTTAAATAGGGTCTTTTTTAGGAAGAACTGATAACAGACAAATACTGTAAGGAAAGAATTGAGGCAGGGTTTAAGAAGGACATGGAAGCGAGTTCAAAAAGCGAGTTCGAAAGGGAGTTGCTACTTTACAAAAGACTGGTGCTGTTGATTATAGTGAATTGCTTCTTTACTTAGAGAAATAGACAATGTTAGGGGACTATTTAGGATGCTGTACAGTGAGCAAGCCCAATGGACAGCACAAAGATCAGACCCTTGTTTCCCCTTCCTTCTTCTTTTCTTTTCCCAAAGGCAGTACTGATGAATGCTGATCAAGAAATAATAGAGAGCAGAAGCCAAAAGGCACAGGCTTCCCAGCAAGCCTTTGAGTCTTGACCACCTCTGAGATTTGTCTTGCCACGTTGCAGATTTGTGAGAGTCAACAGCTGTGTTTTCCCTTCTCTCGCCCTTGTAAAAAAAAATAAAATACAATAAGAAAAATGAGCAAAGGGAAGAAACCATGTGGAGAGAGAAAAGGAGAACATTACATGGGCACTAGAGACATCAAGGCTGTGTACATCTGTGAAACACAGTTCTCTAAGCCTCGTGATTGTAGCTGCAGCATCATGAGTGTACTCAACAGGGTTCTACTTGAGTTTCAGTTAATATAATTTTAGAAGCACTTTAAAGTGCTGAAACCCATTGGAAATAATTCTGAAGTAACCCAGTGGACTGATTTTTCTTCCACCAGCTTCCACTTAAAAAATAATATACACAAACATCCTATAATAGGAGGCTAGATCCTGTTTCCATTTAAATGTGTGGAATGAATGCCACATGATTCCATCACTAAATAACATTAAAATATTCAAGAGTGTCACTCAGAGAACTAAATAGCGAAAGGAGTTTATTGTTTTTATTTTTTCTCATACATATTTGGATTTTTTAACTTAGTGTTTTATTGCAGTAAAATGCAATGATGAAAGCAACATGAATAGCCGATGAAATTATTTATGTTCACAACCTTCCCAAAGAAGCAAAATTTAGCTGCATAAACACAGGTGAAATGCAAAGGGGAATGAGGGTGCTCAGTGTACTTTGTTTGCCAAATAGACTTCTAAGAAATAATGTCTTGGCAATAATACCTGATTGTAATACAATATAGAAGTGTGATGATACTTTGTTAGTGTTTTGAAGAAGGCACAGGCAGTTAGAGTTTATTATTGTATCAAATTTTGCAAGACTCATGTAATGTGCTTATCTTTCGTTTACTTCACATTAATTGAATTAATTGCCACTCTCTACAGTTTAATCAACTGCTAAGGATCACACCATCAAGCTAGAAATAAATGAAGGTGGATTAATGAAATAGTCAAGGAATATGTCCAAACACTCAGCTGGTGATTTCTTTTTTTTACTGGTTTTGTTTCTATATTGTTGAAAGAGCAATGCCATACTATTGGACTTCCACTGTAAAATATTATCAAATCTTTTTTGTCACTTTATCTCTCCTGTGTTTGTTTGTCTCCATAAAATTAGGTAAAAATCTATCAAATGAGAATCGTGGGCAATGGCTTTCCATTTGCAGTTGCTGTCACTAGCTACATGGCTTTGGTCTTCTCCCTTCCCTTCGTCTCCTGGATAGCTCCCTCCCAGCCCTTTCCAATGACCAGAGACATTTCAAATACACAATGAAACTGTGATAAAATGATCATCAAATTGACCTTTTGTTTCTCTCTTTTTTTATCATTTTAAAGGGAAAACTCTCTTACATCCTTCAGATGCTCTCCAGGCCTTCTCAGTAGCATGCTAGCGAGCTTTGTCAAGGGGTGTCTTATTGTTCCCACAAATCAGCTTGTGTGAGATTTCCATGCCACATCTCAATTTTGTATACACAGCATGCTTTCCATATGCAAACTCCATATATAGCCTCATTTCTTAACTGGAAAGGGTTGTGAATCTACTAACTTATGTGTGTCTAAGGAATTGTTTTCGATTCATGTGGAGGAGGTATATATATCTGATGCTGAACTGGGCTTGTCTGTGACTGTCTCCAGTCTATCATGAGAGCTTTCGTGCAGTTGCAGAACCGCTTTGAATATTGGATTCTGCATCCTTCTCCAGGAGATGCAATATATAGTAATGATAACTTTGAATAATATCTTATTATATGGTAAATCATTGCCAGATACAAGCAATTAATTGCATCCAATTCTGGCAGAGCATATGTAATAAAAGCACAAAACAGAATATGAGGGTCTGACTTTCAGTACTGTGTCCATTTCACTCACACCATCAGTGGAAGGATTGTTAGCACAGATGTAGTCCAGAGATGCCTAGAGACAAAAGACTTCAAAAGATAAACAAGATAATGTTCCCTTTTTCTGGTAAATATTTCAGTATATTACATCTTGTGGTTAACTGGATAACTTATCATCGAATCACAGAGTTACCTGAGTTGGAATGGACAATAAAGATCATCATGTTCCAACCTTCCTGCCATGGGCAGGGACACCTTCTACTAGACCAAGTTGCTCAAAGCCCCATCCAACCTTGAACACTTCGAGGGATGGGACATCCACAGCTTCTCTGAGCACCCTGTGCCAGTGCCTCACCTCCCTCTTGGGAAAGAATTTCTTCCTAATATCTAATCTAAACCTACCTTCTTTCAGTCTGAAGCCATTCCCCCTTATCCTGTCACTCCTTGCCCTTGTGAAATTACCCTCTCTAGCTCCCTTCTAGGCCCTTTAGGTACTGGAAGGGGCTCTAAGGTCTCCCTGAAGCCTTCTCTTCTTCAGGCTGCACAACTCCAGCTCTCGGCCTGTCATTGCAAGAGATGAGCTCCAGCCCTGTGATCATCTTTGTGGTCCAAAGTTGTCTCAGGCGTGGGTTTATTTTAAAGAAAGAACTTGCAGCTGTGCACCACAGAAATCCACATGAAGATGGACTCCACAGACTATCAGCAGAATTATAAAACTACCTTAATTTTTCCTGACCAAAGATTGAGGAAAAAAAAAATAAAATTACCAACCAAGAGTAAATGTCTTCTCTTGCTAGGCTGGGAATAGCATTACGACACATTTACACTCCAATAAATGAGATCAAATTTGGCCCCTCTTAATTAATCCTAGGTCATAGTGAGACTTCACAATTCTTTACTCTGGAAAGCTTGAAATAACTTCAAAGAACATATTTTAATTGACAAGTGTATTCACTGCCAGAGTTGGGTATAACAAATAAAGGAGATTAACACTCAGCTACGCTCTATAGGAAATTTAAGGCACAGATGTACTGTACATCAGATGAAGTCTGCATTACTGCTCACAAATGTGGTATTTCATTGTCTCCACTAATGCTAAGCAGTTCACATCTGTCAATTAAATGTCTCTCCATTCTAGTGTCCTCTCTGTAGTGGTAGGTCTGTTTGCCCTGACTCGCTGTTACTATTGAGTTAGTGCAGTTAGGGTTGCACATCTTCAGAGTCAGCAGAGTATTTGCTTCCTCCCTGAGGGTAGTACAAAGCTGGAACAAGCTGACAGTTTCCAGATCTCCAGTGTGTGTGCCTCACAAAAGCAAGAACACTGGGGTATTTTGAAGCTTAGTGCTGTTACTCGGTGGCCCTGACTCTCCTCTCCATCAAAGCTGCAATGAGAAGCATCTCCTGCCCCAACCACTCTCCTGGGCTGCCTTCCAACAGCTGTTGCCATAAGTTAAGGATTACTAAGGGCCCATTACAAACTGCTGGGAATTACCATTGAGTAAGAAATCTAGACCACACTCCACCCAAGTAACAAGCAGATGTTTGGGTCAGGGAGAGACTTGTACAGAAGTTCTGCAGTTTCAGAGGTTTTCCTTACAGAGTGTTGATCTCCCAATGCTGAGGTTATGAATTCAGACTTAATTTGGGTCAGTGAAGCTTTCTGGTTGTCTGGAGGGTACCTCAGCATTGTGGTATGGGTATGGATCACTAATTCAAAACAACTTGTTTTCTCTTTCCATTAAAATTCTGGGTGGTGCCAAAGTGGTTAGGAGCTTGGTCCACATCTCCTTGTTTTGGGATACTGAGAAACAGAGACAGGCTTTTGCATTGATACAGATTTATCTAGCTCCACTGTGAATGATACAGTATCGTAAACTTAAGACATGGAAGAGAATCTACCAGGCTGTACAATCCCCAATCCAACATAAGACTGCTTATTTTTGTACAACACTCTGTTTCTATAGTGCTTTCTATAGTGTCACAGAATCACAGAATGGATCAAGCTGGGAAAGAGCTCTGGGTGGGTCTGACCTCCCTGTTCCAGCACGGTCATCCTAAAGCACATGGCACAGGATTGTATTGGATGCTTCTTGAATACTTCCACTGAGGGAGATTCCACAATCTCTCTAGCCAGCCTGTTCCAGTGCACTATCACTCACACAGTAAAGTTCTTTCTCATGTTCAGGTCACTTCAGGCTCAGATGTTTAAATTATTATTATTATTATTATTATTATTATTATCATCATCATTATTATTATTAGCTTTATTATTTATTTTATTTTACTTCCCTAAGGGATCTGATCATTAGGAAAATATTTCATTGTGTTAGTCAGAAATTTCCTTTTTCTTAATCAAATTTTCTTCTGAATTAAATCGTAGCACTGATAATCCATTTTTTTTCTTGAGATCCTTCAGATTCCTCTGGACTTTTATAACCCCTTTGTTTTTTACTGCTTGGCAATCTGCATACATTTATTGCAGATGTTTAATGCACCAGTTCTTAGTTACTCTCTTTAAGCTTTATATAAGTATATCCACATGGATATACTTTTGCTAACCACCTAGGGATATGTGAAACACTTCAAGCCTGCTCTTAGCAGTCATGTGGAGAGAGACAAACACTTCCCTGCTGTAGAAGGTAGAAAACTGTAAAGAGTTAGTGATGACACCAATCTATGAATTAAATAAAGAGGTCACTCTGTCTTCCCCATCCTTCCTCCTAGGAACACTTTAAATCAAATGTACAGAAAAACATCACCATTCTGTTGATTGTTCATGTTCTGTAGCTGGACTGTGATGTAGGAATAAACCCCATCACAGTTTATTTTTCAGATGTTGGGGAGTAGCAAAGCAGCTGGGACATCTGCTGAGATCAGCTGAACCTTGATATTCTCCCCCTTCAGCCTCAAGGGACTGGAAGGAACCTTAAAGATCATGTAGTTCCAATCCTCCTGCCCAGGATTGATGCCACAACTTCATACTCATCCACAAGCAATAGCACTATACTTACAGAGGTGTGATTGTCCTTGGGAAAGAGAAAGATGTGGAATAATTCATGAAGAAAAAAGAATAACCATGGCCTATGCTCTGCACTGTGAAGCACATATACAGAAATGAATAATCCTTGTTTCTGGTCTGCTGATAAAATTACTTCCTATTTTACAAGTATGGAAGGCAAAAGCAGAATTTCAGACAGTCCTTTGCAGGTATTGAGCTACAGAGACATAATGAAACCATTTTAATTGTATTAGTAATAGAGTCTGGATTTACATGTCCTGTACTGGGATCACTGGGAATCAGTTGAGCTGGACTAGGTCCAACATTTTCTTATTTGGGACAAGGCAACAAACTTTTCTGCATGGGTTATGCCAACTTCCCCTTACCTTGGAGCTTCTAATGCACCATGGCAACCCCTGAGATTCTCCTTCACCTTTTTCTTGTGTTTCCATAACAAATTATGGAATATGTGCACCCTCCTCCTGACCTTTAACAGATAAAAACTAGGTTTTGCTGCTACTGTTACTGTTTGAAGGCAATAAAAAAGTATCTGTCATATTTATGGTATAATTAAGAAGATAGAGTATTACATGAGTACCCTGCTGTCACTCTGACTATGCATTTCAGTGGCTCACGTCATAATTAAGGGAAGTTTGAGGAACATCCTATTGAAACGGGCATTGCTGATTATCTTCACTGCATGGTCTTTTCCAGGCTCTTCTTCGAGGTAATATTTTTTATGTCCAGCAATGACTCACAGGGCAGTGACACAAACAGCATGGGCTACATGGACCTTTTACTCCACACAAATCCCCCTCTCTGTTTCATGGCCAGCATCCCCAGCCAAGTGTGACAGAATGCATCTGACCCATTTATCAGCCAGCTTACAAGTGGTTATCAGGGCCTGCCAGCCTCAAGCTGCTAGAGCCTTTTAGAAACAAATGCTTCAGGTTCACAGCTCACAGTTCTGCTGTGCGTTTCTTCCACCATGTCAGTCTCTTCCTAATCTGGGTAACCTTTACTGCCTCTTACAGCTCCTACCTCAAATTTTTCTCCTGTTTACATTTCAGATCCTGGAGCACACTTGATTTTTTAAGCTCCTATGCATGTTCATGTCCTGTTTGTTCCTTTCATAGTACTGTAACCTGGTTCTCTTGATTTAGGGAGGAAAACTCCATGGTGGCTATAAGGAGACTGCATCCATTAACGGTTTCTTCTTAATTTTGACTGGTGTCGTCTTCTCCCTCTGTGCCTGCCAAATTAACAGGCTCCACCAGGCTCTGCATAACCTCCTCTCCCCAGATGATATGGAAGTGTTTCCTGCTTAGACTTGAGCCTTGCAGGCAGGACCTCCAGACATTGTCCTGAGACCAACAATGTCCAACCCAGGAGAGCCATGAAACAGGACCACACCTAAAACATCCCCACAACCCAGTCAGCATGTGCAGGTGCCTTTCTGAGACAAGGTTTGTCTTTGGATGGTCTTTCGAGCTGATCGGATCTAAATCGCAGCTGTTACTTCACTCTGTGAATCAGGCTGCTTCTGACTGCAGAAAGTTGGCCAGTCCTCTGACATCAAACTGGTGTCTTTCTGGAGAAGTAAAAGATATGTCTGACAGTTTCTCTCTTGAGTCTACATATTAAATGAGACCTGAACAGCAGTACAGATAAAAAGAAATGTCTGACAATCCAGCTCTGTTTTATTTAAAATACAGTTAAAGAAAATTGCTTACTAGATGAATTTAGAAGGAGCATGTGAAGTCACCACTGAAATATCCACTTCTGAGTTCATTGAAGCATCTGCATATTTGAATACCCTTAACTAGGAAGGAAAAAAGCCAAGCCAAGGCAAGGGAGGAAAAGAGGAATTTCAGCTGTTAAGCCTGCAAGTTTGGGGTGAAAACATGCTCTCCAGTGGATAATGCTTGCTCTGCAGTGACAGAAAAGCATAAACATGCTTTCAAAGTTGAAAAGGACCTAACTGCAAGACTTAGGCTAGGTCTGGACTGGGAAACAGAAGATCTCTGTTCAGTCCCTGGTTCTGCTGCCAGCTGAGGTGTCCATTGTTTGACCACATGGGTACATCCCTCTATTTTCTTCCTCTATACCTCTGCTTCTCCAGCTACAGCTGGAGTTCTGCTTTGCAACACACCATCTGTGGTCATTTCACAGCTGCTTTTAATGAGTAAGATCATTTTATTCATCCCACAGACAGCTCAACAAGTAAACCTCTATTACTAATGAGTGGTAAGTCCTTTAATTATTCTACCTTCCTGTTTACCTTGGTCTGATATCCACATCTGAGAACCACAAAATTATTGAAAGCAAGTGGAAATCAGTAGAAAGGGCTCAACCAGAAAACAAGCCAGTCCTTTTTGTCATGATGGATAGGCAGGAGCGTGGGTCATTGCTACGAATAGTATCACTTAGCTGCCTTTGCTGCAGCCAGGGCCAGGGCATTTGACCTGCCTTGGCCACACTTTCTATCATCTTGTGAGTCATAATTAATTCATGTGATGGATGGCACTTTGCAGATGTCAAGCAAAGTCACAGCCCTGGCCTTCAGGGAGACTCCACCTCTATATCAAGCATCCTGAAGATAAACAGCAACATAAATGCTGCTAGGGTAGGTAGCCTTGGTCTGGTTATGACTCTGATAAGTCTTCTTTCACAGAAAAATGTACAAAAAGCCCAGGCTTTGATTCATTTGTTGGTATGCCACTCCAGTACTAGCTCACTCAGTTTGAATTGAAAAAAATCATTGAAGCATAGAATGGTTTAGGTTGGAAGGGATCTTTTAGAGGCCATTTGGTCCAACCCCCCTACCAAGATCAGAGACATCTTAAACTTGATCAGATTGGTCAGAGCCCTATCCAAACTATTTAATGTTTTCAGGGATGGGGCATTTGCCACCTCTCTGGGCAGCCTGTGCCAGTGTCTCACCACCCTCATTTTAAAAGACTTCTTTGCATATATCTAGTCTGAATTGACCCTCTTTTAGTGTAAAACAATTACCTCTTTTCCTAGCTCAGCAAAACCTTCTAAAAGTGTTTGTCCCTCGTGTAATGTGTAATTCATAGGTAATTTTAAGATAATGTTGGGCATTCATCTTGGAGGCAGGATTTCTGAATCAGGCCACCAAGGTGCTCTGAACAGTCATGGATCTGCATTTCTGTCCTGTGGCTCTAAGCGAAAGCTTTTGTTTCCTTGTTTGTTTTTTATTGTTTTTCTTCTGAGAAGACTCATGTCTGACCAGTGTTGGCAAAAAGGCCAGTTCTCCAAATATGGTAGGATTAAAATGGTCTAAATCCTGCTGAATTCCATGTGCTCATGGGCTTCAAGATCAATTGTTCATAATGTACTTTATTAAGGTGAACACTATAAAGGAGAGAGGGGAGAAGGGAGAGAGAGAGAAGACATCTGTTTCAGAGCAAAATGAAATCATAGCTGCAGGCAGGCATGGGAGAGATCAAGGGATGCTTTTAAAATATTAACAAAATTGCAAAACAATCCCTAGGGGTGCTGCAGGAATATTTGATTTGACGACAATGCAGTGGCAATTCGTTCTTTGCCAAGAGCTGGGAGAGAGACCATTCATGTCCAGTAATCCCCCTGCAAATGGCATCTTTCTTTCTTAAACACGCCTTCATTATTGTTCACGTTGTTTGGCAATTTGCAGAGCTTCATGTAATAGCTCAAAATCCGAGATTCAAGTCAGGAGGGCAAGTTGGCAGCATTTCCTTTCTGGCTGATATTGCCTTCACTCCCAGACAACCCGTTCTAAATGATGTCTTCTCCATCAATGGGTTTCTAATGAAAGATCAGTTTCATTTAATTTGCTTTTTTTCACTTAAATTTAAAAAAAAGAGAGAGGAAAAAAGAAAATTAAATTGAATGCTGAGAAAAGTTACACTGCTCAACAATCTTGGGAGGAAGGGGAAGGAGCAGGGTTTTCCTTAAAAAAACAAACCCAAAGTCTCAATTATTGTTACATTTGTGCCTGCCAGCTGTGAAACTACCAACACACAGCTCTTTCAAGCTCTGGAATGCTTGTAAGGCAATGCTAGACTGGGTTTAAGGACAGGATATCACACTTATTTCAGGGCTTGCATAATTAACTCATAATCATAAGAAGAAGAAGATTTTCTTCTACAAATGGATCTGAAAACTGCTGTAAATATGGAAGTACCTATTTCCTTACAGTTTGGCAAGAGGGAGTTTTGGCTCTGCTTATGCTAGTAAATGAAACAATACCAAGGGGTTATTGTTTATATTGTTGAATAGCAGCTAAACAGCAATTAATAGAGGTTCCTAGCAAGGTTTTGACCCGGGCATACAATTTCTGAGCACAACTAAGGCATCAGCATAGGTCAGAAACCAGTCCCAAAATGCAGACTACATCACCCTGTTTTGGATCCTAGGAGAGTTTTTTATGTAAGTGAAGGCTTCTCCATGCCACTTGACCTCAGTTCCAGGGATTAGTCCCAGAAAATTATTTACTGTAATAAAATATTTAATTTACTAGTGTAGATGTCTCATTTGTGTCTTGGATTTCAGTTGAGCTGAGTTCCTAGATTAGATTGGTGAAAAATCTGGTTGAGGACCAATACATCACTAGCATTTCTGTTTAGCAATAAATGTAACCATCAAAGCCATTTACAGCTTTTGTTGCTGTCTGCTTGTTTGTTTGCTTGACAGTTTGGGGGTGGGGGGCTTTAAGTTTATATGCATTTGTTTCCAAACTTAAAAATTACTGGGACCATTTATTATGTCTTAGTGAAATGGTTTAATTTCAGCCTTAGCCTATATAAAACCCTGGGCCAAGAGTAAATCTGCTATAGTTCTTATACCAGTTTATAAAAAACACAGGGCAGAAAAAGGGTGGGAGGTGTCAGCTAAGGAAGGGACAGAGAGAGGTCTGTTAATAATATTGACACAATTAATGCACTGCTTAAGCACTTTCCCTGGAGTGTTTCTCTTTCTGCAGTCCCACGGGAGAAAGTGTTGGGCTCAAGGTAGGGATCTCAGCCACTGTCTCTGCCCCTTTCCCGCTGCATTTACTTATTTTTCACAATTCTGGAGTCAGATACGTGATCTACACCTTCACTCCTCCTTCCCTCATGGAACAGCTGCCCTCTCTGACACAGATAAGCTAATTTGAGCTGAAGAGCATGAAGTAAGAAAGCCACAGGCATGTTTGCCTTGGGCCAGGATCTTGACGGTGTCTGTCTGTGATCCTATCGCCCCTTCCCTGTACATTTATGCTGAGCCCTCATGTTGAGAGCAGCTCTGCACAGCAGCATAAAATCAGGAGCTTAAAGTGTGCTCAAGCCCAGCTGCTCTCCTGCCCTTGTCACAGCAGAGACAGTGGAATGAAAGTTGTAAGGAAGCTCATGCTTCCATCCTCGTGCCAACCCAGTTTATGCAAAGTTAATAAATAGGTATGTAATGCTGGGCTTTACACTAATGAGGCTCCAGGCTAGGCACATTTATTTATTGCTGCTGCCCTTATAAGACCATTAACCTCTAGAAGAAAGGGTGATGTGGAAAACCAGTCTGGAAGGGAAATACTCCGTGTCACCACAAGTACAGCCACATCACCTCTTGTCACACCCCTGGGCTGTGTTTTTTGGCATCGATCATATCATGTGCTTTCAGAGCTGCAGCTACCTGCTCCTCAGCAGGCCACAATGACCACTTGGTGCAACTTCTTGCTCTTGATTTACCATCTGAGAAGGTGCCAAAGAAGGCACTGACTGATATAAGAGTTGGCTGCAGAGCATAGCCCCTAGACCACATGCTCCTTCTTTGGATGGTGGCTTTCTACTGTCCCTTCTGCATGTGGCTTTGTCATGTTCCTTCCCAGCTCTGCTTTAGAGGCAACTATTTAAGAAACAGTCCTCTTCAAATCCAGGCCATGAGACCTCTACTTGTTTCCATTTAAGCTTATAATTACGCAGAGAACATTGTTTGATTCCCTGGCTCTGGTCCAAGCCAACACACAAGCAATAAGCAATGCCAGGGTAGGAGTTAAAACACATGTGAATAAGAATTCCACTTGCAGCTCCTTGCTTTGATGCTGTACTCATTCCGCCTTACACACATCCTTCGCCAAATTACAATTTGTAGCCTAACAGAAGCTCAGCTTAGCTGAGAAAGTTCAGCTATGGGCTTCTCCTCCACATTACAGGAGTAGCTGAGGAGTGAGGGAGGCAAAAAGGCGCTTAAGATCCTCCAGTCTGGCAAAAATCTTCATACCCTCTGTCCAGATGATGCAACCTCTGGGTATGCAGAGCAGACTGGAGTTATATTACCATCTTGAACAGGACAGCAGGATGACACAGATGTCGGACCTGCCTTTACCCTAAGCACAGCATTACTGTCTTTTATAAATCCTTCCTTAGGCTGTAGCTTTGGCCAGCAGCAGATTCTAGCTGCTCCACAGCCAGTCCCACCATGTAGCAGTGGGAACCAGATTGGATCCTGGATCCCTGGTCTGCAAAAAAAAACACCCCACTTTTGATTTATTTTAATTTCTGCAAGCATTTCATGCCAGATGAAAGTCACACAGATGCTAGTATTACCTCAAGGAAGGAGAGGTGCATGGGTAAAAATGACCAGCCAGGGTGAGATAGGGAAGAGGTCTTTGCTTTAACTTTTTTGTCTGTGCAAACATTCCTCTGCCTTGGAGGACTGTGAGGTGCACAAGCCTTGTGCTACCCAGGACCACTCCAAAGCAGTTACAGGAAAAGAAACTAAAATCCAATTTCCCATTACAGGGAAAAGGGGAAAAACATATTTGAGAGAGGAAGGTCATAGAGATGGGAGGAAAAAAATTCTCTTAATTAGATTTATCCCCTGACTAGAGCCTGATCAACTGACCTGCACATTTGGCTTTTTTTAAGATTGTCATCCTCATCATCTTCCAGTGGAAGATGTCCCTGCCCATGACAGGGGGGCTGGAACTAGATAATCTTAAGGTCTCTTCCAGCCCAAACTATTCTATGAGTCTTTGATATCTAAGTGTCCTAACATTATCCCTTCACAGAGGAAGTAGTTGAATGTTTTTGAGTTTATGTCACAGCACCATGCCCCCAGCACATTTGAGACAGAGCAGCTGAAGATACTGAGCCCACCCTCAGGTGGGGGAAAAAGCCAAGGAGCATGGATCATCCTCTATATTTCTCTAAGAGCAAACCAGATTTTTAAAAGAATCACATATTTCACCTCTTTTCACTTTTAATTACTGTTTGTAGGGTGCAACTCCCAGCAGCAGGACCGTGTGTCCATGCCAGCATAGAGGGGCAGGGGTCACATTTACAAAATCAGATGCTCCAAAGAAGCTGCCACTGGTGTCAGCTGGACTGAAGTATTTCCATCTGCACTAATGGCCGCTGAGTGAGCCCCAAAGAGCCTGGTGTGTGTTCCCTACCTTTAGCTTCATTGTGAGTGTTTTGCCTCCAGCCTGCTGTGCCTATCAAGGATGGGGAGAGGCATTTTCTCTTTCATTTCCATTCCCATTAATACAGTTGTATTTTGTGAGGTGTTTGTTTACATGAGCCTTCTCGGTTCTCTCCTCTCAGGGGATCCATTAATTTATCTGCTTTGCTTTTCATCAACGAGAGTTGACAGAGGGAGTTATGGGTTAACTGCTCTGTTTAGAGCAAGTGGCAGGTGCTGGTATCACTCAAACTAAATGAAAATATAAATATCTCTTTACCTACCCAAGAAATCAGCTTAAAAACCCCAGTGTTTAGGTTCAACCTGTTTGTAAGCCTAATGACCCAACTCGCCACTAAACGTGTTTATTGACAGCTTGAAGGCTGGATTGCTCCAGACCCCAGCTACGTATAATTATGGAAAGAAAATTTTTAAAATGCCTTAATCGTAAAAGGCACTACGCTTGTTATGTCAGAAAGGAGCCTAATTTTGGAGAAAAACCTGCTCCATCAAACCCAGGCCCCCTCAAGGGTCCATGGGGGCAAATCAGCAGCTCCCAAGGTCACAGGTTGCATCTGAGAAAATTGCCAATGTGGTCTCTTACATGTTTCTTCATAGTTTCATTTTGGCTCACCCTGAGAAGGAGATTTTCAAAAGACTCCAATTTCTTAATTTCATTCCTTTTTTGTCCTCAGCACTGACACTTTTGGAGACTGAAATATGATGCAGTGCAGCCCATACCATAAAAGTGAACATTAAAAGGTTTTGAACAGAGAGCTGGAGCTTATAAAGCCCCATTTTACTCCCCGAGTGAAATGAATGGAAAATACTTCTAAGTAATTTAAAGGACTTTGGATCAGATGCACAGTTCACAAAAGCCATGGTGGTGTAAAACTCAATGCCAGTCAGGAGATGACACAACAGATTCACTCCTCATTGGTCAGAAATGTAAGGAGCAAACTAGTGATTTGTGGAATACCTTAAGATATAGCTTATATACAGCATGATTTCCAAGGCAAAAAGCTAAAAAGACATAAGAAAGGGATTTTTTTTTTTAACATTCATTTTTCCTACATGGGATACCAACAATTGCTCCTGAAATAAAAGGAAAGGGAAAAAAAAAAGGAAAAAAAGGAAAGAAAAACAAGGAAGTGAAAGGAGGAAAAAGATGTTGGCTGCATTTAACTGGTTTGCTTACATTGGTTTTCAACTCTTCTTGAAAACAGTGTGGTAAAGATATGGCAGAGAGAATGAAGTCTCAACAGAAATTCCACTTAACAGCAGAGAAACTTTGCTCTGTAAGCAAGGAGGCGGAATAGATGAGCTGTGGACATGGAAACCCCTAAAACCCCTTGGGGTTTCAGCATGGCAAGGCAGCTTCCATGGAGCAGCAGCAGCTCTCTTGTCAAAGAATGAAGCAATACTATCTCTCAGAGTCACAAAATGTGTATCTGCCCATGGATAGTAGGGGCTAGTGCTGGAAAAGACGTTCTAGAATGGTTATTAGAAGCTCCCAGTTCTATTGCTTGAAAACTGGTTAGAAATACAGATTTTTAGGTCAGGCAAGTTTTTGCATGCATGACCTAAAGTGGAAACAGCTCCATCTGCCAATTTAGGTGATAGAAAAGAGTATCTCAATCTGTTTTCCTTCCCACCCCAGTGTATTTCCTCTTGCCTGAGCCTTGCATCTAATTGTGAAATGCCCCTATAAAACCAGATTGATATTAATCTCGTTCGAGTAAAGTTGGGATAGGCTACAAAAATAGAAAGGTAAGGATTTAGCAGATAAGGGCTCTTTTACTTTCCAGACAATTTCCCTGATCTGCTTATGGTGTGGTTTTATGAACAGCTGCATCAGTATCCCCAGGGAGGCAGGAAGCAGCAGGGTGGCTGAGCTCTAGCAGGAGGGAGCATCTCAAGCAGGGTTTGTCATCAGAAACATTGAAACAGGGAACCATTCCTCTACTGAGGTTGACATTTTCAAACCCAGGAGCCTGCACTTTGGTGGAAACAAACTTATGTTTAAAGGATTCTTGGCAATTGGATTTCCTGCAGATTTCTGCATCCAACAGATGCAAGCATTGATCCAGCTTCACTTGGGCAATGATATGTACAATGAGACATTTGGCTTCAGGAGCGTATGACTGAGGATGTTGCTGTCTCCTCTGTCTCCATCTGTACTGCTTCCTTTACAGACATAATTGCTAATAAATTAACATTTGTATACTGCCTTGGAAATTGTGAGCTTGAATATAGGTTTTTATTAGCTCATATCCTGGGAAAATATTTCTTTCATACAAATTACTTTTTGTAATTGAATTATCCCTTGCGATTTTTAAAACTTACGAAGTGGCTGGACCTCTGCTATTTATCATTCTTCTCTGCAAGAGTTTGTCAAGGTAGGAAGGAAATTGGTAGAAAATTTATTGCAAAAAAGTAGATAAGCATTTTACTTTAGGGTTCTTTTATGTCCATGATTCCAACAAGCCTAATAATCTTTGCAAATCATTAGCATGTTATAGCCTAGAATCCATCCTGAAACTGTATGATCTCACCTCATAAGTTTCTTGTTAGACTCCTAGACTCTTTCGGACATCTTCTTAATAGTGATATGTCTCATAAATTATTTATTGAAATGACATGCTTAAAAGCATCAAAAAAGACCTTTTACTTGGCTGTGAAACAGCTGGAGAATGGTTATATCTGTTTCTCATAAAATGGGCCCAAAAGGTTAAATGCCTTGTCCAGGATCACACAATAAATTAGTAGTACAGCAGGGCATAAGAGAAACTGGTGCTATTTCCCAGAGTCTTGCTCTTGCTTCTCAGCAGTAGACATACCTATCTCTTCATCTCAGCAACTGTTGCATGGCCCAAAATGAAGATGGTTTACTTGCTACTGAAACCCATGGTCTCTTAAATTCTCTATTCTTTTGGCATTGGTGGAGCTGGCGACCTTCGTGCTTTGGGTGGGCTTTGTTGTTTTTTTGTAATTTCCCAGAATATAGGCTTTCCAGAGATAGACAGTCACTTATGACTTCACATGAAACACTCAGGATTCAGAGACAGCCACTGAATAAGCCTCCGTGTGTTTTCCCAAGTGTGATCTGATAGGTCTCAGCCAAATGATAGAGGCTGTTACTGAGGTTTGCTTTATTGTCTTTTACTTCCTAAGACATATAAAAGATTATGTTTGTTGCATCTATTTGAAACAAATAGTAATAATTAACATTTATATAGCACTTTCTGCTTTTTAAACACTGCTCAAACACTAATTACTCTTGGTTTAGTGTAAACTAATGTAATCTCACTCTGTTTTGCAATCTATTTGCATCTTTTGTTGACTGAGAGCTAGTTCAATTACTTCTAATTTTTGGTCTAGCTAGCCATTAAAGTTATGACTAAGAAGAGCCATTTATATCTTCAATTGCTTTCTCCCCTCCTCAACTACTTCATTTTCTTTTTCCTTTTCTTCCCACAATGTCTTTTTGCTGAATATTCTTTAAGATGGATTCCTTAGCATGGCAGCAAAGCTTTTCTTCAGCAAAAGAGTGGGCCTTTCAACTCATTTTGTTAAATGTTATCAAAACTTGTTCTTATAAGGAAGATTTAATAAGTCATTCTGTTTTGCCACAGAAAGTCAAATACAAGATGTTTTACTATGGCAAACTAGAAGATTCATCACTTAGTCAGTAAACTAGTGATCTTAATACCAACAATGCAGAATTTATTTTTCAGTTTGGATTTGGATAAACCACTTGATCTCTTATCTAGCATTTTATCAACTGAAAGATGATTGAATTTCATTATTACTGGCACAGAATCCAAGAACTCCAGTAAATAGGCTTCTGATGTGCAAACAG
>VXBC01004202.1:388886-484331 GCA_013399945.1 Ploceus nigricollis | reverse complement strand
TGATCTGATAGGTCTCAGCCAAATGATAGAGGCTGTTACTGAGGTTTGCTTTATTGTCTTTTACTTCCTAAGACATATAAAAGATTATGTTTGTTGCATCTATTTGAAACAAATAGTAATAATTAACATTTATATAGCACTTTCTGCTTTTTAAACACTGCTCAAACACTAATTACTCTTGGTTTAGTGTAAACTAATGTAATCTCACTCTGTTTTGCAATCTATTTGCATCTTTTGTTGACTGAGAGCTAGTTCAATTACTTCTAATTTTTGGTCTAGCTAGCCATTAAAGTTATGACTAAGAAGAGCCATTTATATCTTCAATTGCTCCTCAACTCCTTCATTTTCTTTTTCCTTTTCTTCCCACAATGTCTTTTTGCTGAATATTCTTTAAGATGGATTCCTTAGCATGGCAGCAAAGCTTTTCTTCAGCAAAAGAGTGGGCCTTTCAACTCATTTTGTTAAATGTTATCAAAACTTGTTCTTATAAGGAAGATTTAATAAGT
Organism: Ploceus nigricollis; assembly: GCA_013399945.1. Classification (NCBI taxonomy): domain Eukaryota; kingdom Metazoa; phylum Chordata; class Aves; order Passeriformes; family Ploceidae; genus Ploceus; species Ploceus nigricollis. Next base: position 483,825 of record VXBC01004202.1, on the reverse strand, counting down.
CATTCTGTTTTGCCACAGAAAGTCAAATACAAGATGTTTTACTATGGCAAACTAGAAGATTCATCACTTAGTCAGTAAACTAGTGATCTTAATACCAACAATGCAGAATTTATTTTTCAGTTTGGATTTGGATAAACCACTTGATCTCTTATCTAGCATTTTATCAACTGAAAGATGATTGAATTTCATTATTACTGGCACAGAATCCAAGAACTCCAGTAAACAGGCTTCTGATGTGCAAACAGGAGCTGGGGTTTGTGTAGTCTGTGCCACTGACTTCCTGCATTATTTGGTCAGGTCACTTCCTTTCTGTTGGTCTGTTCTGCCTGTAACATTGGAGACATGAAAATGGACTTCCTTGAAGGCTAAATCTGTAAGAAATCTGAGTTTTCTCCATGTGTTTATAAAAAAAAAATAAAAGAAAAGTAAAAATAAACTCTACTGTTGCTCTGGTGGCTTTGGACAAGTAGAAAAGCAGTATTTTGCAAGAATAGAATAAATGTAATGTTTGATTTTTTTACCTGAACTACAGTATCATTACCTTGTTAAGATCCCTCCTTAATGCACCTTTCAGTCGAGTGGCATTCGTACGTCTGGAAGAGTGTATTGATGTTTGTTTTGGAAGGTCATTGAATCATAGACTCATGGAGGATTTGGGTTGGAAGGGACCTTAAAGATCATTTAATAAGCAGGGACATCTTCTGCTAAACCAGGTTGCTCAAAGCCCCAACGTGGCCTTGAACACTTCCAGGGACGGGGCAGCCACAGCTTCTCTGGGCAACCTGTGCCGATGCCTCACCACCATCACAGGGCAGAATTTCTTCCTTCTATTTAATCTAATCTAATTCTACCCTCTGTCGATCTGAAGTCATTTCAAATTTCAAATTTCCAATTACCCTCTCTAGCTCTCTTGTAGTCCCTTCAGGCACTGGAAGGTGCTGTAAGGTCTCCCTAGAGCCTTTTCTCCATATCCCTGTACATGCAGTGCTGAGATGCAACCCAGCAATCAGGTGTAAGTCATCTTGCATATGCTTAAAATCTCTTCCTAGAGGTGATACCCCTCCTTGTTATTCCAATGAAGGGGCCCTTTGTTTCAGAAAAAAACCCCAAACACTTCCTATTTCTAATTTACTATTTTTACCTCTCTATTTTTTTCCCCATAGACATTTTACTTAAGAAAAATACACTTCCTACTGCATAAGCTTATTGTGCTATTGAAAGTGAAGCTCTGGACACAGTAGGGGTTACACTGATTAATCAATCCCTAGCATCTCTCAATGCACTCTGATTATCTCACAGAGAAGTCCTAAAATGAATCGATTCATGAGCCCTTGCAGTCCTTTTTTACAGATAATTCATATTTTAATAAACTTAGTTTGAAGTTCAACCCTTTAGGGAATTTTATCAGAACAAGAAAACAGGTTGGTTTCTCCCCCTGCTGAAGGAAGGCAAGGAGAGATTACCCAGTACCGCAACATCTGTGACAAGAGCAGGGACATTTTTACACGTGATATTGTAGTAAGACAAGGACAAGTTGGCCTTGTGACTAATCCTGCAGGAGTTTCCTGGGTTATTTACGTGAATTCAAGTAACTGGATAAGATAGTTGCCTTTGCCTGTAGAAGAAGGATGATAATACTTTTTCCCTACTCTGTGTGTCCTGCCTGATTAGGTGAGAGCTTCCCCCTGCTGCAGGAAGTTTTTTGTCTTATTGTTCTGCAGTGTCTATAGAATTAGTCTTAATAAATAGGCAGATACAAAATAAATCTGTCCCTAGCAATAATTTTTGAGCATAATTCTAAGTATATTCCTCCAAATTCAGTTGAGCCTATGGCATTCCCTGCTATTCAATGGCAGTAGTGAAAGCCAGTGCTGTCCAAAATTACTTTTCTATTGTTTTCACAGTCAGTGACAAAAAGGAGAAAAAATTCAGATCTTGCAAGTTTTATACTACAGGTCTCCTTCAATTCCAGCTGTCACCCTGTGAGCTGCTCAAACCCCAGGCTGCATCTGAAAGGTGTAGAACAGAGGATGCTCTGAACTCTGTTTCAAACAGGAGGTGCACATCAATGTGATACCTTTACTGAGGAGTATGGATACAGGGTGGTGGCTGCAGGCAGAAAAGACAGACATGCTTTCTTTCCTAAAAGAGTCCCAGCCTCCATTCAGCTCTTTTCAGAAATAATGTGTAATAGCAAAATGATACATCTGGGAGTGGGTATGAGTTCAAGACCTCTTTTCTTATGGGAAAGGCTGAGGGCTCATCAATATTCCCATGAAAAATACCATAAACATTGACTTCAAATGAGGAAAGTACTTCTTCACACCACATACAGTCACACTGGGGCATTGCACACAGGATGTTGTGAAGGCCAAAAGTATTTAAGAGTCAAATGGGGTTAGGCAAACTCTCAGAGGACAGATTCATGAGGGACTGTCATACCCAGTGGTCCTGCAGAGAAATTTGCGGAAGTGGATAGAGGGGAAAGACCAACCTTGATTCCTAAATCACCATTCACAACCCCTGTCCCCTTCTTCTCTTCCAAATGGACTACATCCAGTCCATACAGGGGTAATAAAGATGGATGGTTTCCTTGTTCAATTTATTGACAGGGAAGTAGGGATACAGAGCTAGTGTATCTAAGCATGGGAATTCACTTACCTAGCTGTGGAATAAAGAGATTGAATGGCACAAGGTGTGCATGGGAATTGTCTTGGAATTGTTGCTACATTTTTATTTGAGTTGCAATTTAATTACAAAGCCTTCCTGTAGGCCGCAACAGAACACTGGGAATTAGACACAAAGCTTACCCAGGAGTGGGGATAAGGCTTAACACCCTGAGTGAGTCCTGTACCAGCCTTTCCTTACTGTCTAAGAGATGAGACACTGGCAGAGGATGCCCAGGGGAACTGTAGATGCCCCAGCCCTGGAAATGTTCACAGACAGGTTGGAAAGGGTTTTGTGTAACCTGGTCTAGTGAAAGGAGTCCCTGTCCATGGCAGGGAATTAAAAGTAGGTGATCTCTAAGGTCCTTTCCAACACAAAGACATCTTACCTGTTGTCACAGAATCCATTCTACAGTTCTATGACTAGAAATTATCTTTTTGTTGTTGTTGTTGTTTAAAAACAAACTAACAAAAACCAAACCCCAGGCTATGTTTTTCTTTTCTGGAAGAAAAAGGAAAAATTCTCCCAAACAGATTGAGAAAAGCTATGCCAAGGGTTTTCACCTAGGAGGCTTGACACATTCAAAACTTCATCCTGACTCAGATAAAGGACATAAATTTTAGCTTCCTGTATCCCAGGTAAGAGCCCAAATTAACAAAATGTGGGTGATGGAGAAAGAATGGGAATACTTTCAGTGACTACCAGTATTTTATGTCACCAGTTCTTTGTCACTCTTGAGATTTGCTGATAAATGTGCTGATTTCACATAGGGTTTGGATGTGTCGCACATCATACACCCAAACCTTGAGTCTGACAAAGGCAGTTAGGAAAAATTTGTAGGCTGACCATAAAAGGGTGTACATGGTCAGACTGTATCTTTCGGCATTTATTATTTAAATGCCATTATGCACTCTCTATTAAATTGGGGTTCTGAAGAAAACTCACTTCATCCAAGAATTGCTAATAGACTCATGATGAGAATTTCAGTATAAAACTAAGATTTTTTCCTAAGTAATTTCCATTTTGGCATAAGCCAGAGTAGGGTTCTGATGGCTGCAACTGCAGACTGCTTATACTTGTCAAAAATTATTTGAAAGTATTTTTAACTTCAGGCTCTAAAGTCTTCCACTAGCATACATTAAATGTTCCAGCCCATAACAGAAGACTTAGGGAGTTACAAACCAGAAATAATTGAGATAATTGCATTCCAGCCTCCTCCATGTTTTCCCACCACTACTGTTTCAAGATTTCCTAGGCCTCCAGCTTAATGCAGTTTTAGATTTATTCATGAAAAGGTCACAAACCACATCTTTTGGACAAGGCATTGCCAACTGTCTAGCAAGTCTCTTACCAGTAGAAGAAAGGCTTAGTGGTTGAGACCAGAAAAGGGAGGTTTTGTTACTTTCTTTGAGTACTGGATTGAAGCCAAGCAGTATTAATTCAACTCTTCATTCTCCACTCTTGTGCCTGCTTCTTTCCTAAGTCTTTGCCAAAAATGTGAGAGGATTTTATACCTATAGCTTAATTTATTTCCTATGAAGATCTCATGGGATTTGAACCTGTGTTATAAATCTGAAGCTTAAGGTTTAATAAAAAACACAGGAATCCTTTATGTTATAGAAGAATCTCCCAGAAATATGGTAAATGGCATCACACTGTTTGAGCCACAGTAGTGTATTTGCTAAGATCAGATCATTGCTGACTCTGATCACCACGCAATACAGATTTGATTTGTATAACCCCTGAGTATTTGCTGAATGCATCAGAAAGAACATTCACCACTACATTTATGCCAGGTTTGTGCTTTAGATGAGGCACAATGAGAGGCAATATCTTAGACAATTTTTGACAAATAAAAATGACCAAATAAGATTTCTCAGGTTCAGTATTTTGTGTAAAGAAGGCCAGGTTTCTTCAAGGTCAGGTTGGATGGGGCTCTAAACAACCTGAACTAGTGCATAGCATCCCTGCCTGTGGCAGTGAGGTTGGAACTAGATGATCTTTAAAGTTCCCTCCAACCCAAGCCTTTCCATGAGCCTATGAAATCACAATAAGGAGACTTGAACAAGGCATTTGCCTTCCTCATGGAAGTGATAGAACTGTCACAGTGGACTGCCTTCTTTCAAATATGATGTAAAATACCAGGTGATGACACAATTTGGTGTAGGATATTAATAATCACAGACACAAAGTCATTTAATCATCTGAACTCACAACTTCTTTGCTTGCAGCTTAGGATCCTGAGGTGGAGCTAATTTCCCAAATAACATTGCTGGTTTGTCCCCAGTATCTGTTGATGTCTTTGAGAAGATTAATATACAAGGTGAAAATCTGTCTCCCTTTTGACTCAGAGTGGAGTTTTCATCACTCACCATGGGATTTCATAGGTCAGATACAACTGCAATTGTCCATGCTCCACAGTCCTTCTGACTGAAGGACACTGTCGAACATGAAAGAGCATCTTGTTAATAAAACCTAAGGTTCATGCTACTGTTCTCCAGCAAAGATTTTGGGCATGCATTGGCCACAGTTTTTAAAATAATTATTCTACTATGCTTATGTGACTTGGTTCTCAAAAAAATCCAGGGCTCAGTATCAGACTCAGCCTTGGAAATCAAGTTGCTGCCCTCAGTTAGGTTGTTTTCTTCTTGTACCACCTTAAGCAATTCACTTTGACTTCCCGTGGCTCATCTCTTCCTCTATAAAGTGAAAGAAAGGATACTTGCTCACTACTTGCCAGCTTTAGGTCTTAGTTAATGATTCGATTTGTGGAGCCCAAAGGAGGGAATATAAAATTAAGCTTGCTGCTCAGCATCGTATGGCTGTACTCATTTTACAAGGGGCAGCAGCAATAAAAAATAGGGAAAAATATTGCCCTGAGCAGTGAAATGAGATCGAGTTCAAAAAGCATGCCCTACCAAGTAAAATAATGCCATTTCTGCATAGGCAGTTTTGCAGAGGAAAACAAATGAGAAGTGAAAAGTAGTCCTTCTGCTTCCTTCAGCACAAAGGTGGAGGTGGAATCAACCCACTAGAGCTCATGCTCACGTTTTCTTGCAGACAAGATATTTCACTCTTCCAGCTTTCTCATCACCCTGTTGCCATAACTATATGGGAAGTACATAAAGCTATCTTGTACTGTTTAAACCCTCACATTTTGACAGAAAATTGGATGATATGACACGCTGCCTCCCAGAACAGGCGCTGTCTATCACCTTGCTGCTAATCTCTGTGATTAGTGACCTGCAATGTAAGTCAGCTATCAAAGACCACCTGTCCTTTTTGCTATAAGCGCCTCCCAGCATATCGCTTTGTGGTGTCACACTCCCTTGTCTGGTTTTTGATTGATGCAAGTTTCTCTTTTGAGCAGTGACTCAGAAAATAAATCATACCCCTTGCCATTCATTGAGTGCGATGCTGCAGCACAAAGCCGGTGTGGTTAATCAAAGCTCCAAAGAGCAACAAAAACCAACAGAACTGAGAATGAGGAGGAGAGATATGATGGATAAAACATCATAAAAAGGATTATTTTGGAGCCAACCAAAGAAAAAGCAAAATAAAAAGTGCTGCAAATAAGCATTATGTTTGCTGCACTACTGCACCAGAGCAAGAAAGCTGATTTTTGTGCTCCATTCCCTGACATATATGCAGGGATGTGAGAAGAGTCCCACACTTCTGAAAAATATAACTATATCAAGGAATCTGATTTTACAGGCTTTTACTTCTAGGTAACCCTTTCTGGGGTCAGTGGGATTTTTCTGAGTAGAATAAGTAGAGACAGAAGGATGCTTCTGTTGTGAGCTGTACTCCAGACCATTTTGTGGTCCAGCTGGGATTGGACACCCATACACAGAGGGCTGCCAAAAATAGGAATGGCTATTGGGACTAATTGGCCTTAAAGTAAAATTTTAAAAAAGGAAAAAAAGGTGAAATTTTATATGTTATGCAGACAGCAGTATTATGAAAGAAACAAACAGAACTAGAAACACTGCATTACAGGACAAGAAAACCCTTTCCAAATATAAATGATTCAGAGCAGGAGGGTTTTTTGCTTTTATGGAGGGAAAATGAACACAGAGATGGAAAGGTCTATATTAGAAAGCCTGTTTTTTTACATCCAGTCCAGCAAGTTTATGGAAGCTTTTAAAATTATGAGGAGCAATCATGAGCTAAAGACGGAAAGAAACTGGTGGTTGAGTATGTAACTGAGACGAGTGTGATTCTTTGTGTTTGTTATGTGCCAGAGAAGTCAGGAAAAATGTGAGGTGTTGATGGCACTGATGAAATTGTAGCAGAAGTACAATCTAGACACAAGGAGTAGCAGATAAAAAAATAATAATCTACCACAGAAAAGCTATGAGGCAAACTCTCTGACAACACAACTCCATTGAAAGTAAGGTACCTAAACCATCTGGGAATTGGGCCATAAAACTAAGATGACAAGAACTGCATGTCCATGCAGAAGTGCTGGAAACTTACTTAAGTCAGGTAAATGCAACAGTTCAGTCTTTAAAAATAGCTTTTTAAAAATCTTCATTATGTTTTATGGAGGAGACTTTTCTGTTTGGAAAGTCAACCCAAGCTGTGAGGGAGAGAGAAATAAAAAGTTGAGAAGAGTTAAATTTATAAAGACATGAATGAGTTGGGAATAGAAACACTGTTACAGAGGAATGTGCATATGGATGGTGCAAATTTACAGGGCTATTTTTGATGAACTGTAGGAGAATTTTCAGTTTTTCAGCACCTTTTCTTACAAAAAGAAAACCCTTCCATCTGGTGGGAATTCAGTCAATTTCCTCATGTTTTTTTGTCATTTCCTAAGTTGCAAGGTTACTAATGGTAATTGCAGACTCTGTTTGTACCTTGTGGCTCTAGCGGTGCAAAAAGGTTTCCTTGGCACAAGTTACTCTCCTGCTAGAAGGTTTTTAAATGACCAGCTCTAGGTAGGAATTGCTACAATGCTTGGGAGCAGACAGAAGCCACCTTTCCTCATTTCTTTCTTAAAGAGTAGCCACTTCTCACTCACATTCTGCTATCTTCATCCCCCATAACAATAAACCACAATATCAGTGTTCATTATAGCGGCTCTCAATAGTGGGCTTTTGTGAAGAAGCCTGTTTTAAGGTGTTACATTCAAAAGTATAAGAAACCTGCTCTTTCTAAGGTTTTCAAACAGAGATGCTATAAAGGAGACAAACGGATTCAATAACAAGTGTAAAAAAAGTCACAATTTTTCAAGCCAAAAAAGCTTTTTTTAAAAAAAAAAAGGGAGATGACAGTGCACTGAATGGCAATCAGATGCTCTATTTCTTTTATTTCTTTCCAGCATGAAAGCACCAATATGTTTGATTCAATGCAAAAAAAAAAATCTACCAATATTTGGTAGATCTCTTACATGCTGCTATTGTTCTATAGCACAATGCAATCTCTTTCACTATTGCTTCTACATTCAGGCCTTAGTTTTGTACCCTTACTCTGCAATACATTTAACATGTCAGTTTTGGCCAGTGAGTAATCCCATTTGCATTCACTGTATTGCATTTACCTGAATGAATTTAAGTCAGTGAATTTAGTGGGTTTAAAAACATGTTTGAAGTCAAAGTGGTGCTCAAATCTCTGTGGATGACTTAGGTAAAACATGTTAAAGACACTCCTCCTTTCCCCTCTCCCTCCCTAAGCGTTCAGTAGTTTCTGTGCATTTTGCTGACAAACCGAATGTATGAACGTGGTCTGCCACCATCTCTGGAATAGACCGGAGACAATGGATTTTTTTCTTTTTTCTTATAGTAGTGTCTTAATTCCCCGGAAGAATGCTACAGAAGCCAAACAAGGTGTTGGAATTGGGGTATGTCATTGCAAAGTTGGTTTTGGAGGTTAAAAGGACAAAACCCTTTAGCAGTTTTATCACAATCAGAATTGCAGAAATAGGAGTGTGTCATGGTTTAACCCCACAAGAGTCCCAAGAGTGTAACCCTGCTTCTTCTTTGCCCAGCTGCCAGTTTACCTCACGGCTTTCCTGTCGTTCTTGCTTCCTCCTGCAGTCTCTCTTCAACTCCATTATTTTTTAAATTGTGCTTGTACCAGACAGCTTTTCAAGCAAGAAATTAATAATAAAATGTTGTCTTCAGGCTTCAGTATTACTATTATGATTGGTAGGTTATCAGAATCTGTGCTAGGAGTCTTCCATCCTTCACACATCCTTCCTTTAAAACTCCTCAGTTTTAAAACCCACAAATGCTATGTTACACCACATCCCTTTAAGCTGACCTACAAAGCTCACAGTACATCCATCTTCAACTACTGCACCATAGCAGTGTGAGGGCAGGTGTAGATTATGTATTAGGAAGAAATTCTTCCCTGTGAGGGTGGTGAGGCACTGGCACAGGTTGCCCAGAGAAGCTGTGGCTGCCCCATCCCTGGCAGTGTTCGAGGCCAGGCTGGATGAGGCTTTGAGCAACCTGGTTTAGCAGAAGCTGTCCCTGTCCATGGCAGGGGGTTGGAACTAGATGATCTTCAAGGTTCCTTTCAACCCAAACCATTCTAGGATTCTGTGATTCTCTGAAATCCAGGACACAGCATCTGAAGCAAGGCTAGGATCTGAGTCATGGACGAGTAAGATTTCATTAGTACATTCAGGGTTTAGCTTTTCAAGAAAGAAATGCCAACAGAATGTGATTCAGTTCTTGTCGTATATTTCCATATGTATTTGCTCTGAAAAAGACCGAGAACTGATAGGTGCTTTCTGAACCTTTCGCTTTCTGTTTTTAAGTGCTGATGGTAAACAACAATATCCTGGGGTGGCATTTAGAGAATCAACTTCTGTTCTTTAGCAGTCAGGAGGATTCAGTTTCTGAGAAGCTCAGCTCATAAATACAGATTTTCCATGTTTGGTTTGTGTATTTTATCATTATTTTTTCTCATAAACAAGTTTAGATATTAAAAAACATGTTTTTCCATGCAAAACATGTTTTTCTTGATGCAAGTCATTGCCTTTATTTTTTCTGTGTTTTCTGTCAAGTTTAATAAACTTGAAGTAAAAATACCATTTATTAATTATTTTTACAAAAATACTTTTAATACCTTTTATTTCTGATATCTGTTTTCTCTGTGTGCAGATATGTATGCTTGTATTGCAGTGCATATATACATTGGTTTCTCCACAGAAATAAATCCTAGGCCATGTTGTTACATGAAGCAGAACACTATCATTTATTTACACTTTCTCAGGTCCGCTTAAGTTCTAATATATTTCCAGTCGAGTAAAGATGAGCCCACTGAAAAGGAAGATATTTTTATGCAATTTCCATCCACATCTCACTCCTTCATTCTTCCTTTCTCCCTCTCCCTTCTCACATGCCTTCTTATACCATCTGAGTCTTTTGTTCATACATTCTAACCTCATGATCTGTGGAAACATTTTTAAAACCACAGGACAGCATTTTTCCAAAGCCCTCCAGTTGCCCAAATAGAGACATTTCAGCATTACCTGATTTCCCAGAAATTAGGTGACTGATGAATACATGCCTCCTCGAGGTGTCTGAATCACTTCCTACAGAAAGAAGACACGCAATATCACAATCAGTTTCAAATTCCCAAGTGCATGCCTAGTTCAGACAGATGCAGGTTGCTGCATATATGTATCCTGTTAGCAGTGGCAATTATTTAATGAGTCACACATAATTGAGGCTTTCTTTTTATTGGTAATGGTTCTAAAAGGGTTTTTCTGCAATCCATTAAGTAACATCCCTTTTCTTCAGTGTAAGAATGTATAAAGAAGACAAATTAGCCGTTGAGTGCCCAAAGGCATGACATTTTTTAATTCTCTCTTTCAGGTTATTCCAATCTGACCACCACACAGACGTCATTATTTTAATGTTGAATAGGCAGACAAGGGTGCCATGGATGTAAAAGAAAGGAAGCCGTATCGATCTCTGACTCGGCGCCGCGACACTGAGCGCCGCTACACCAGCTCTTCAGCCGAGAGTGAGGACAGCAAGGCACCCCAGAAGTCCTACAGCTCCAGCGAGACCCTGAAGGCTTATGATCAAGACTCCAGGCTAACCTACAGCAATCGGGTCAAAGACATGGTGCACCAGGAGGCTGATGAATTCTGCCGAGCAGGTGGGTTACTTTTCAGCAGATGCAGCTGTAAGCAGCATGGGGGAATCAGCTGAGAGCCAGAGCTGGGTGGAAGGCTACCTTTGAAAGACTCTGAGGCCAAAAGCAAGATGTAAGAGAGAGATTTAAATAGAGCAGCAGAGATCATCTTCATTGTATTGCACAAGACACCGTGTGCAGCCCAGTGTCCTTAAGTGGCATACCCATATCCCATGTTCATTAGAACTTACTAAGACACATTTTCTATGTCTTAGTCTTTCTGTCTGCAGCAGCACTTTGCCACTTCCCACCATGAGACTAGAACCCCCTGTGCACATGCTGTACGGTATTGACATGGCATGGAAAGTTCCTGCCTGCTCAGGAGACCTTTCACTGTGTCACGTGTCTGCTCTGTCATGAAAGAAGTCAACGAGGATGCTGAGGCAAAAGGCAACAAGGGAAGAGTGTCACTGTCCACACTGTCCATCTGGTCTACAGCCAAACCCAAGAACCCTGGAAGAAAGGAGGCAACTGAGGTCCAGATGGGATGAACCCTCTTGTCATTGTACATGGCCTGCAGGCTTTAGGTTTGCCTTGGGGACATGCTCCAATATTAGAGTAAGGAACCACTTTAGGACTTAGAGGAGCAAATTTAGTGAATCTGAGTCCCAGTATCTGTGAAGATGTGGAGTTTCAAGAGCCACCATGGACTCCACAGTTCTAACAGAGATTCCAGATACCCTGAAGTCAGTGCAGTTACAATTTCATACAATTTCGCTGCTGTTACTGCCTGTATGAGGTAGATTTCTGTCCCCTGCTATAAGACTCATCTTCATTCTTCTGTAGAGATGTAGTTCAGATTACAACCAGGACTTCACATAAATTGTTTTTAGAAGTCCATCAAGAAAAGCATAAAATGGCAAAATGAGTCAAATAGAGTAGGCAGCATTCCAGAAAGTGGACATAAACTAGCCGACCCAGAGTACTCTGAGCACATCCTCTGCAATTTAGAGAAGCTGATTCCCCAAAAGGAATGCATATAATTACACTCATTAAACTTGGGGGCTGCTTGATTTCTCCTCAAAAATCATGTACTCGTGGTTTTGGTGCAGGACTCATCTTCAAGGCACACACAAGCGAAATTATTTGCTGAAGTGTCTTCATGTATATGGATTTGGTGTTTGCGTTTCAGAATAGCTGCAACAGGCAATCATCAACAAAAGGGCCAATAGTTGATATAAGTAACACTGTGACATCATGAAAGCAGTTTCCCTCTTAGCAACTCTGAAGTACTTCATCCCCTCTAAGGAATGTATGACATTATAAAGAAAAGGAAACTTTTTAGGTCATTGCATTTGCTTACTTCATACAATATATTCACCATGCAGGATAGATGTGAATTAGTCCAGGTCAGCGGTTTTCAACTTGGAGGTCCTTGAGGCCATGCAGATCTATCGATTTCTCCTAAGAAGCCCACAAAAGATTACTTTTCTTGAAAATCCAGTCTGTTGACAGGGAGTGTAAATTTTCTATACACAAGCTCATGCTTCCCTAGGAAAATTTTGAAGGTACTGAGAAATAATAAAAATGACTGGTCAAAGTAGCTGAAATTCATTGAAAAGTTAAGATTAACCGTGTCAGAGCAGCAGTTCTGTTTCTGATATAACTCTCACAAATGGCTCAACTTAAAGCTTTCTCCCAGTTTATCCTGAGGGTCCCAAAACTGGCCTGAAGAGTGTTAACAATTATCCCAGACTTTCTGTGCCACATTTTCCACTGGCAGTAAGCCATGAATGGACTTCTCTTTGTGATGCTGCTCGGCTTCAGGCCAACTGAAACCAAGCCTTATTAGCCTGCTTGACATCAACAAGGCAATGTGAATTTCTCTCCTGCATTGGTTTGGAAGGCAGAGGAGGGAAACATTTCAAATTGACCAAATAAATTCAGTAAATAAACAAGTCAGCATTTAAATGGTTTTAGCTAGAGTGAGTGTCAGCAAATGCGCAAGTCAGCATAGGAGAAAATAGACCAGATCTGAATTAAAAAGTCTTGGATATTTATTATCCTCCTTTTATTGACTTGAGTTCTTCCAGCTTAAAAGGCAACAGTGAGCATAGAATATGAAAATCAATGCATCTGCTGCTGTTTATTGCAAATAAATTTGATTTTCAGTTAATTGTAGCAGTCATTTTTCATAATTTATGAGCTGCTGTTACTGGGGAACATCGGTCATGCTGTACATTGATGTGCCTGATGATGCTGAGTGTTGCTTCTTTCAGGCGAAGGTGGAACTCACCATCAGTGACTCAAACACCTAAAGAAAACCAAAAGATATTTTTCAGTACTCCACAAGGGATGGTTTAGAAAACCATGGCCTTACACCTAAGTCGAAACTAGAAGAGAAGAGCAAGGTCTCTGGGGAGATGCTGCTTCCTAGCATTTATAACTTAGGTCGGGTTTATTTGCTTCCTCATGCCATGAGAATGTAGAGGACAATTTCTCAAACCACTTTGTAATCATGTTAAATGGATTACTTTGCCACAAGCTTGCATTGTGCTTCCCAAGCAAGGGTGAGACAGAGGTGTGAGCCCCAAGCAACCTTTTCTGTCCACTCTGCCTGAAAGCTTTAATCTTGTTTGGTCAATTAAAAAGATGTGAAGTTCATGAATTCTTGATGCAGTTGGAGTGTTGTCAGCTGCAGATCCGCAACCAGCTGAACCAGAATTTTCTCCTGCCATCAAACAGCTCCTTCTCTGAGCTATACATGAAAATGTTGCCCAGTCCCACTATTCACCTTGCATTCCGATATCTCCTCTCTGTTCACTGTGAACTATAAAGTCAACTGAATGAAAAAATGTAGTAAAATAACATCTACTTTTGGCCACCTGTCATCTGATGCATGTGTGCTGTAATATGAGAGACCTTCCCCAGTCATCAGGGTTCAACTAGGCTGTTTCCAGAAGTGTGAAACCATACTCTGGAAAAGTAGAAAACTGGCTATTTCTGTTGGATACACACTTTCTACCATATGATATTTGACATCAACAAATAGAAATGTGAGAAAAACCACGCAATTGTGGGGTCTTGAGAAAGGAGAAAATGGTAATTCAGCTTTGGATACAACCTTGAGATCCAGACTTGATGAACAGATTTCAATAATGAGTGGTTATGAACTTCAGTGTTCAAAGGAAGGTTTGTGCCTGAAATTCCCTGGAGATCGTGCATTCAGATTTATCTTGTTGAAATATGCCTGAGCTGCAAACTGCTCAGTTCCTTAATCTGTCCAAGGCATATCATAACAGAAGCAGGGGTTCATTGAGCTGTATGAATGCACTGTGCAGCTAAAGGCACTCATGGGTGGCCAAAATCTTTTCAAGATATTCAGAGTTGAAAAATAAATGCATGCATTATGCAATAAATGTGCATTAAAATTGCTCTCCCCAGCCTCTTTGTGGAACTTTCCAAACAAAGTATGCTAATATTTGAAGCCTTATTCACATCAATTCAGTCTGATTTTGAAGCTCTGCAGGTCACTAGACATGGAGTCAAGAGCCACTTTTCAGGTCGTATTTTTAGTCAGCTAAACAATTGCATCTATTTGCGGCCAAATAACCTCTGCTGTGACTCTATCAGAATGAACAACTAAATGTGAGTCAAGGTGTGAGTGGTCAGCAAGGGGAAAGTGAAATCGCCAAAGGAAATTTAAATCCCCAGTATGTAATTTCAGGGATTTCAATGAGCAGAACTCACTCAAATTGCCTATTGTAAGGAGGTTGTCAGGTGTACGGTAGGACTTTTGATCATTGCACGCCTCATTTTGCTTTTCTCACAAGAAGATTACTTTTTGCCTCTCCTAAAATATTGCACCATTTCTACATCCGTTTTTGCTTTCAAACTTGATGATTTCATTGAACATGGCCTGAGTTTTTGTCAGGTTCCAGAAGCAGGAATCCAGCCGCTTTTTAGTCTTGGCATGTTTGAAAAGAGGTTGTCATGAGGTGGGGACTGGTGTCTTCTCCCAAGTAACAAGCAATAGGACAACAGGAAATGGCCTCAAGTGACACTAGGAGAGGTTGAGATTGGATATTAGGAAAAATTGATTCACTGGAAGAGTGGTCAAGGATTGGAACAGGCTGCCTACAGAAGTGGAGGAATCACTGTCTCTGGAATTGTTATAAAAAAAAGTATAGATGAGATGCTTAGAGACATTGTCTCGTGGTGGACTTGGACGTGCTGAGTAATGGTTGGACTCGATGATCTTAAAACCTTAATGATTCTATGATTCTGTGGTCTCTTGGTATCACACTAAGCAGGACCACAAACACAGAAGAGAGATATCTTTGGTGATGTTGCTGTGTGTTACTGTGACGCTGCTGTGCCCCACGTGAAGGTAGAGGATAAACACTTCTGCTCTTGATATGTGCTAGCTGGCACCGTGCCCTATTAAAGAATAACCCGGCTGATGCGTTTTTCTCACAGGAGCCAACTTCTCTTTGCGAGAACTGGGACTGGAAGATGTGACACCCACACACGGGGCTTTGTACCGGACCGACATCGGGCTGCCTCACTGTGGCTACTCCATCAGCGCCGGCTCAGATGCTGACACAGAAGCTGATGTGGTCATGTCACCCGAGCACCCAGTAAGGCTCTGGGGACGTAACACCAAGTCGGGGCGCAGCTCCTGCTTGTCAAGCCGGGCCAACTCCAACCTCACCCTCACTGACACAGAGCATGAGAATACTGAAACCGGTAAGTGGTGACAATGCATGCAAGTGTCAGCCTTGAGCTCTATAAGGAATGTCTCTTCCTACTACTCCACCTTAATCTTCCTTAGGTTTAGTGGTGGGGTTTTTTATCAGACTCCATGAAAACACTCTTCTAACAGCCCCAGTCATGGCCTTTTTACTGTCCTACAGAGTCTTTGTTAATGAACTGCTGGAGAAGCTCCTACTTATTTATCACTGCGACAGAGATCATTAAATAGCTGTAATACTCTCCCTGCTTTTTGCAGCAACCTTTCAGAGGGAAGGCATTTAAATCTCCCCTCCTCTGGCCGATGCTACTCTTATCTTTGCTCAGATTTTCTAGACAGATAATTTTCTTCTCTTCCTTGCTGGTTCCTTGACAAGGGCTGCTTCATTTATGTAAATTGGCTGACTGCTCTCTGAAGGAAAACGATGGTGAAATATTTTTAGAAGCATTTTTCTTTGTGCAAAATAAAAGCTGAAGGTCAGAGATTTTTTTATCTCTGTAACTTTGTGTCCCCAGCTGCGGGGATTCCTGCATGCCTTTTGTAGGTCTGTGAACCTTTTGGTCAGCATTTCTGCCAAGCAGTGTAGGAGAAGGAGAGGGGATTTTGATTCAATTGCAACTTGACCCAGGAGTTCATCCAGTCCTATATGCCTTTGCACCTTTAATTCAATTATAGCACAGCCTGCTTCTTGATATAGCTGCTGCGTACAAGTCATCGGGCACTTGTGCTCGGCGCAGAAAGCTCATGTGAAGTGACTGTATCACTTGTTCTTTTCATGCTTTTTGCCACAGTATTATAGTGACAAATGATGATAAGTTTTCCTCTGGAAGCCGTGACAGTGAGACATACACCACCCACATGATTTTATGTTTAACTCCAACAAAATTACAGTTGAAGCTTATTAAGTTTCTGCTCGGAGATAATGATATATTAGGCAGAGTTCAAAGATAAATGGCCTTCTGTTCAAAGGATGTACAGAAGAATCTTTTTAAATTATCTTTACTATACTTTTTTAAGATTCTTAGTGTAGTGTCTTACAAGCAGAAACACAGTGCCAGGTTACATTGTTTTCCTTGTGATCCTTGTGTTTTGTTGAAAAATCAGAGGAATCATCAGGGTCAATTAAAGTTTTGCACACTCACAAGAAATTGCTAGAAAACAGCCAAAAGTAAGCACTTGTGCTTCCATCCCATTCTCCTCTCTCCAGGCTCTCTTTTGTGCTTTCCATGTGATGTGTGAGCAGCTGTGATCCTATCCCATTCATTTTTTTTTTCCATGCCTACTAAGAAAAGCAGTATACAGAATTTTAGGTTGTTTTTTTTTTCTTCTTTGGTCTTAACAGAAGAGAATTGCATTATCTGCAGGAGTCTTTTTCCTTGCTATCTCTACACCTGCAAATGCAACTCTGTACCTACAGATCACTTTCAAATGAAATTATATTAGAAACAGCACACAAGCAACTTCACATGCCTTGAAAAGCTTGACTGAAAGTAATCACAGAGGGTGTAGGACTCATGTCAGGTTAGAGACAACCTTCAATTCCTCTTTCCTTAAGTTTAATGGCACACTAACCATTTGTTGAACCATCACTTCATAGCAATTAGAAAAAGGGAAACGAGGTGGAGAACATACAGTGCTGTATAAATGTAGGAGTTTCCTTGGAGCCTAGGCACTTGCAGTCTTAGATGTTGGGTGTTTTGAATGAGAAAGGCTGTATCATACTAAAATCAAAAGTCTGTGTAGCACAAATAAAACATATATTGCTGTGGTGTCCAGTATGTAATAGAATTGTCCATACTGACAAAAAAGAGGCGATGGAACTTGAAGGAAAATATTAAGATCCAAACTGTGCTGGTGGTGAGCTTCATCTGATGCTTAGACTTTCCTGGGAAGATGTCATAGACATCAGACCATGTTCAGGTCAGAAAAACTGGTCCAGAACTAAGAAAAAGTTCACTTTAATATAGGGATTGCACTTGAATTGGTGGTATAAACTTATCCAAACAAATGTTGCAAGGTAGAAAGGAAAGAAGGTTAGGGAAAAGTCTTTTAAGTAGGCAGAATTTGAGCTTTTTCTTTTGTAGTTGCTTGGCACAAATAAAGGTATGAGAAACCTTTGTGCACAAAATCCTCACAGCCTGAGACCTGCTGTAGAAGTAAATGAAGCCTGAGATCCTTTCAGAAGCTTTTTCTGCCAGACATAAAGACATTTCCTCCCTCCTCACTCCACATAAGTAGTGTTTCCCTGGGCTGCTAGCTATCACACAGGCTATTTTGAGAAATCCCAGATTTACAGAAGAAGCATTTTCAAGAAGACATGAAATTTTGCTAATGGCAATGTAAAGTAACATAATGCTATGACTCAGTTTACAGGATACCTTTATGAGCCAATATTAATTGTTGACAGTATTGATAGAAGTTATAGCCTTTAGCGGAAGTCAATATGGACTTTATGAACCTGCCATCAATAGAAGAGTTTATGGGGCTCATTAAACCAACTTCTCCAATGAAGGTCAAAGTCAGCAGTTTTTATGCTGTTCATTATTTATCCAAAATAAATAATCAGAATTTACTTCTGATGTTTGTAAATCCAAAGTTGTCAAAGCATGAGTCTGCCAAAACATTTATTGTGTTCCTAGAAAAGAAGAGGTCTGGATCCCTTGAAAAGTAGGTTTGTTTTTATTTCAGGACTGGTGATGCCTTAAAGGAACAGATATGCTGCTCAGAAAGGACAGTCATAGTCCATCCCTGTCCTTAAGGAAGCCTATGAAGTGCTCTGGTTTCATAGCATATTGTAGTCCATAGATCACTTGCACAGGGAGCTGGCATAGAAAGCCATCCGCAGCTTTATCTAAACCGTTATGAGGTTTTCACAGAATCCCAGAATGGTTTGGGTTGGAAGGAACCTTAAAAAACATCTAGTTCCAAGCCTCTGCCCTGAGTAGGGACACCTTCATTAGGCTGAATGTTTCTAGGAGGCCGAATGCTTTTACTAAGTTAAGAGTTTGTTTTCACTAAACAGTTGAGTTATAACTCTGGCATTGCCCTGAGCTCACATCCTGCACACTCAAACAGCCACAATGGCTTCCCCTCCAATGGACAGTGCAATTCACTT
Source organism: Ploceus nigricollis (assembly GCA_013399945.1). Lineage (NCBI taxonomy): Eukaryota > Metazoa > Chordata > Aves > Passeriformes > Ploceidae > Ploceus > Ploceus nigricollis. The sequence goes on along the minus strand of VXBC01004202.1, from coordinate 465,193 downwards.
GACCTGGATAGTCACTTTGCACGGTGAGGGGACAGAGGCACAGCTCAAGTTGCTGCATCTTGCCTGGGGACAGTGCCATCATTCTGTATTGCTGATGTAGCAGGCACTTTATATGGCTCAAGGGGTTTTCTGCAGCATGATCATGATCTGAACTGGAACTCCCATTAACCGTTCAGAACCAAGCACAGAGGGAGTCTGGTTCCTGGAAGTCTAGCAATGATTTTAGGAGAACTTCTTTCCTATAGTAGATTGCACCATTTCTCAGCAAGACTGATTCAAGCAAAAGAAGTTCCTGAAGTGGTCATTTGGACTAAAGCCTGGAGTTTCCTGGCGGTACCTTAGCTAACCCCGAACAGGATTTGTACTGAGCCAAAAATTGTTTACCATTGAGAAGAGCACATTAAAGAAGAACAAGGTAATAGTCTTCCAGAAACTGGCTTATTTTTCAGCAATTTAGTCACATAAAAAAAAAAAGAATACCAACCCAAAAAACTTCTGATAATAAGAACATCATCATTAAAATACAGTACCACAGGATGATTTATACTGAAAGGCATTGCTGAAAGTCTCTGATCCCTCTCCTGCTTAAAGCAGGGCTAAGTTGGAGGTCAGGTTGGGTCACTCAGGGCTTTTTTCAGTTACAATTTGAGTATCTATCAGAATGGAGAGGCCACAGCCTCTATATCCTGATTCTGCAGCTGACCATGTTTGCTGTGAACAATTCTTCTAAGAGGTGGTATGGATTTCAACTGCAACCCACTGAGGCTCTCCAAGAACAGTCTGACTTCATCTTCTGAACATTGCCCATAGTAAAAACAGTTGAAAGACAGCATCTAGAGTCTCCTCTCCTCATAAACAGTTGGAAGGGAGTTTGGCACTGGAGGAGATCAGAGGAGTCTGAGGAACTCCAGTGCTTAAAGCTTTTAAGTGTAAACTAGACAAAGATCTGCTGAGAAAGGTCTAGACTAGATGCTGTCTCGGTCAGAGTGGTTTTCTATGCTGGTCTCTCAAGCATCCCTCTTTCTCCAGTTCCAATTCTTGAAGCACTGCTGTGCCTTATTCCTCGGGGGCTGTGCAGAACTATTCAGACTATTTTGTACTGTCTAGGGGACTCCTAACATATGTGGACATGGACAGTGTTTGTGTGCAAGCATCCATGAACTGGGTTGTGTCTATTTCCTTTGGATCTGTAATGGAGATCTTAACCCAGATCCACTCAAAGTGTTACAAATCATGCTGGTAATCCCTGGACAGACTTGAATTTGAGAGATGGGCAGAAAATGGGTAGATATTCCAATACAAAATCCCAACCCACAAAAAAAAAATTTAAAAAGCAGCAAAACAAAAAACCCCACCACCACCAACAAAACCAAACCACTTTTTCCTCTACCTTCCGTGTGATAATGAACTTACTGGTTTACTCAGTACAATCATTACAGGGTTACCATACACCTGGGTCAACAGCGTTTTTAAAATTTGTCGTTGTGAAAGTGGAGTTGCAGCCCTTTAAAAACAAACAAACAAACAGTACAGCTTAACTTTCAGCTATTCCAAAGAAGCCGTTCCAAACTATTACAAACTAAGGATTTACTTTAGTTGTAATCTGGGCTCAGTGTTCATATCCACCAAGGCAAGTAGTTGGTTAAACATGAGAAGGAACAAGAGACAGAGGAAGCAGTTTTTTTCATTAGCAGGACAAGTCAGCCATGATTAATGCTGTGAGGAGTGGCATGATGTTTCTCTCTGTCATCATCTCTTCCTTGGAAGAATGTGGCAGTATCAAATGGCCAGAAGGATCTCACAGACAGGATGATTAGCATCAGGTGACTCAAGACAGTTCAACTGAGTTGAAGATGTTCAGCTGTCATCTATCATGTAAAGAAATTCTTGCAGCCAAAGTGTAGCTGAAGTGTGACTTCACCACACTGAGAGATTAGTAGATGAACTAAAATTCCAGATCTAACCACCCAGGAAGCCAAAATTCAAGCTGCAGGACCTTTTCTGTCAAATTGCCCTGTGCAACTTCTTTCCATCTTCACAACTGAAAACCATGTGGGAAACATCATCCTGCAAAAATTTCTGCACACCTTCTATGATTGCAAAAGGGTTTACTACTGGACTCCAATCACCTATTTAATGATGAATTGGATATGGGTTTGATCACCCCAACACTTCCACCACACATCTGTTGATCATCTCTGTTTAGGAAGAACAGTTTCGTCTCAGGGTTCATTTATCTTTAGCTTCACCTCTGAAAGCACCAGTCAGTGCTAAAGGTGATATGGTGACTATAGTAATAGAGACACTTACTGGTGAAAAGGTTTAAGAGCAGTATTTTGGATCCACATGCTACAAAGAGGAATAATTTCCCCTTCTGTCCTATCCCTGTTCATGGCCAGCCTGGATGTGGCTGTGAGCGACCTGGTCTAGTAGAAGGTGTCCCTGCCTTCCAGGGCAATCCAGCAGTTGGAGCTAGATGGCCTTTAAGGTTCCTTCCAACCCAAACTGTTCTGTGAATTTTTTCCTTTAGTCACCACTATTCTGGAATGCATTTAAATGAATGCATTTAAAACTGCCAAGCAACAACCAGCTCAATATCAAAACCTGCTCTCTAAGCCTTACCAACTTAACCAGAAAGGTAGCAAATATGTTACAGTTAATTTTTGCTTTCTCATCAAATAAATTGCCTATTCTCATAGGCTGTTGTGAAACTGAAGCATAGTGGCAATCAGGAGCTTTAAAGCTCACATGATAGCTCTGCCTCCTCCACTATCCCAGACTCAACTCTTAGCCATGTTAATTGACATAATACCTGATTTACAGAGCATTTCTTGCAGTAACCACCACATTCTCTGCTTCCACTGCTTAAGCCATTACTGTTGCTGGAAAGAGTGCTTAAGAAACTGCATAGGGTTTTAGAACTCAACAGAACTGAATGCTTATAGAACATATTATAAATACAGGGGTACATTAAAGCAGGAAATAATTAAAGACAAGTATTTAAAACAAGGAACACCAAAGAATTGGTACAATTTTATTTCTCCAGGGTAGTTAATAAATATTACTGATGCTTTCATTTTGTCAATGGTGACTGATACAAAACTCACCAAAGCCTTTGAAGGCTCCTGTTGCCATCAGCAGTGTTACACCAGGTCCTAGGTACATGGTGATAACAGTCTATTTTTTGAAAACAGCATGCCCAAGTGGTATAAATGCCAATGCTTTTGGTTAAATACACCACAGTATGCTGTTCCCTGCTAGTTTTCTGATAGCCATTTTGGCCTCTTATTAAATCAGAAAGCTGTTCCAATGATCAAGCCACATTTCATCAGCCTTTTCAAAATATTTTCTCCTCAGAGACATTTTTCAACAGCTAAGAGAGCTTTAGACAAACAGTGATTATTTCTGTGTGTTTTCCTTGTTCTCCTTGGTTGTTGAGAGCTCTTCTCCTAATGTTGTCTGTATTTGCTACCGGGTGCCTTGCAAGGTAGCTCCTTAAGAGCTCTGACTCTGCAGAGGAAGAATTTTTATTCAGTTTTCTTTGCATTCACCTTCCTGTTTCCCAAATCATGTTGACCCAAATCACTGGCCCAAAGTACAGTTCAATATATCAGTGCAATTAGTAGTGCCAGAATTACTGTGTAATCTCTGCATTACAAATTATTTGTTAATACCCCAGTTGATAATCCATGGTGACTTTTCTTTTTATTACCATGTTTTGCTGAGTAATTTCCTTTCAGGCTTCATCCACTCCATTGTTAATATTGTTACTGTGGTTGCAGCAACATCATCTCTTTATTTTCTCCTCTGAATTAAACAGTGCATTATAAAGTACTTCCAGTAAATGAGTGTGTGCTTCAGACATGCTTCTTCTGCAAACCATGTAGGCAAAAATGTGATACTCATATTCTGGAGAATTCAGAAAGGAATTTTTTTTTAAAAACAAAACATTTTTCAAAATAAATAATAATTTTAAAAGGATGTACTATGAGCTATACTTTATTAAGTTTCCCTTACGACTTTTTAGTAAGGGAAAACAATAATAAATTAGAACTACCCAGGCAAGATCAGACATCTGCTGGCTGTCATCTTTCACTTGTCTCCCATCAGTTGTAACCTTAATATTAACAACATGTTTCAGCCTGAAATAAAAAATTAGCCAGAACCCTTACCACTAAAGATCCATCATCGATTGCAGAAGTTAGTGAAGAACTACATAAAGTAGTAATGCATCCAGAAGAGAATTTTCACTGATGCCCTTCCTTATTTCAGCTTCTCAAAGCTCTCACACTGCCCCTTTCCAGGAAGAATTTGCCAAAACATTCCCATTTTAGTGGTGTGTGGATATTGTTGGGATATAGCAATTTACTGAAGCCACCTTACAGAGATATTCAGAGATTTGGTGATCGCTTAAAATGTGAAGGTCAGGGGAAGAAATGTGCCTTCAGGCTCTCCAACCGTAAAGATACTAATATTCCTATGAAGAATGTTAGTCCTAAAAAGGAGACTTTTAACTGTATGACCATCAAATGCTACATTTTCCACTGAAAAATGGCTCCCTTGAAGGCTGTTACATCTTCTTTACTTGTGATCCAACTTTCTAATCACCAACATTCTTGATGATAGATTCCTCATATTTTCTATCCTCTTATCTTTTTTGTCCTTTTTAGATGTTAGTCCTGAGATACTTCTTGAAAGTGAATAGGTGAGTCACCACCTCACTCCTTCACAAGAGTCTCAGAGAAAGTTTTACCTGGATGGGTCAGTGAATTGATGGGGTTTAGGACCACAGACCCTTATCTCCCTCCACATTCAACCAACTCCCTGCCCACTGGGTGTAAAACAGCCTTTCAAAATGAGGATGTCACTGCCTCTCAGACAGGATTCAACCCACCTGAGAGCTGATTGTCCCTTTGGTAGCACCACAAAGGGAACCAGCAGCATCTTTGCTCCCCATTTAAGAGGCAAAGGCACCTGAGATTAATCTGAGTTTAGTACTTCAAGTGCAGCATTAGTGGTCAGTATCTTGATTTTGTTTCACAGTGAAGGAATTCCCACTAGGGCTAATTTATCTCATTGCTGGCCTCTTTGTCCCTAGAGGAAAGAAGTCTTTCCATTTTCTTTTTTTTTTGTTAATTTTATTCCTGTATGGTGTGTCCCGTAGAGAATGTACTTTCTGCATTACTGTAAGCTGCATCTGAAAGGATGCTGACATTTAAGTCCTTCACAATGTTATTCTGCTGTAATGAACTGCAGTTCAATATAGGTTAGTGTGTAGATTTCACATTGTTATTATTATTGTGATGATGGTGAAGCCATGAGGCAGGGAAAAAAGCCTGAAACTCTAAAAACTCATTATTAGCCTGAATACTGGGGGACAGGGCATGTAGAAACAACATCAACAGGTAAGAATTTACTGTTCTTTGTAGTTACGTGATTAATTTTTGTCCTTTCCTTTGCCACTTTAAACTGCCTTGTCATGGTGATTTTTTTAAGGAAAATAATTGCATTTATTAATATTGCAGGCAAGCTGCCAAGTATTTTGGAAGCAAATCTGTGCATTTTTTACACTGTTTCCAAGTGCCATAAATAATTTCTTGTGGTGCGATATACCCCAAGGGGAATAAACCTATGTTCAGCAGCATGAAACCTATTACTCTTGATAGTAGCTTTGCTTCCAGCCTGGTTTTGGGGTGGGATTTGTCTATCATCACTCAGTAGCCAATCAGGAATGGCTACTGCCATGGACTGAGGATTATGGTCAGGACACTGAGGGCCATCAAAGCTGGCATGGCACTGCACATCAGTACTGGAGTCAGGGTGGACCTGCAGCTCAATGATCACTTGGAGCAGAATTTTATTTTTAGGGCCTGACCTAAACTCTATTCTAGGCAAATGATTGATGCCTCTGGGATAGATGAAAGAGAAGCAGCATGGAGAAAAGCCAAGAATTAGAGGAGACGGTAAATGTCCCATCAACAATCATGGGGTGATGGTTGAGAGCTCAAAATGGCTGGATATCTACCTTGTGTGGCCCACAGACTCCTGCCTCCAGAGTTAACCAGCTGGTTAAACATGGAGCAGGAGCCAAAGCTTGTTTCCCAATTGCCTTTTCTCCATTTTTTTTCCTTCATCCTGGATCTCTGGGGGTCACATTGAGCTGCAATGAGCAGGACATGTCCGTTCACCATCCCAGTCCTTCAAAGACATACAATATTCCCTGAAGAGTAGAAGAAATTGGGAGGAAAGCCTGGTGCACCTGGCTTTCTATACCCACTGTTCCCTCTTCAGGTGTTCTTCCCAATTGGACGTTTCCAGATGCTCATGTCTGTATTTCTGAATTCCCATTTGGGCCACTGATTCTGAGTTCAGCACACAGCGTTAGTCCACATCTGGTTCAGTCTCCAACAATGCCCCTTGAGGTATCTGGTTTTGTTTCTTTCAGTGAAGATGTGTCTCCATCTATAAGCAGACCAAAGTGAGAGGAAAGAGCATGTTATTTTTGGTTTACCCATGCCCAGAGGTGCATACTGAGCTCCAAATAAAGGAAAGCATAGCTTCTGCCATGAGAATTTATTCATTAAAATCTCATTGTTTTATTTCTCAGAGGATTTTGATTAACTTTTAGCAACTTTATTCAATCAAGGGCAGTGATTGAAAATCCATTACTGCCCTAATTCTGCAAAGTTTTCAGTGTTTCTTTGGACTTCCCCTAAAAACTTTAATTATATGTTCTAGGGCAGGTTGTTGTTTAGCTTTCTCCATCACAGCAAAGATCTTATGGAATCATGTATATAAAAAGAAAACAATAATTCACAGCTTTTTATACAGGCAGATAGTGACAGGACAAGGGGAATGGTTTTAAACTAACAGACAAAAGGTATAGATTAGATGATATAAAGAAATTCTTTACTGTGGGGATGCTGAGGCACTGCCACAGCTTGCCCAGGGAAGTTCTGGATGACCCATCCCAGGAGATGTTCAAGGCAAGGTTAGATGGGGTTCTAAAGCACTTGGTCCAGTAGGAAGTGTCCCTGACCATAGCAGGGGGCTGGAACTCCATGATCTGTAAGGTCCCTTCTAACTGAAATAATTTTGTGATTTTATGATTACATCTGAGGCACCAACTTGTTTAATAGGTTGCCACCCTGGGTACCCATCCTCATGTCCTTTCACGGGTTCTCCCTCCCTATGGTCATGAGTGCAACTGCTCATGGAGTCCAGCTCTGACTTAGCCCCCAAAACCATGGGTTTTAAAGCCTTTTCTCAAGGGTGCCAGCACACAGAGCTCTTGATTTTACAGTTTCCACTCAGCTCCCGTGCCAGAGAGATCAGTTCGATGCTGGATAGAGCAGGGGAAGTCCCACCCAACAGAAGATCTTCCTGATTTGCGTCAAATAAGGGCCAGTGACTGAAAGAGGCATAACAAAAACATCTGGGGGCTATTTAAGCCAGTGTTGCCAGCAAGGAAGGAGCATTGCCAAACTTTCTTGGAAATGCACCCTTGCTCCAGCTCTCCAGCAAGAATGGTCACTGTCTTTGTTCTCACCAATGCATTTTCTGTGCAAGACTTATTTTCTTCTCGATCTCCAGCATGGTGAAGTACTTTTATTACCTTAGTTTGAGAGGAGGAGGTGAAATTACGACCATATTCCAGTTTCCATTTAAATGCAGTTTTGACGTGAATTTCAAATAAATGTAAGACAACAAAAAATACTAAAAAAGCCAGTAATCATCTGCTGAATAAGAAATCTGTTGTTCACCATTTTCTCTTCATAAAAAATGTAAAAAAGTAAGAATCTGAATAAATGCATGCTAAACTATATAATTGCTGAAATAAATATGTATAGATATAGGATACTTTTTGATTTAGCATAAAGAAGCAGCAAATTATACCAATCAGTGAGAATCAACCAGTTTTAAAAGAAAATAACTGAAAAGCACACATGCAAAACAAGATTAAACCTGATTATTTAAATCAAGTTTCTCTGCTTCCTGGTTTAAACCATGATTACAATTTAAATGAGGCCACTCTGCCACAAATAGTTTAGAGACAATGATTTCTCCCTCTTATATAATGTGCAGATTTTATAGCTGAGGGAGAGTCATGTTGCTTGTATGGAACATTTATGTACTGAGCCTTCATCTCCAGCCACTTTTTCTTAGTTTGCTGCTAGTTTGATTTAGTTGTTTGAAGAAGGCACATGGTAATCTTCATCCGAAGGAGTGGGAATCTGGTATCCCACGAAAAAATTCAGGATGCTTTTCCTTTGGGAGTTTTGCTTCTTTCTTAGAATGGAGCACTACAACCTCAGAGTCAGGCTAGAATGCTGACTTCCCAGTAACACAGGGACTGGAAAAGCAGCTGTAACCCCAGATTGGAGTATGAAGGGAAATGTCTCCCTCTCTCTGCTTTGGATAATTACATTCCACTTAACAAAATTCCCTTTGCTTCTGTAGTTGGAAGGGATGTTTCTCCTTCATTAATTGCTCTGGCTTGCTGCTGTGCTCTACCAAGCATCTGTTAATGTTCCACCCCAGAGGAGTCTGCAGTTCAGTGATGGGTGAAATGATTAAGGCTTGCAAAGCACTTGATCATTTGGAATGAAAGGTGTGACATAAATATACCCCATTAGTTTCATTAGTGCTCAACAAAGTAAACTTTACCTGTAGTTGGTTCCACTCCTCCTTGGCATTTAATACAAGGTGTTCCCTCTGGAACAATTTGCTGGATGCATTCTTAGCTGTCCTTAAAGAAGCCTGTTACCCAGAGTGGTGATTTGACCTGTCATATACTGGGGGACTGCCATGAAATTTGTTTGCATCTGTGTTTGCAGAAGTTTGAAGAAGTGTTAATTCTGGCTCAGTTCTCAGGAAAAGAAAGGTAGTGACTTTGGGTATTGCAGATATTTACTCCTGTTGTCAGGAAAGTAGAAATTCTGGCACAGGATCAGTCTACAAAGGAGAATAAGGAAAGGGCTTAGAGTAATGTTAGCTGATGGAGTTGTAGAGAAGCATGTTAGAAGTTTGGTTGATAAGGATGGTTAGGTTGGTAAAGGTTCACTTAAACGTTTATGCAAATAGAAGAAAGATGTATGTATTTGTAAATTATAGGCCTAAACTAGACTTGCTGTGACACACAGCAGCAGGGGGAATGTGCTCTTCGTGTCTCTTGCCAGGTCACAGTGTCCCTCAACATCACCTGAATATTGTTGGCTGTTGACTGTCCATCAAGTGTGGTTCCCCCTGACAGGAGTCTTTGCCATTCCATCTGCACAGGACCCCTTCCACTGGTATGCTGGCTGCTCTCAAATCAGGACAAATTTGCCCTCTTTGGTCATTTTCCTTCTGTGAATGAAGCAAGCAAAAAGCAGAGATAAACACACAAAACCTCCTAAGGGTCCTAAGGCTGAATGGGATATTTTCGTAGCTCCCTTCAATGGGGGGGTCATGTGTGTGAGCTGTTAGACCTTGTGAATGGTGTGAATTGAAGCAGAAACCTGGAGAAACATCAGTGGACAGTCTTATCTCTTCAATGCAAATGGATAAACCCTCTCATTATTTGGTCAAAAATTATCAAAGTTCTGACAGGAAAAAAAAAATAGATATTGCCATGTTAATTGTTGGATAGAGAACTTCCGGGGCTGGAAATGTAAATATTGAGGCCGTAAGTTCTGGAACTCAGTTCAGTGCTTCTCAACATTTTAGTGGATATCTGGAGGCAAACTTAAACTGAAGAGTTCAGACAATTTCTCTCTGTAAGCTGTGCGACTAAGGAGGAGATCAGCTCCCAAAGGAATATCTTGGAAGGTAATAGTGCTTTTTTCTAGGGAGATATTTTACCACGTCACAACAAGATTTTTTGAAGACCTTTAGAAAGAGCCACAGTCTGGACTCTGAAGCAAATGCAGCCCCCAATCATTTTTATCTCAGTCATTGGCACCAGTGTTTTGCATTGTCTGCATCAGATTATGGTTAGTCCCACATAAGCACAAAAAGTAAGAGAAGTTCAGGAAGGGTTCCCAAAGACACTGTAGACCCGGAACATCTATTTTTGCCCCTGAACAGTACTCCAATAGATTTATTTCCCCATAGACAGTGATGAACTTAGTCCTTAACCTTCTCTTAGTTCTTTTCTTCGTGAGTTTCTCACTGTAAGTAATGTTTTCCAAACCTTTAATGCTCTCATGAGCCATGCACTGTTTATCAATGTCCTCCCTGAATTGGATTTGGTTAATTCATTCTTGGCTTTGTCTAAAGTTCTTGCCAATATATTTGTGTCCTTCAAGAGAAGAATGTTCAGACCAGATTAGAGATGGGGAGAGGTCAATACTCCTTTTCCCCAGCAGGCACAGAGAGCAGAGAGATTCTGCAAAGGAATCACTCGGATGCTTTCCTGGAGAAACTACTAAAAAATCTCTCCCAGAGCTGCTTCACAGATTGATGTCTTATCGATGGTGGCATGTGGGGGTTGAGAGGATAGGAGGGACAGATGGTCCATAAGGTTCCTTTGAGATACAGCCAGACTCAAAGAAGAAAAAGGAAGATTGGTGAATTTCTGGAAGAGCTTATTTCCTCCTTGGACTTGAACAGAGTGTTGAAATTCATCCAACAGACTCTGTAAAGCCTTTTGGATTCTAAGAAGACGACATAGATCTACAGCCTCATTATTGCCTATTGGGCTGTAAAACAAGGCTGTAAGGAATGAGGGAGACAATAGGTTTTGCTTCTTTCCTGTTTATACCAGCTCCTCTCCAATTGGAAATGTGCTAATATGCCTTTTATGAAAAAATTATTTCATCATTGTTTCCTTTGGCACAAGTATCTGATCATTCTGATTCCACATAGAGAATTACTTTGAAATGAATAATTCCAAATCATTTTCCAAGAATAATTATATTAATACATTTTCAAGTCTAGATAAGCCTATGAATAGCATTCCAGACTAGGATGGAAAAAAAAAAGTCAGATTCTTTACTTGCATGTTTTTGGAAATATGCAGACATACCTTCCCTTGCAAAAATACTGTCTGAAAACTGGTTAGTTACTTTAGTTTCTAAAATTTTAAAGTAAGAGTGTTATAAATTACAGGGAATTCAGAAGGTCACTAGCAGAGAGTATTCTGAAAATATCACTGTGCTAAGAAAGTCGGTGTGAAAAGAGCGAAAATTAGGATTTTTTGAGGATCTATGCATCCCTGCAGTTAGGCAGTTAGGACGCAGGCAGTAACTCCCTTTATCATGATGTGCCATAAAATCTCCGAGATGCCACTCAAAACCATTGAGATCCCAGCCCACTTGGGCAAGAGAGAGAAGAACAGAAGAGCTGGTTTTGTCCATCTGTCGAAGACATGACCTTGCGCTGGGGTCATTTTTCCTGCAACGATTGCATGAAAGGTTTCTGAGGTGGGTTGTTGCAGCGTCTGTTTTACACAGCTTCGGAGGGGAAAAAAAATCTGTTGCATGACTCAGACTCATCCAGCTTCTTCTCAGCATTTACTATTTCTTCCACTCAGATTTTGCATTCAGCATCCTCACTCAAACAGCTCCATTTCCTCCCTCCCTTTCTTCACCTTTATTTCTTCCTGATGAGCAATTCAAACAGCAAACTGTTCCTCTCCTTCATTCCCATCAGTGACTCCATTCAAAGTCCTGCCCATGTTCTTATTTTCTTGGCAGAGCTATATTCAGTGAATGCATTTGTTTCTTTAGCTAAAGAACAAAAATATCTGCAAGCAAGCTCATTTCCCTCCCAAACTGCTTAGGAAACTAGTGCTGGGAAGGGGGGGCAAAGTGCTTTGTCAAGTGTTAGAGGAACAAGACAGACATCTTCTCCCTCCTGACATCCCTCTTTTATTATCATTTGGAAGACTCTGTTAGTCTCTCACTTCCTTGGGGACTAGAAACATCTTGAAAAGATCTTTCATGCAGGCAGATAACAAACTCACTGTAGAGCTGCATCAGAAAAGGAAAAATTACTTGCTAGTAATGATGTTTATCACAATCCTTCGTCCTTTCCCAATGCTACAAAGGAAGCTATCTCTCAAATAAAGGCCAAGTCTTGTCTCTTTTTTTTTTTTTTTTGGCAAACTACCCATTGTGAAAATTCAATGCATGTAAGCTTGGCTGATGGAAGTTTTATACAAAAAGTGGGTGGAAAGAGATGACAGTGTGGGCTGATATGATTTATTTGAGATAGACCTGATCTGATAATACACGACATGAAAAAAGCCACGTTGCTTCCGCTTAATAGAGTGGCGCGAGGGCTGTTCCTGTGCCTGAGCAACATCAGCAAAGCCTGGGCCGGATGTTGGGAAACTCACACTCCCACTGGACTGAACTCATCAGCCTAGTCTGCTTGGCTTTTTATCACACTAGGACAGAAAAACACAGCAATGTGGCACTGTGGGTCATTGCTTTGAAGGAGACTTTGATTTCATCTCCTCTGCAGGGATGTTAAAAATCTCAGAGTGCTTTAATGGAAAGGGTGACCCAGGTTTTTGTGCTAAGGTGTCTTTCTCATCAGCATTGTATAGTTGCACTGAAACAACTGGCTACCATCCTCAACACTACAGGCATCCACATCCTAGACTAATAACTCCCTGTTGCTAAAAGATAAAGGAAGTAAACCTCATGACACTGCTGTAAAATGGCAATGTACAAGTCCGTAAATTGATGATGTGCAAGCCTGCAGAGTGTGTGTGTGAATGGGCAGCTGCAAGGCAAGGTAATTCCTTGGGATGTATTTTCATCTGTGTTAATTGTATCTGCTTGATGTTGCATTCTCTGTCATTGGCAAGACCGGGACTAGACCCCAGGACTCTGACACTCAGTCCCCTGAGTCTACCCAAAATGTTACTGAGATCTTCAGGGAATAAGAATTGATCTGCCACTACTGACTCCAGCCCTCTGAAACACTCAAGAAATGATGGTATACACCTCTAGCTAGCATGGTCAGTCCACTGAATTTATGGGACTAAAAAAAAAGCTTTCTCGCCTTAGGACATTATATAATTTATTAAATTCAGAAGGAAAGTATCTGTATATCAATTCTCTTTTTCAAAAGGTAAAAAGAAAAAGTACTCCAAAGTGTATATTAATTGCTTAATGCCCAAGTAAGCGACAGCTCGCCTAGTAATATTTCACTTAATGTCTCATTATATGATGATTAAAATATCAAGGTCAGTCAAGTTCAAGATGTTGAAGACCTTGTCAACATGATGAGAATGAAATGCAGTTTTCCTGGAGATGTGCTCAAAACCAAATAAAATTATTTAGGTATAGAATCATAAAATAGTTTGGATCAGAAAAGCCCACTAAGGTCATTGAGTTCAATCAATAATGGAGCACTGGCAGGCCTACCATTAAGCCATGTCCCCAAGTGCATCATCTACACACCTTTTAAATCACTCCTGGGATGATGACTCCACCACTGACTGCCCTGGGCAGCCTGTTCCAATGCCTGACAACCCTGTTGATCAAGAAGCTTTTCCTAATATTCCTAATAGTCTAAACCCCCTGGTGCCACTTGAGGCCATTTCCTGTTGTCCTGTTTCTTACTACCTGGAAAAACAAACTGACTCCAACCTTGCTACAACCTCCTTTCAGTCAGTTGAGAGAGCAATATGTGAGGTATATACATATGAGAACAATCTAACCAGATGCAGAGAACAAATTTCTGGAGGATCATAATTTAGTCATCAGTATCCTTCTGTCTTAATTTCTTAATAAACATCTGTAAGAAGCTGTAAACAAGGAGCAGGTACACAACTGAGATACCAGTTCGAAAAGGTCATCTTTTCTGTTTTTAACAGACATCTCCCTTTTTCAAGAGGAAGATGTTTCTGCTAGAAATGTATATAAATATACGACTTTTTAATAAGGGCATGTAGCTCATTACCCTCTGCAAATTAACCATATCTAATCATATATTTCCTAAAAAATAAAATAGCACATTGCATCTGTTAGTCTTCATTCAAATACAAACCAAATATTCATGAGTACTGTAGTATAAACTGTTCCATCTGTTTCCATGAATATATAGTCACGCTGGTCACCCCCCCACACACAACAGAAGGATCTTTTGCTCTTGGCATCTGTCTCCACTGAAGAACTGTATTTCAACTGGAAGTAGTTGAGCTGGAGTAAGAGTAGTACTACTGTAAAATACCTGGTATCCTGGTGCCCATGCTGACATGGTCATCATGGCTTTGGAAATACTAGGGGAAAGTCTTTTGGGTTTTATCTCTACCACAGAACTGATCTTCATCCTAAATTCTTAAAGAAACGGTAAAAGAAATGTCTGTTCTTTCTGGTGACACAGAGGGAATTGTGGGAAGGTATGGGATGACAGGCATTACTTGAGAGGCGCAAATGGACAATGTCAGAATTTGATCTGTAATGCTGCTCTGGGTTTCATCCCACATATACTTCTGAGCAGATCACTTCCAATTTATTGCATTGCCGTGTTGGAATCAGGAGGTTTGATGCCTGACCGAGAGGAGATTTACAAGCAAATCTGAATCTGCAGTGCAGGTCAGTGTTGTGACAAAGGCAAGTTACTATTTTTAGAAAACATGAATTTGCCGTTTAGTGTGTGGCAAAGTCACCACCATTCTCACTTTATCTTGCTCTTTTCCTTTGGTCTGCACATCTCAGCCACTTGCACCCACGTCAGTGCAGGATGCTAACAGGCAATGGCTCACCAAGATTTAGTTCCTACTAATGGATCACAAACCAGTCCAATACAGCCAATTCCTTTACTGGAAGAGGACATTACAGTTCATGGAGACCATTGTGTCTATACTGGGGACTGTGCTGGTACAACCTCAGCACTGAAAAAAGCCAACCTGCTTCCTCATGCAGTTGCTCACTGCTGTCATAGTTTCACCTGAATTTCCCTTGCTCATCGGGCTTCAGGATCTGTCTCCTAGCCCAACAACTTGCTTTTTTAGGTTTCAGAAAATCAAAGGTCTGCTTGGGGCTTTGGTCCTGGGCTAGAGAGCTGTTGCACCCAGTGCCCCTGAGCTTACTCTGGTGTCACCAGAGCCGTTCAGCAGAATAACAGACACAAGTAGTGCCCAGATCAGTTAGTTTTGCTTTAAAGGTCTCAGATAATATCCTGGTAGGACACTGTGCTATATCATGTGTGTGTGTGTGTGTTTTGGCCCAGTTCCCAGAGGTGTCCCAAGTTCAGCTGTGTTAAGCAAAGCAGATACATTCAGACTTTCTAGGTATTTCTCTGAGTTACTATTTTACCCTCCAAAATCACATCCCTTTTGCTCTGGTTTCCATCTTCTTTTACACTTCCAATAACATGGCTATTGCAGTTGCCACATTTGCAACTTATTTCTGGGCAAACAGGATCCTTCCTCCCATGACTTGCGCTTGGGTTGCTGACAATACATCAGAGCAGATAGAGAAGTGGCAACTTCATAAAACACAGCCAAATTCCCAAGCTGTGTGTAGACAGATGCCCCTGGTCATCATGAGACTACGAAAATCATGCTTTGAAACACCAGTGATGGTGAGTACTCCTTGGTGACCAGCCTGGGAAGGTGGGGGGCTGATGAAAAAAGATGTTGTGCAAAGAGATCTGTCCCAGCTGGCCACTGATGCCAGTGCTGTCATTTTAATTAGCTGTGTGTATATATACACTTATATAATACACACCGTACCTCTTTATCAGCAGGATGGGTTCCCTAAATATATGTCAACTGAAATTACTTTAGAAAGAGCCTCCACACTCAGCTTTCCACCTGTTTCTCTACAACAGCTGCCCAGACTCTGCGAAACACATGAGATGAAAGGCACTGTAGAGCTACAGCACAATACTATTACTACATCTAATAGATGAGCAATCAGATCTGAACTGACCAGGGACTGAGCATATGAGGCAAGAGGAGAATCCTTTGGGGAGAGCGTTACCGTGAAAGTAATACAATTCAGTATTTGTACCAGCAACTCTGAAATTCAACAGCAGTCAACCTAGTACTAGCATCCTTTTAAATATCATCTTTCATTTCTTAGCAAGCAGCAATATCCTATAACAGCATTAGGGGCAGGAAAGGGAGGGGAGCTGCACAGCAACCAAACACACACGCAGGAGGCAAAATAGGCAGGCAGGAGCATGAAAAGCAAAACATTGGTGAATTTGTGGGTGTTCTGAAAAACAAAGTACAGGGACATACTTGTGTCCCTGAAGTGAATTTTAAGGAAAAGGCAAGAAGCAGAGACCACCAGTGAGATGGCTGGGGGAAGCAGCATTCAGACAGAGGTCACAGCCCTGCTGATACTACGAGCCCGTGATTCTGTTTTCATTCCTGGGGCCCAGCAAGCTAAAAGACAGTCTAGCAATATGCAGGAAACAAATCCATGTGGGTCAATTATCTGAATATCTGTGCAGTGGGCATTTGTTTTGTCTTCAGGAGGAATGAAAAAAAAAAAAAGAAGAAAGAATGAAACCTGCCTTGACCATTTAAGTCAGCGTTTTGGGAAAGAGAGTGTAAAAATAAAATAAAACAGCGGCCCAAGGATTTGCAAAGCTTTGAATTGGCAGTGGAAGACATTGAAGTTCTCTTTTAAAAATTTATTTTACTCTGTAAGGCTATCTTTTTAAAATGCATAAAGAGCAGCAGGCTATCAATGAGTCTTATGTTGTACTGCACTGATTTCCTGGACAAGCTCAATATCAATAACTCAAAATCTGGGAATAAACCAATAAATGTGGACGGCAGCTGACCTTAAGTGTAACCTTCAAACTGCCTTTTTGGCAAAAGGGAAAAGCAAAGAATATGATAATGAAAGCTCTAGTTTTAACTGATATTAATATGCAGAGACAGCAGAGCCTTCCTGATAGATTTTCATTTAATGGACAAATTGGATGAGACTTAGAAGATCACAGGGTGAAATGCTGGGTTTGAGAACCAAGTGTCTCACACCTTAATAACCCTTTGCTATGATGGAGGTATGCCATGAATAAGAGTGTTTGAAGGTAATGGGCTTGGCATTAGGAGACTCAAAATCTCCTCTTGCTTTAGTCCCTTCTTGTGTCAACGTATTCAAATAGTTTTTTCTCTCTGGACTTTCATTTTCTTCACAGCAATACTGACTATAACACTTTTTTACCTTTTCTCCCTCCTCTCACCTATATTCTGTTGAACATGTTCAAGAAAGAAAAATTTAAACTGCAACCAAAAAAATTGGCAGTCTGGATGGCTACAGTGTGGGGAGGCTTGGGGTTACTGGAAAGCCAGTCTGGGTTTCATTTCTCACAGGAAGGGTTGGAGGAGGAGGGCAGGGAAACGATAAAATTACAGACTCTAAATATATCCGCCAGGTAAATACTAGGGAGGGAGCAGAGGTCTTTAAGCTAAAAGATGATGCTGGCACAAGAATAGATGACTACAAATATGCCAAAAATAAATTTAGACAGGAAACTAGAATTTTTCTAAATATTTAGAAAATGACTTCTGGAATTCCTTCCAGATTAGAAGATTAGGCAAGAAAATAAGCAATTTTTAGACAGTCCTGAGCAGGCTTGCATGGGACGATGCTTCTTATATTTGAGTGGTAGTGTTGGTGACCTTGAACTTAATCCCACATTTGTCTTTCATTTCTGTGTCATCCAACACCTGCAGTGTCCTGTATAACGTGGCGGAGAGAGCTGTGTCAGGCAGGTCACTTCTAAACACCAGTAGCCCCTTGTAATGCACTGCCACTTCTCAGGGCTGAGAGCCATGGCAGTGGGAGCAGATCACAGACAAGCCATATTTGAAGCCTTGTTTCCCATGCAGGAGAACAGAGGACTTTCTTAATTATCTAAAACTATCCCAGACAGAAACGATATCTCTGCATTCACCACAGGAATGCAGGGACAAGGGAAATTTGAAAGTAGCTTGAAATTAACCTGCCCAAGTACTGTTATCCTTTCAGTTTGTGTATTTTTGCCTAGCTGCAAATTCAAGCCATTCAATGAAAAGTCAGAGCCCTGCTGGGCAAAGTACTGCTCATTTCACGTTAAGGAACAATCCTCGTCCTAAAGGAATTGCAACACTTGCCAGCAAAAGAGGTTATTGTCCCACCTCACACATAGGGAAATGCAACAGGGGCTTCATTAGGACTTTATATTTCTAAAAATGGCCTCAGCTTGAGCCCCTACAGGCTCGATCTTACTTTCAGCTCCTCTGAAAATAAGAGCAATTGAGGATGAAGCCTGAAACTAAAACAGCTAATTTTTTTTTTTTTTTAGTAAACACATTGCTGTTCTGCTTTTTACACTTTTTGACTCTTGGACCAAACTATCACCCTGATGTGGTGTGTTTCTTCTTGTGTTTGATGGCTGTTGAAACCACTTTCAAACTACTCCAGTACTAAAGCAAGTAGAGGATTCCAATGTGCCTCCATGGGGCAGAGCTGCCTGGCCATGGACATCTACCCAAAAGGAGGGTGTAGTGAGATGGAGGTTGGTCTCTTCTCCCAAATAACAGATGAGAGGATAGGAGGAAATGACACCAATTTGTGCCACGGGAGATTGAAATTGGATAGTAGGCAAAATTTCTCAACAAAAAAGGATTGTTAAACATTGGAACAGACTGCCCAGGGAAGTGATTGAGTCAGTGTCCCTGGAGGTATTTGAAAGATGTGAAGACATGGCACTTAAAGACATGGTTCAATAGTGGGCTTGGCAGTACTGGGTTAATGGTTGGACTTGATGATCCTAGATGTCTTTTTCAACTTAAATAATTCTGTGATTTTATGTACTTTAAGAACTGAGGCAAAAACATGGCTCTTAGTTCTCCTATATAATAAGAGTTTAAACTAAACACTTCAAGCTATCCCCTCTCTATATTTTTGCGTTGTCCCTTCATCCTTGATGCTCCCTGTTTAACAGAATTATCATCACCCCTAACGATCATTTTGTTCACCAGTGATGGCTTAGTATTTATATCGTACATTTGCCCTCAAAATTTCTGACATCAGATAAGAGAGCAAAACAATTGAAACATAATATTCTGCTACATGATGATAATTTTCCTTCATTGGTGAAGATTAGAAAATGGCATTATTGTAAAGATCCAATTACCTTTTTTATGAGCATTGTATATTTGGAAAGTAATAAAACAGAGTTATAAAACTCAGATGATTAGGAATCTCAGAGATGCTCTGCATTTTAAGAGGGGGGTGTGGAATATCCTTTTAATTGCATCTAAGCACAGCCTAACCAATGATTAGTTACTTTCAAAGCAATAAACATTACCTGGGAAGCAATAAAAGGAAATGCAGGAAAGTTATTTGATGGATGATTCCCAGAAGACATAAGGCAAGAGAAGGGTATGTGGTTTAGTGGTTAGAATAACAGCCATGGAGTCAGGACTCCTGCCGTCTCATCCAAGCTGGGAAGCTGACTTACTAAATGTTCTGGAGTTCATTTTATTTTATTCAGTGTTAAATTTGGTCTAATAATGCCCAAAGAATCAATGAGAAGCTAAATATGCAAGTGTTTGTCAAGGCTGTGAAAGGTAGGATGAAAAGAATTCATTATAAATACAAAGAAAGAGCTGAAAAACAAGGAAGGTATTTTGCTGAAGTCACTCTATAAATGCTAACACAAGTGAAAATGGACTAAAGGAAGTTCCTGTCATATACAGAGGTCAGAGATCAGCTCCTTATTTTTATCAAGGAAAGCACAAATATCTTTGATTTCAGTTCTTTGAGAGCTCAGTGAAATTTCATTTAATTTCCATAGTAATTTTCATAGTGCCAGCTTTGACCCTACAGCCTAAACCTGTTTAACACAATCCCATGCCCTCCATACCCTAGAAATACTGATTTCTCTGCTAAAATAATCAGTCAGTGTCCAGGCAGAACACGAGAGCAGAAAGCACAAAAGAGGGATATGCACCAGTTCCTAAGACAGAACAAGCTTTCAGAGCATCCTAGAAAGCCAAAATCAGAACAAGAACCACCCGTGATTCATGACAGTCTGCAAATTGCACAGCAATGATTTTCAGGTTCTGGTTCGAGCAATAAAAAAGATAAACTCAAGAAAGGAAAAAAATTCTTATATTCTTCCACTCCTTTACCTTATCCTTTAAGGCTAAGAGACAATGCAACACACTGGTTGTTACTTCATCAGTCATCTCCATTCCTAGAACTGTTGGAAGCCCTGATGAGAAAAAATAAGGAACTGTGGATTTAGATACATTAATTGAGTGATGAAGATAAGTGTATTGAGAAATTTGAAAGAGAGCAAGAGGTAGAAGCAGCCAGACACTAGTCCATCCCTTATGCTGGATTCTCATGTTCTTCTCAACTTCATCTGTTTTTGCCAACAACACTAGAAAAATGTGGCCTCTGGCTGCCCTTTTTGAGCACATGGAGGCTGTTTAAAAGTGCAGAACTGAGTTTCTGAGTCCCCCCAAGAACACATATCCAAAAAGAGGTATGTCTTCTCGTTTGCTGAACACAAAGAAAAAGGTCTTTAGGGGACTGGTTGCTTTTTCATCTGTACAAACCTGGAAAAAAACCTATTTTTAGACTCTTTGGAGCTGATTGTCCTCATTTCCTCTGCCATAGCTAGCTTTTGGGTGCCTATGCCTTGGTAAGGATTATTTTTAGTTCATATAACTCATTTCACCGATACCAGAACTCACTTAGTGTATGAAAAACATGAGCTGCTTCAGATAGACTGTTTTCCCCCAAGTTCCAGGCTGTGGTCTTCAGGGACAAACGCTGTCCATAAAATAATTAGATCATTTCCTTCCACTGATACGAACAACCTGCCAGAAAATGAGATTGCATGCATGCTTGGGTTTCTGGTTTTTCTGTTTCTGTGCCAGAGTATTTATTTTCCTTAATTACAAAGAATTTTGACCATGTTTATGCCAGATTGATACAATCCTTTTGTATATAGCTACCTGACACTGCAGTGTTTTATTCTGTAATGCTCATGCAACTTTCTGAGTTCCTGATATATTCGTCTGTATGTGCTTTGGGATCTAATACTTGTACAACAGCAGAGGGAGGAAAGTTCTGTTTGAGGACCCTGAGAGGTTGTTTGAGATCATCTGGGTTTGTCCTTTTACCATCATCATTTTTTATAAGTATTCACACCATGTAAAGCACTTCACCAGTTTTAATGCCTAAACAGAGAAAACATCCAGGAGCTGCCTGTGCTTCTCCAGTGAGGCTGAGGACCACTGCTCATCTCATCTCATCTCTGCTTCAGTGAAGTGTCTCTAGTTAGATGGCATGAATCTGCAACAAAAACCTGTTGGTGTCATTGTATATAAGCAAGACCTTAAAATTAAGCATAGCTGAAGCTCTCTGCAAGATCAGGACCTCAAAGCATGATGCTAAAAGGTGCCAAAAACCTTTATGGTTCATTTAATCATCAAGAGCATAGGATATTCAGCATCTTGCCAAGCTGGCCTCTCCAGCTGTGTTACATTGGGTTTGATTGCTCTTAGTTCACTCATGTTCATGCCCCGTTCAATTTGATTTGAATGGCAACCAAGCCTCCAAAGGGACTCTGCTGAGAGCTCCACAACCTATCCAGTTCTGTCTGTAAATGTGGCAAAATAATACATTAGCTGCATTTTTAAAGGACAAAATCACAACGGTTGCTATTGAACCACTGATTTTGAATGTAGGGTATTGATGGCACGAAACTTGAAGGGAAAGGAAGTACAGAAAATCAGAGAAAAGTCATTTGAATAAAGATAATGAGAAACTTAGGAACCGAGTGGAGGGGAGAGAAGAAAGCATATAGTCTGATGGTTTGCTCATTACAGTCAGTGATAAAAATCCTATTGACTTTAATGGCACATGATCAGGCTTCCCATGTGTAAAGTTAACATTGAATAGGAAGCAGCCTTGTTTCTGAAGGATTCTTCTGGTGCTATCAGTTGGAACCTGAAAAAAAAGCATATAGGAGCAAACTTTTCATTACCGTGTACTATAACAAGCTGCAAATTAGTAAAAATCAGGTTCAGAGTTGTTATAAAAAGTTCAGTTTGATATAGGAGCATTCTTTTACCATTTTAGCTCACTTTGTACCAATATAAATGATTTCTCATGTTGCAAAAAAGCAGAGAATAAAGTCTGACTGTTTTTTATTTTTAAGTCAACAGCTCTTGGGATACCTCATGCCCTGCCAAATTAGTTGAGGATCTGGCTCAAGTAGCACAGATTATGGGGGGAGAAAAGGGAGGATTCACAAACTCAGACTTGTTTTGCAGACCCAGGGTGGTGTGGAAGTAAAAATCATGTATCAGATTTGCAGTCATTCAGTTTCCATGAGGTTAAACAACCTTTTGTTGAAATAAGATGAAAACACCCATTTGAATTATTTGCCTCCATAGCCATAGACACTGACTTAGTCCAGATTCCGTCTGCATTCTTAAACCTGTGAGCAATTGTTGGCAAGCCCCGTATGAGTGCTGGGGTTGCAACTAAACATTTTCAGAAACGTCTGCTAGGTCTGTCTGATAATCACCTTTCCTTGGGGTTTTTTGGTGTGCATGAGGTTTTTAGAGTCAGAAATCTATTTTAAAAGCTTCAGAACAATAGGATTCAAGCATGGCACTGTCTATAGGAGCTGGTATCTCTCATTGCTTAATTGCGAGGAGCATTTGAGTCTTGGACACCATCCCGGTTCATAATGTTGTTAAGTTGATAGGGGAGCTGTAAACTAGGCTCATTATATCCACATTCTGCTATCCTCTGCATCTGACATTCCTGGAGACAACTCGTGAACAAACAATGCTGTATATTTCTTGTGTTCTGCAGTAAAGTCCAGATGACAATAGATGAAATAAGCTAAATGAGAATGGAGATGACATTTCCTTATGTCATTTCAGTGTTTCTTTATTTCCTTTCCACTGAACACACATTGTTCTTGACTTTTCTTTCTAATCTTGAGCATGGCTTTTCTAGACACTTTGTCTAACTCTGGAAGTAGCTGCATAGGTAACGATTTCTCTTTAGACACTCCTGTGTCACTTTAAAGAGGCTCTTTCAGAGCATTCAATCATATGTGAAGGGATTTAATGACCCTGTCTTCAACCTGCTCAGACTCCAGCATGAGTCAGTAAATTACAAGGAATGTAAAAAATTTGCTTCTGCAGAAGATGTAAACGATAGTTGGATTCATTCAATTAATGCAAATAATTTTCCTCTGTCTTCATGAATGCTATTCCAGAGAGCAACCATAAACAGAAGAGAGATTGTTGCCAGTGTGTGGCATAGGGTCTGTCTAACTCTCAAGATCATCGAGCAATAATGATTATTATGAACAAGATTATGAATTTTTATATACACACATACAGCCAAATACTCAAAATCCTTCAAAAAGCTTGAATATTTCTAACTCATCAGAGGCTCTTCCCTCATTATTTAGAGTTTTCTGGACTGTTAATTTTAATTTTCTCATTCATTTTGTTTAAATTGTTCATTATCTCACTGCCAGGGTAAGTTGAAGCTTGATGAAAGCACTCACTGTGAAGTTGTCTAACATCTGAGGCTTTGAAAAGTTTAAGACACTTCGAGAACTATTAAGAATTACATTTTCTAAGTTATTTGACATTTGCCAAGAAACTCACACCCCTGCCCATCCAAATACCATTGTGAGGATGATGAAGAAGTACAAAGAAAAAATACCTTCATGTCTGTACTGATTTCACAGAGTTAGTAAATGCTGTGCTTCAAATGTCCTGGCATTTGCATAACCGTGCAACATGACAGATAAGAACAGTGAAGTAGAATTTACTTATGACTTTTTTTCATTATTACAAAGGAAAATGATTTTCCTATGTCATTGAAAATAGATTATTTTCTCTTTTTTTTTGTATTACAAAACTTGCTTCATCTAGAGCATATTGAAAATTCATCATATAAGCATATGTAAACTGGTAAGTCTGCCAGGCATTTTTCAGTTGTGCTGGAGCAAGGTCCAGGGAAGAACAGAAGTTTGTTTCACACCCCAAGACAAGAAAAGAAGCATTATTTTAAGTAAAAAAATGTCACAGTTACAGCAAGATCGGTATTTTCTGCTGAGCATATTTAGGTTGTGTCTGAAGGACAGCAGAAACACACTGTTCATTCCCATCTTTGCTGATGCTGCAGAGCTGAGTCACCTCTGAAAACTCAGGCTCACACACATCCAAACCTCCCTCCTTGCCTCAGGACATGCTTTGCTCCAGTTCCAGTTTCCAGTTTTTCCCCAGCCTACATTAAACCTGGCTGCCCTTCAGGTAAGGAAATCCTACATTGCTGTCCCAGCTCCAAAATCCTTTCACTTCCTTTCACAGGATTGCAACATGCCTCTAGATTTAGCCCTGTTGTTCCACATTACCCCACTGTTCAACAACCCATCTTGTGCTGTATCTTTCCTTCTCCTTATGTACAAAGAGGAATTTAGATTCCCTTTTTCCCTTTCCCAGGAAGTAAGGGGATTTATATCTAGCTAGATTATGAAAGACATATCAGGAATTCTCAGTTGTTTCCTTGCTTTGCTCCTGCATCATGGCAAGACCCTGTAAAAATCACTTGCATCCAGATATAGATGCACTAAAGCTGCACACAGTGTGGATGAGGGGCTGCAGAGCTGCTCCCACCAGACATGACCAGCACAGCAATAGAAAAAGGAGAGGAGTAAAGCAAAGGCAATTCTTCAGTTTCACCTTTTGCAGCAGATATCTCCCTGTGCATCTCTCCAGGGTTGGTATAAGAAGCCAAACACAAACAACACCAAAATGATTTAAAATGGGTTTGCCCGTGCAAATTGATGTGGCTGATGTGGTCCCTGCACAGGGCTATTTCCCTGTTCTGGCTCTTTGATCAGTAATTTTCAGAGGGAAAAAAAAAGGGTAAAATGCAATTCAGAAGAGAAAAAATAAATAACCTAGTTTTCTTTGTGCCCACACACAGCAGGGCAGGCTGGGCGATGGGCGTGCAAGGCAGGTCCTCATGGCAAACTGTAGCAGAGGGATCTCAGCGGGACAGTGGAGGGACTCAGCACTGAAGCCTTTTAGCAGCACTGTGCCTCCATGAAAATGTGGAAGGAGAAAGCAACACAGATCACGTCTCACATTGTTCAGGCCAATTGGTGTTGGGATGGCTCCAGTATGGAAGGAGAACTGGTACATCGACAGACTTCTAAAATCTCAAGCTTAATTAAATTCAAAAAATGAAAATCAACATATCTAGGCATTTTTTTCTTTTTCAGACATCAACTAGTTAGTAGCTGTTAATTAAGAAATGATCCCAGCAAAAGCTGCTGCCTAATAAATCATTCATTAACAGGACATTTCAGTGGGACTGTTGTTTGCAAGCACTATATTCAGCTGTTTGAAACAATCTTCCCATACTTCAGGGGAATGAAGCAGTTAGGATTTGGTCATTACCTGATGCTTAATGATGCAGAGCTCTGTGAGCTGGGCTGGGAAGCGATGGTTGTGTTCTTAGGGTTTTTTTGCAGATCTGAATGGTTCCAAGGGAGTGTTAGGGGATTTGTGGGGTTAGTATGGTGATTGGTGCCCAATAAAACCACAGATGGATGATGGACGTGTGTTGCAAATACAGATATGTAGGGCTTGCTTCTCTCTATGCTTTCAATGCTCAGAAGATTTTGATATCACTATACTATCAATTAGGGTGAGATTACCTCTTGTGCTGCTCCCCTAGATCAACAGCCCTTGAAATGTAAAAAGCTGAATGCTTTTCACTGCACAGGTACCCTGAACTGCTGTTGGGATTTTTCCACTCTACTTCTTTAGTAGAGGTTTAGAAATGGCAACACACTGATTGAAAATTTGTCAGACCTTCCTTACATTCTTGCTTTTAATCTTTCAGTTGCAGATTTGTTTTCTTGTTCAAAAGTCAGAGGCTGGATGCAGAGATGCTAGTTCAATGTTTTCAGCCTGTGGGATAGAGGGATCCTCTCCACTCTCATTACAGAGAGAAGGTGTATCATTTTTTGCCTTAACAGTGGTGATGCGACTCTAAATGCCAGTCACTAATTTCCTTGTGCATTAATTCCACTTCAAATTTGAATACCAATTTCAGCTGGCATGGGAAGCTATTCCATGGATGCAGCATTTCCACTCTACAAAGAACTCTGTTTCAAAATGGTAGACCAAGCAGATTATGAGTATATGGATGGACACATATGGATAGCCCGCCTGTAGTCTGTAAATAATTCAAATGTTAATTGTTGTGTTTGGCACTTCAGTGATGGCTTTTCCTTCAGTAACACCTCAAGCCCTCAAGCAATTATCAGGATCCTGCTGTGCTGAGTCTGATACACTCAGTTATAAAGGGCAGTCCACAGCCCAGAGAGTTTGCTCTCTAGTTACACAATCCAGGCTTCCAAGAAATATCATTAAACAAACCAAAAATGCACAAGATTCTTTTATTCCTGTTCATCATGTCAATTAGCCATGATCCACTTCTGCTGATTAAAAGGTTTGCATTCAGTACATTGCTGGGCTGATAGAAAAGTGCCTAATGTATTGCCCCATAGAGATAAAGTTCCAAAAATTCCCATGCCATTAAAAATGTAGCAAATAAGGATTCTGTCTTTCCTGGTGCTCCAGCTCACAGTATTTCTGGGAACAGCGAAGATCAGCCCAGGCCATATAGTGTTAAAGACCCATGAAGCTCACCTCAGCATAGCTGCTTGTTTTAGGGCAGGGTTTTTTGTTTGTCTTTAGCCATTAATGTGATTAAACACATTATAAAAGTGCAGCATCTACACTTCTCTGTGCAAGGAGAAAGAATACACAGTCTTAGAATGAAAACACAGGACTAGTGAAATTTATTTCTGGTTCTTCCTGAAAGAGATGGGATTGTTCAGTCTGGAGAAGAGAAGGCTCCAGGGAGATCTTAGAACACCTTCCAGTATTTCCAATAATTCCTGTCTTTTTACATGGGCAGATAGTGATAGGAAAGGGGGAATGGCTTTAAACTAGAGGAGAAGAGATTTAGATTATATATTAGGAATAAATTCTTTACTCAGTGTGCAGTGAAGCAAAGCATTCCCAGAGCAGCTGTGGATAACCCATCCCTGGAGGTGGTTAAGACCAGGTTGGATGAGGCTTGGAGCAGCTTGGTCCAGTGGAAGATGTCCCTGCCCATGGCAGGGGTGTTGGAACTTTGCTTGGTTGGTCTTTAAGGTCCCTTCCAACCCAAACCATTCTGTAATTCTGCCAATAGCTCCACAGCTGTCCCTTGCTGTTAGCAGCACTGCCTTGGTTCCCTATCTGCTTTGCAAGGTCTGTGTGCAGGCGCTTGCCTGCTGCAGGAGATGCTGCACAAGCACAGTTATTCTGAAAAAACTCATCAGATATCATGGAGATGAGTTCTTAGAGATCTTCCTATGTTAGAGCTTTTTCTTCTCTTTCAGTCAGGTCTAACATGAAAGTGAAAGAACCAGTACTGTCCTTCACCATATTTTCTTTGTTTACTCATCAGCCTTTCAAGGTCCTTGAGAAACACTGCTGGAATGTGCTTTCCTTTGTCCGGTGTGTGTGTGTGTGTGGCTCAGGAGCTCTTCTCATCTAAATTGTCTTCATTCTATGAGGCCAGATTTCATGGGCTGTATTCTGGGCTTTGTAACTAAAACATGTGGGTTTTTGCAGAGCATTTTACACTCTTTTCTAGCATCACAGAACACACATAGAGGTGGATGCTTCCTTTTGTTAGCACCACTGTTACTACTGACTAAAATTTTCATGTTTATATTTATTTTATATATATTATATATGTGTGTGTGTGTGTGTATTTCTATTTATATATATCACTCTCTCATCAAATTTACCCTGTAGTTCCAGAGCCTTTTTCTACAACAGTGAATTATTTATATCTTGTTGTGGGTAGTGGGGTTTTTTCCATGCTGGACTGCACCGTGGTGTTTTCTTAACTCATGAGTGGTTTGCCACTCAAAAAAGGACTTAAAAGCATAGTACTGTTACAAAGAGAGGATCAAAGCCTTATCCCAGCATCCTGGTTGGTTTGTCCTTTTCAAAACACTTGAAAACAGAGACAATATGCTGCTTGTGATTTGATCCTACCTACTCCGGGGCTTTGTGTACTTTTCTTGTTCACATATCATATTTCAATGATGCCAGTCCAGCATTTTATTTATAAAGCTATTCAATCACCTTTCTTTAAAAGGTGCATTTTAATAGATGCCAGCATCAGACCAGTGAGCCCAGGCAATCCTGTTGATGCCAAATGCAGGAACAAATAAAAAAATAGATCTTGTTTGAAATATATATTAAATATAGAAATATTTATTATCTATTTAATGTATTTTATATTACGATGCATCTATATGATATATAAATGCATACTACAATATGTATATTTTGAATATATAAATATATTAAATCTTAAAAGTTCTGTATGAACATTAAGAGAAGCTTTTTCATCAAGCTCAGAGAACCAGCTTAGGGTCTTTGGGTCACTACATTTTCTTCCCTGTTTCCACATGGTAGATATGTGGGAGGTTTGGCACAGAGAACTTACTTTCCTTAACAATGTGCAGACTTTTACAAACCATATGTTGCTAACTTTTCTGAGTCAGAAGAATTAATTTATATTCCACTCAGGAATATTTATTGCACTTCCTAAATTACCTCAGAATCTGTAGATCAATGTTCATGCATATATATATATGTGTGTGTGTGTATATATACACACATGCACATGAATATATATATATCTGTGTGTGTGTACATGTGTGTGTGTATATGTGTATATATATATATATACACATATAATTGAGAATGTCTCATGGTTGAAAGGTGGAAGCAGGTTGCAGAGGAGGGCAGAAACATACAACACACAATGACATAAAATATATTCACCTTCTCTTTAGACCAAGAAAACCACAAGAGGGAGAATTAGGGAGAATTTCTCACCAATTTCCATTCTGCTCTGGTATTTTGAACTACCTTCTTGCGGAGAGTTTCTTGTTGTTTTTTTCCCTCTTTCTCCTCCCTCACATCCTTGGCCTTTTTATCCTTACCAGCCAAAATTCAGAGTTCACCACCCGTGCACTGAACAAGCAATCAAGTACTCAGCAGCACAAAGATGGATACCAGTTGTTTCTACAGATTCATGATCAGGAAGATGCTTCCATTTTGGTTCCCATTTAAATGGAAATCTGCTCTGTCAAGATCAAAATCAGGCTTTAAATGGATGTTTGTCATTCAGGCTTGATTGTTGCAAGAGCCCAAGAGAAAAATGGGTGAAAAGCCAGAAATCATTACTTAGTCCCTGGGTATTTAACAGCTCTGTGTGACCCAACAATCCATGCTGCAGCTGAAACCCCTGTTAGAGGTAGCACTTCCTAAAGTCTGTGAACAATATACTCTGAGCAGTCACTATGTAGCAGAGAATTTTAACTCAAGATAAAGAAATCTTAGTGAAATTCCCATTTAAGGATGGAAAGGGGAGAAAGGTGACCTGAGATCAACAGATCCAACCATTAACGCAGCACCGCCGAGCTCACCACTAAACCATTTCCCAGGTGCCGTGTCTATGTGTCTTTTAAATACCTCCAGGGATGGTGACTCCTTCACTTTCCTGGGCAGCTGGTTCCAAAGCTTGGCAACCCTATCCATGAAGAAATTTCTCCTCATCTGCAATCTAAACCTCCCCTGGTACAACTTGAGGACATTTCCCCTTGTCCTATCAGATGTTACTTGTGAGTAACTGACCCCTACCTGGTTACAATCTCCTTTCAGGCAGTTGTAGAGAGGGGTAAGGTCCCTCCTAAACCTTCTTTTCTCCAGGCTAAACGCCCCCAGCTCCCTCAGCAGCTTCTCATCAGACTCGTGCTCCAGACATTTCACCACCCCCATTGCCCTTCCCTGGGCACACTCCAGCACTTCTAGTGAGGAGCCCAAAACTGAACACAGCATTATAGATGCAGCCTCACCAGTGTCCAGAACAGGGTGAATACCAAGGACAGAAGAACAGGTGGCCACATCCTGATCTGATGCTGGTCTCTGTGGCCACATTCCTAGTGAGTCAAGAACAGTTTGTGCCATTGGCAAATCTGGTCCTATGTCTTAGAAGAATAATTTGGCCACTCTAAAGAAGAAGCACATTGCATCATTTTTGTTCTGGGCTTTGTTTCCAAGAGTCATTGCCAGCTGACCAGAGGGAGGGTAACAAGAGCTACTGAGGTCATTTGTCTCCCTCCTCCCTAGATAGCACATATGGCATCTTAAGGAGCTCAGCCCTTGGCTCTTGGGGAAGACAAACTGCTGGTTCATTTTACAGAGGAAAACTTGTTGAAGGATTACAGAAAAATAGATAAAATATTCCCATTAACCATGCAGGAGAAAACAAGTATACATCTCTCAGTCTTCACTGTATGATGTAACTGCCGTCCTACAACGCACTTTCCTGGCATGCCAGATCACATCTTGTAGTAGATGGAGCTTTATGTTAAATTATGCACTGCAAAGGAAGAGGATCAGAGCCCTGAACATAGCAGTAGGCATTATTGGATTTACTTTATTGCCTATTGCATAGATTGGAAATAGCTTAGAAGCTCTTAACTCCTCAAACAGAGGAAATTTTGCCACCCATAGGTTGAAAATTTCGGTGAGAATCTTGCTTTCATTTCACAAACAAGTGGTTAAAATGTCTATTGTCTGCATTGCCAAAGACCAGCATGCAGAGATATTGAATAACCTGTAAAAAATAATGAAAATCACTTTGTAATAATGAGACTTGAACACAATGAGAATACAGATTTCTTCTTTCTGTTTACCTTTTGTTTTTGAGCTTGCCAACATGTATTTTATGGTTTTTTTTTTTCTGTAAACCAATTAAAAACCCCTACCAAGTCTGGCAACTGAGGAAAGTTCCAAAGTTTTAAGAAATTTGCCTAAACCAGGATTTTCTGCACAACTGTGAAGTTCACAGCACTGTCTCATCTCATGCATAGGGAGCTGGCCTGGAGCAGGAGGAGAGTGACAGGGACATAGAGGAGGGATGCATCGGCTGCCAAAAATTACTCCTCTGTGTTACTGCTGGTAAATATCAACAGGTGTAAGGCACTAGCACAAGCAGAGAAATTACTCCTTTTAATTCTGGACCATTGGGAAAATTATGGGAGGGGAAGGGAGAAGGTCTTCTGCCTACCCTAAATGTATGAGCTAAACCCAGTCAGTGCTGGATACAAAATACGGAATAATTTTAAAAAGCTCTAATTCCCTAAGTAGGATAAAACATGTACTTATGGGTACACATGCAAGCACACACACTTTTAAAGTTGGTTAGAAAAGGTATATATTGGTTTACATCAAGTGGAGATTTGGCTCCATGGCTAGGATCACACATGCCCATCTCTCCTCCATGTCAGAGTGTCTGAATCCCAGTTAGACTTTTCAATCATATTTCACATTTGAAATAATATAATATATATATAAAAATATTATAAATATGTCTAATGTATATAATCTCAGCATTAGTGATGCCAAACTGACCAGTCCAATATAATTTTCTTACATACCAGAGCCTAATTCTGCTTCTTACTGATGGCAAGAGGCTCAGAGCAGAACCCTGCTTCGGCATGCTGTGCTTCTGCTGTGCAGCTCACGCTGCCAGGGCATCACACACTATTTATATTTACAGCTAAAGACAGATATGCAATTGTGCCTTGACATATACATGCAAAGCTTTCTGTTTCTGTTAGTTTTGGAGCTCACTGTTTGGATCATGTTCTATTATTACAAAAAGGTAAGTCTCGCAGACAAGGTATTTACTCGATCCTTGACAGTGTGCATTAGCAGTTCAGGCACCACAGATAGCTCACAGCTTGAGGAACTGAAAAAGCCTTGAAGAGATGAGAAACCCACTGCCAAGCACAGAGCCAAACTGCTGGTGCTTTGTTTCTTATGATCAGATAACTTGCTTATCCATTTGATTTGACTCTGTGCAGATTTTGTGAACAAAGAGAAGCAAATTGCGTGCGTGGGCTTTGGTAAATTCCCGGCTTCACAATTGCTACTCTACTTGTTTGCTGCAGGACATTTTACTCCTTGGCAAATCTCAAACCAAAGCTGCAGAGAGGGGATAGAGGATAATAACAGCCTAATTTTTATAGTTTTCAGGAACTTACCTCTCCTTTGCTTGTTTGGTTGATTGGTTTTTGCCTAGGAAAAGACACTGCTTTTCCCATTCTTTCAAGGTGAAATATATCATCGAATCATAGAATCACAGAATGCTTTGTGTTGGAAAGCACCTTAAAGATCATTTCATTCCAGTGCTGCTGCCAGGGGCAGGGATACTCATTAGACAAGGTTGCTCAAAACCCAATCCAACCTGGCCTTTAACACTTCCAGGGATGAGGCATCTACAGTTCCTCTGGGCAACCCGTGCCAGTGACTCACATCCCCTAATACATAATCTAAATTTACACTCTGTCAGTTTAAAGTTATTTCCCTTGTCCAGTCACTACCTGCCCTTGTGGAAAGTTCCTCTCCAGCTTTCCTCTAGGACCCCTTCAAGTACTGAAATATCGGTCACATCCATGTAATTCCTGTCCTGGGCTGCAATGCATAGGCATAACCCAAGTGGCTGGTAATGATGATCTGTGCATTAAGCCAGAACATAAAAACAAAACAACAAAAACCCCACCAGTAATTCTGCTCTACAGCTGAGACTAAGAGGCTCACGCTGGTTTTGCCATTTAATTTGCCACAGGATAATTGGAGCCTCCTACGACGATTTTCACTTTGTGGAGAGGGAGATGCAGACCCTTCAGCAGAGTCTGCCTCCATGCATAAGGCATTTCTCTCCTGCAGCTCTTTTTTTTGCCAGCATGGGGTGCAGGGGCTGGCAATTGACCATAGCAGATTGAGAAAGCATTTTTACTCATGGATATAACAGTGCTTATGCTTTTTATTTTTCCATGGGAGATAAGCTTATTTGTTTTGTTAGTGCATTAGAAAAATACATTGAATACATTTGAAGTGGCAGGAGAAGGAAGAGTTTGTATTGTTTGTGGCCCTATGAGACTTCATACCCATTGCAGTGAAGGCTCATTTTCTCATATACAGTTCTATAGGTCTTGAAATTAGCCCTGTGTGGGGCTGATTTTTCTGTAGGGTTATGACAGCTCCCTGGAAGGAAAATAAACATGTTTTGCCATTCTGTGGCATGTTTCAAAGATTACTCTTTTTCCCTTGGGAATTTGTCTCTTTACTCTGGTGAATGGCAGTTTTCATTAAAAAAAAAAAAAAAAATTCTATGCAATGAAGGACATACATAGAGCTGATGACCTAGACATCAAAATAGACGTGGATCAGAGCAATGCCACCAGTTTCTATGCCTCTGCGTGTGGAAGCATCTCTTTGCAAGAAGGGTTAATTTTTGTAATCTACTTTGTGTTGGACACAAGCAAGAGATGGCTAAAATGAAATCTGGGCATGCAAGATGCTGAAGGATCCTTGCTCTTAGCTTGTGGTTATTTTACTCTTTCCAATCTGATTTAATATATTACATCAAATACTCATATTCACTTCTGTTTCCTTAATGAACTGACTAACAATATTATTTTCAATGAAAGCCCTTAGATTTCATGAGCCCTACTTCTCTCTTCTCTAGTACTATTATACAATTTATATTTGACTTGATTTGCCCATCTCATGCTTACCCATCTCATGCTTGCACTTACACTACAAAATCTAAATTACATTATCCAGCCTTGCAGCCACCACACATCTCACCTTGTGTATTACAAGCTAATTCTTCCTGGTGACTCTCAATTTCTCTATGGATGCAAATTAAAAATAGTTAAAAAGAAATACATTTAAATCCCAAAAGATGCATGAAGATGCTGCTTGCATTTTTCTGTCCAATAAACCTCTGCATTTTTCTGTAGCTTCCTATAAGTCTCAAAAGTGGAATAATCTCTGTGTGTGTGTGTGTGTGTGTGTGTGTGTGTGTGTTTTGGAGGTATGGCAATACAGAAGGTGTTACAGAGTTTTTAAGTCTGTGCCAGTAATGGATTAAACCCAGGTTTTATACTTAAATCTGAGGATTAGCTTTCCCTGTAAAACTTGGCACAGACATTTTATGGCTTCTCAAAGACATGTTTTGGTCTAGTCATGGCATATCCAAATTCTGACTCTGGCCAGATGTTGATAAAAGATTTTAGGACCCCAGGTTCCTCAAAGACAAACTCAGGGAATAAACCTGCACTATATTATTCACTGAGAAAGGAGCTTTCCTTTCAAATATTTCTTTGAAAGCAACTTTCTGCAAGGAGAAACAACTACAGGCTACTTAATTTAAAAGGGACAACCTGTGGATCTGATCAGAATCCGGGAGTGAAGAGAACAGACAGCCTTATAATCATAGAATCATTTAGGTTGGAAAAGACCTAAGATCACCAAGTCCAACCATTAATCCAGCACTGTCAAGCCCACCACTAAACCATGTCCCTAAGTGCTGTTATCTACACACCTTTTGAACACTACCAGCAATGGTGGTTCCACAACTCTGATCAGCCTATTCCAGTGCTTGACAACTCTGTAGTAGTGTACCTTGAGCTATCGCAGATGTATTAAGGAGGGAGAGATTCATACTCTTGGTCACACATGTGAGGATTCAAACACAATCCCTAGCAGTGCTGCTCAGACTTTTTAAGGCATTAAAGCAGTAAGAATGAGACAAAATCATGACAGGACTTGGTTGGTAATGTGGCACGCATGGTAAGGAGCTGCAAAGGTTTGGGACGGCTCTTGATGAGCCGTGCATGGCTTCAGGTCTTCTTTGGGGTGGCCAAGTTGACTGTGCCAGATGAGCATGAGAAGCCAAGGTATGGGCCAGTCAACAGCATATTCTATAGGCATCCTGAGGGATGCCTATATCCCATCCTACAGACTAGGATATAGGCATCCCTCAGAGGCTAGCTAACACAGAGACAGGCCAGTCACAGTGGGGTGTCAGCTGGAATAGATCATAGAATTATAGAATGGTTTGGGTTAGAAAGCACCAGTTCCAGCCCCCTGCCATGACACCTTCCTCTAGAGCAGGTTTCTCAAAGCCCCATCTGACCCAGTCTTGAACACTTATGGGGTGGGACATCCACACTCCTCTGGCCAACCTGTGCCAGTGCCTCACCACCCTCACAGTGAGGAATTCCTTCCTAATATCTAATCTTACTGTACCCTCTCTCAGTTTAAAGCCATTCCCCCTTGTTCCATCACTACACGCCCTTGTTAAAAGTCCCTCTTGGCTCTCTTGCTATAGGTTTAGATTTTCTCAATATAGTTTTGCTCAGGAGTCCAGACATCTGAAATTTTGAATGCTGCCCCTGTACTCCAAAGTAGAAGCTGCAAGCTGTCTACCTCTCTGCCAGGTTCATGTAACATGGACACCCATCCAGCCATCCAAATACCAAAGTGTTAACAACTCTGCACACCCTGCTTACTCTGTGCTTCCTGTTTTATTTTTATAACTAGAATTTACATTTTCACCCTGCAGCACCCACAAAACACAAAAGAAGGCACAGCAGTACTAACTCCAGTAAATGGAGCTGACAACTGCCTTTCCTCCCCCCCGGCTGTTCATATCCTGCAAGCGAAAGAAAAGACAACCCATAAAGAGAGACTGAAAAAGAGAAAGTCACATGAATCAACACAAATAGGAGCATCTGACACAAAGAACAAACTCAATCAGCTGGGCAAGGGACCTGGTGGGAGTGACATACCCACCACGCTGCCAATTACAATGGAACCTGACTGCATTGTGATGGAAAAGACACTTTTTTTCTTCTTCCTTATAGCTACTTTGGTAATAGGCAATCTATCTTAATAACAGTGGGAAAGAAAATACTCTAGTGGAAGTGGTGTATAGCAACTAACTGTGAAGTAGGCACAAAGAAATGCAGAAAAGAAAACTTTGCTGCAGCCTCCATCACTCTTGCATACCGTACAGTATTTCCTTAAAAATAAAAAGGAGAGGCTTTTTTTATCTTCCTTTATGTTTGCCCTCCCCAGGATCTAATGCTACTTCCTGGGCACCTCATGCAGTAATTCAGATTGCTGAATCTCACCCACAATTTTTGCAGCTCCATTTGCAGCACCACAGCAGCACCTCCAAACCCAGCAGCAGGCCACTTCCATCTGCCTTGAGCTACCATTCTTCTGGTGATTTCTATGTGCTGTTTTGCTCTGCAGTGTGATCCTCAGGTATATTCTAGCTTTAGAGAGTTTTTTCATTATTTGACCTGCCTAATCAGAACCAGTTTTCAAACTCCACTTTTATTAACTTGGGGAAAAAAAAAAAAAGAGAGGTTTCAGACAAAGCTGATGGTAAACAGATGCTATTCAGCTAATAGTGGTTGGTTCTTTAGGTACTCAAACACAGGGATGGGTCTGAAAAGAACAAAACCTTCCCAGCACTTGTTTTAATGAGTAGGCTTTCTTGCATTTGATCATCTGTTTTCTCAGAGGAAAATGTTAAGAAGGTTTGTGATTAGCCAGAGGCAATTCACTACCCAATATAACACAGACGTGGGGGAGTGAACTGCTGATGCTCCATGTCACACACAGTCCCCTCCCCCCTCCCTCCCCATCCTCAGCTACTGTTGCAACCAAAGCCAAGCCATTGGATGTACAACCTGGAATCACAGGATCAAAATAATTATGAAACAATAACTTCTGTAGCTGAGCAAACCAAGGCAGCTTGCAGAGACTGTCAATCCCCACACTTACAAGCCACAATCTATTTTCACCACCATAGGCTGCCAGGTTAATGAAATGGGACTCCTCGGGTGTCAGGAAGGAAGTCAAGCAGCAAGTGTTTGTACAAACAGGCTTTAAAGAGAACAGCGTAAGAGAAAGGGAAGAAATTTCCTGGGAACACATGCTTTTGTACATTTGTTGGGAGATGTAATATGCCTTGGCTGCTGCAGAGGGTCCCTTCCTAAGTGGTGTCCTAGTTAGACCTGGTGCAGTAATGCCTCTGTTCCTCACTTCTAGGGATGTTGGGATGAATCCTCAACTCAAAGTATTTTGTCATCAATGCTATTCCCTGACAAAAAGCCAGTCCAGAGAGCTACTGAATGCCTCCAGCATCTATGTTTTTCAGGATAAGCTCTGAAAGTCTTCACATCATATTTTTCTTTATTTCCTCTTTTTTTCTTCTTTTTACAGCCAGTGAGATAATGTTCCTGTGTTTCCTTCTATTTTATGACTCATAAAACTCACTCTCCATTTAATGTAGAAGCAGCAGCATCCTCCTTCTTTGTGCTGAAAAATGCACGATTACCACAATTAAGACAGTCATATAACATCTGATTGCTTTATTTTTCACATTATGGTGAGAATGCTGCAGGAGTTTCCTAGACTTGATAGCAGGATTAGAAAAATCACCATTTTCAGGAGTTCCCATTTCCTTATCCAGTATCTCTTCACTTTGACTCATTTAGGCATTTAGCACTGAAGTCTCAAAGTCACACAAGTAGTTGCCTATTACTATAAATCACATCAATTTTGTGAACTGTTCAGTGCAACTGTTAACACTTACCCAGGTTGTGTCATCCATTGATGATATTCCTTCCTAATTAAGGTGCATCCATCCTTCCTTGACTGTTTTTCACACCAGGCTCATGTAATGAGAAAAAGGGGATGAATACAAGGTTATATGGGATATATTTCAATTCACATCACCTGTTTTGTATATTTAAGCCATAGAGCTATGTAAAAGGGCTGTGGATTACCTGTGGCATCACTGAAGTTGCCCCATAAGTTCAGAACTGTGATAGGGAAAGGGACCAGCTAGATTGTCAGACCGGAGCTTAGGCAGCAGGAGTGTCTGCTGAGGTGGGAGATAAATCTGCTGGCTGAATTGAGCAGTTCAAGTGAGAATGAGCCTAAACTACTTCAGTTCTTCCTTAGTACAGAATAATTCTGGAGAACTTACTGTTGCCTGGATATACAGAATTGCATTGCAGACCTGAACCTAACTTAATAAATCATGATTCCCACATTATCCTTTAATAATCACTTGTCCATTCAGTTAAAAAATTCTGAGGATGCATCTTAAAGAGCCATCTTGATTCTTATCATGTTTTAGGTAGATTCCTTGTATCCTCCCATAAATTCCATCTCTGACTTACCTAGAACAATCTCTTTTCTATGTTATTATTTAGCTATTTGTCTGGGTATGAATATCCACTATTTTAATTTATGTGCAGATCCAGGTTTTATTACTAAACAGACTGTAAACAAAATCAAGTTTTTCTTCTCATATGAAAAAACAAAGAATTTAATGGAAAAAGATGGATTATCTATAGGTTTCTGAGACGTCTTACTCAATTTAGAAGAGAAAAAGACCTAATTCTCTGTCATGTTTAATGTGAGTTCAGAATTTTTCCTTTGAAACCCTTTGGCATAATTCCTGTTCACCCATTTTACACTTTCCATAAGAGCTGTAAGACTGTATATGTGCAAGAAAGAAAACCTTGGCTGTTTTTAATGCTTCATTCCTTTCAAAATAAGTATAGAGCTCAGCAAAAATTACTATCAGACCCCAAGTATCAATGACCATTCTTTATGCTAATCTTTCCATTTCCTGCTATTACCAGTTTCAGGGTCAACAGCTAAAAAAAATAATACTGAACTATTATAAAATCATCTGTCATTTTATTTTCTCCCCCCAGTCTCTTAAAGAGTGTCTGCAATGAATTACCTCCATGTCTGAAATGAATTACTGCTCCATCCCACACAAACACACCATCATTACCTGCCCCAAGCAAGGTCTGGAACTATATTGCTCTTGTATGTTAAACAATAGGCAAGCAATGGTGAGATGCAATTGATTATGTGAAACGTTAGAAAGCTTTAGTAAATCAGCTTCTCTGAAGTCATCTGGGCTTTAGGTGTAGCTGGTTTTGGTTTAGAAGGTTATAACACCTTCTTTTTCTTTCTTTCTTTCTTACTTTCTTTCTTTCTTTCTTTTTGCTTTCTTTATTTCTTTCTTTGCTTTCTTGCTTTCTTTCTCTTTCTTGCTTTATTTCTTGCTTGCTTTCTTGCTTTCCTGCTTTCTTTCCTTCCCACTTTCTCTCTTTTCTTCTCTGCTCTTTCTCATATTTTTTTTTTCTTTTTCTTGTTCTTTTATCTTCCTTCCTTCCTTCCTTCCTTCCTTCCTTCCTTCCTTCCATCCTTCCTTCCTTCCTTCCTCCCTTCCTCCCTTCCTCC
Organism: Ploceus nigricollis; assembly: GCA_013399945.1. Taxonomy (NCBI): domain Eukaryota; kingdom Metazoa; phylum Chordata; class Aves; order Passeriformes; family Ploceidae; genus Ploceus; species Ploceus nigricollis. The sequence goes on along the minus strand of VXBC01004202.1, from coordinate 425,961 downwards.
CTTCCTTCCTTCCTTCCCTTTTCCCCCCTCCATTATCTCCTTCTTTTTCTTCTCTTTGAAAATTATCTTGATGCTGACACTGAAGAAAGTAAATTGTCCAAATCTTTGAGAAACATGTCCTGTCATTTCCAAGACCCTACTCCCTCATCAAATCTGAACTCACACTATAGAGAGAGATAAACTTTTCATCCTGAAGCCAGATTGGTGCCTCGCTCTGATCTCTTTTACTGGAAACAGCTACTTCATTCTTCTGATGCTTAGAAGTGTTCATCTCATTTTCAGTCTCAAATTATTCACACCATTTTATACTACCTCACTTGCTTTTCTCTTTTGCTGGTGTTTACCTGCTTGAAATATTGTATATTGCCTCCCTGCATTGTTTTCCTATATTAGGCAAGACAAGTCAGCTTAACAGGTAGTTCTCCTCCTTTGGTTTTTGTTTGTTTGTTTGTTAGGAATGCTGTATTGTAATTTAATTATTTCTTCAGGGGTAAATTTTCCTAAATCAGAAGAAGCCACCTATCACTGTTTGTCATTCAGATAACACCACATTAATGAAACTGTAATCTAGAGGCAGTGCTCCCCACTATATTGCAATTAAAATCCCCCTAAACCACTAATTGAAATTAGAATACCACTGTCCTATATCAACAGGCAGTCTTGTTAAGTGTTAAGACAGAGTTTGAAAGGAAGACAAACCAGCCTATCTCTTCAATTTTTAGCACAAAACTGGCTAAGGTTTGTGTTCAAATTTATGTCCCATTTCAAACCAAACTTCAATCCAACCAGATTCCCAGCACCATTATACAAGCCATAAACAGTATCCATACATTTCCATTTTTTAATCAAAAGCCATGTGTACTGATGTCACTGCAGTGAGACTCCACAGACAGTGTGTGTACCCTTTACAAAGTTTACAGTGGAAATGGGGTTACTGTGAGAGTCACTTTCAATGCCATGGTGCCCAGGCACTTGTTTCTCCCTGTTTCGACTCTTGGTTTCACTCTTCTGCTCAAGTGCTGCTTCTATTTAAAGGTATTGAGTTAGTTTGAGGAGAAAATATGCTGGAGCCCAGTATAAATGAAAACAATCTCTAGTAGAGCTGCTGCATAATGCACATAAATCATGCCAAGAAGAGGTGAAGGCTGAACTGTGCTGGTGTTACTCCCACTCTGGTATCAGGCAAGAAATGCATGGAAATGAAAGACAAATGCATGGCGGGGCAGCGGCTCGGGCTGCAGCACCTTTCTGGATGGCATAAATGAGAAAGTCGGTGGAGTTGCTGCATTGTGTCACTATAATGGGAGTCAGGATCCAGAGCAGCAGCACTGTATCTATTATTGGGAAATAACAGATACAGACAAAGAAATAATCAGGCAGTGCTTTGCCCTGCAGATCTCTTACGGTTTTCGCGTATATTGGGATCAAGGGGCAGAACCTTCTTTTCAAGTGGTGTGCTGGGAAATGTATTGGGTTAGAGATTTGGGTCTGATGTGCACTGAGAGCTCTAAGACAGATTTCAAAAGCCTGTATGATGAGCACTTCAGGCATGGAGAATAAAAAGATTTGTAGTATGGTCCCAAACATTCTAGTTACATGTCTAGTCCACATCAAAAAATTGCTTGCAGAGTTGTTGTTTGTGTCATCTGTTACTTGACCTGCTGAAATGCAAATAGATTAAGATCCTGCCTCAAACACAAATCCATAATTATTTTGAATACCTAAAATTTTTTCATGGGATTTTTTCCTCAGCCCACACCTGCAAGGAAAGGAAGTCATGGAACCATAGAATCATAAAATGGTTTGGGTTGAAAGGAGCCTTAAAGATCAACCAATTCCAACCCCCTGCCATGGGCAGGGATGCCTTCCACTAGAGCAGGTTGCTCAGAGGCCCATCCAACCTGGCCTTGAACACTTCCAGGGGTGGGACATCCACAGCTTCTGTGGGCAACCTGTGCCAGTGCCTCACCACCTTCACAGTAAAAAATTGCTTCCCTAAAAAATTGCTTCCTTCTAATGTAAATTTCCCCTCTATCAATCTAAAGTCATTCCCACTTGTCTTATCACTGGCCATCACCATCTCCATATCTAAAACATACTATCTAGTGAAATGAGGGGACTTGCCAAGGTTTTAAACAGAAAGGGGTGAAAATTTACTACTTTTGGGGCATCACTTGAAGAAAAAATACTAAGAACTCCTGAAACATCCTAAGACAGCCAGCTATCCAGCATCCATCCACTCATCTAAGCTATGCAAAGGAGGAAATGGCACAGGCAGTGTTGAAAATACAAAATGATCCTGTTAAAAGGGAGACTCTCATTGCTGAGTTTAACTGCTTTGCTCTATGCATAACAGAGCTGAGGGTTGGTAGAGGGTAGGACAAAACTGGTTGGGCATGGTAGGAATGATGTACATATCTTTTCCATCGTTAGCCAGGAACAATAATTATGCTTTAAGAACAAAAGCCTGAAACAAAGCCTGAGCAGTGCGGAGGTTTTGCAGGGGTTCCATCATATTGAATATCTTCACTGGTGTATTTCTAAGCCAGGGGAAAGCCTTTTATACAGCTATGGCTGAGCCCTCACTTTATAACTGAACTTTAGATTTCATCAGTGATTTATCAGTGATAAATCGAGTGTCTCACAGAAAGTTCTGTTAAACCACTAAGCTCTAGGAATTGCATCAGATCAGCAAACACGAACAAGAAGCAGAGTCTGTCCACAGAGCGGTGAATTACTTGGCAAAGACTCAATGGCTTGGGGTGATTCCAGTGTTTTTAACAGCAGAGGAGCAGTGATGCTCCCAGCTTCCAGTCTGCACACCATGTGTATGCTCAGCACCTTACCCTTTCTGATCAGTCCTAACACTGCTTCAGTGCCCTTCACCCAGCTGCAAAACCTGCCTTCATTATTTACTGTTGGCAAGATAAAAACAATTCTGTGTAAAATAGCCAGCGGGGAGCGGGAATTTTTATGGCTGACTGCAGAATTTTCTTTTATGCTCTTTATCATCCCTATTTATTGTCACCTCTCCACACCACTGTGGAGTCTGTTTGTTTGTCTCTCTGTTTACTTTAGGTATATGAATTCTGCACCAAATAAATGTGCATTTACCAAGGGGTGAGTCACAAACCATCTTCCTCGGCTGGCGTTTATGGTGATCTGGCCCCTATCCAAAACATCCGTCCTGGCCCATTTACAGCATTGTGTGGCCAGCATTCAGATGCTCTGCAGGGCCTTTAATGTTGGCCATGGCTCTCAGCAGCTCTCATCTCAATAAAGCAGCCGAGCAGTGAGTCAAGAGGCCACCGACACGGTCTGTGCCTATCATGAGGTTTTTTGGAGGACATGGGCACACAGTCAAACTCAGTGAATTGCTGTACTTCGATGAGTTACGGCTGTGCAGCTGGGCCAGCATGTTCTGAGCTCCCTCTCTGCAAAACAGAAGAATTTAGCATTAGGAATGAGTAGGAAAGCTATATTTTCCATCTTACAATTAGGAATGTGCCTCAGGACAGGAGCAGATTTACCATGTGGAGATCACAAGTGCGTATCTGTGCTTCTCAGTGTCAGCCAGTGTGGAATGCACCTCTGCATCACACAACATTGTCCTCTCCAGACACATGGGACCTGCACACACCCTGTTAGAGGTACAGCAGCACAACTGATGGCATGTTATAAGGCCTCCATAATTCAGCTGCATTTTTCTGTGTGTCTTGTCCTAGAGAGAGAGTTCTACAGTCACTGTGGATTAATTCCGCAAAGCAGTATTTTTTTCTTTATATCATTAGGGCTGCTATCTCTCAAAGGGACTCTAGTCCTCATTCCCTCATGCAAACATCTGACAGATGTTCAGGAGGGAAGCAGGATGGTTCAGGAAGTCTTTGAGAAGGACAGAGGAGGCTTCACACTTAGCAAATGCAAATTTGTGGAAAAAAGGAAAAGTATCTCAGAAAAGGTGATGGGAAAACTTCTTTCAGGCTCAGCAAATCATTCTCACTGGAACGAAGGGCTGCAGTTGCTCCAATGGCAGTTCCACAGACACTGAGTTGGGGCACCCTCACTAAATCTGCTTAAGAATACAGTAAGGTGGTGGCACTTCCAATTGTTTTGTACAACAGCAATACCCTCAGAGTTGTCTGCTGTTTCTGACTTAATCAATAAAGGCCATTAGAAGCTCACTTTTCTGCTAATACTACTCTGAGTACATCTTGTTGGGAAGGTTTTTTTTATGACATTAAATGACACAGTACATTGATTTCTTGTGAGAGATACAGCTTAGGGTTTTTGTCATCCCATCACATAACACAATTTCCTTGCTACATTTCTAACTGCTGGAACTTAATATTCACTGTCAATGAAATAGCTTACTAAGGTAAATTTTTTTTTAAAGAGAAGTGAAAGCAAATGTCTTTAAAATATTTATATAGATATAGATTCAGCTGGTATGAGAATGTCTAGTCACCTTATTTATATATGCATATATATATGTATATATACAAACATATATATTTATACAGCTAATACCACCATCTTTCAAGTGTTATTTTTTAAAGGAAGTGAGTCCTAAATTTTCTCCTGAAAAAGCTGATATTCCTGGAGTGAAGTTCTCTTGACTATATATTGCATACAGTAAAGCATGATGCTTCTAAAACCTTTGTCCTTCCACAGCAAGTTGAACAGCATTTCTGAGAGGATAAGTGCAGACCTCAGGACTCAAGCAAACTATACCAATGAGGCTTTGGGATCTGAAGTTGAGCTGGCAGGTCCTTAACATGTGTGCTTCTATAGTGGGGTTGACAAACTAGTCCATAAACCAATGCAACCTCCTTAGGCCATCCCAAACTGGATTTCCTTCAAAATCATGGAATGACGAAGTGGTTGATGTTGGAAAGGACCTCTACAGATCATCTGGTCCAAGCCCTCTGCTCAAGCTGGACCACCTAAAGTCAGTTGCCTGGGACTGTGACCAGATGACTTTTGAATATCTCCAAGGATGGAGACTCCATAAACTGTCTGGGCAACACGTGCCAGGACTTGGTCTACCTCCCAGTAAAAAAAAAGGTTTATTTCTTAGCAGTTTCCGCAGCCTATTGTCAGTCTGCTGAGCCCTGCAGCTCCTCATGCACTCAAAAACAGCAACAGAGTTGAATTTGAATGCCAGAGAAGACCATAAAAAAGCATTATGTTAAAGATTCTCAGGTCACTTAGTGAAGAATTCATCTCAGGCACTTTTAGTCAGGCAGATCAGAGCCATTAGATCCAAGCTGGTCCCTTAGGCAGTCCTGGTATTCAGTGGAAAGAGACCAGTGTCTCTAGAGCATGATGACTGCCACCAAAACAAGTGCCTCAGGGAACAACTTGCATTTCAGAGGTGCTACAGTATTTCTGTTCTCATCATTACAGGAACTGCACTGCTGCTGAAACAAGGCTGCTGAAATCAAGTGCATTGGATGCCTCTCCTGGTTCAGAGGCACTCATTCTCTGGCAGCTGCTAGGAACAGCTCTGGTGCTGGTCACAGAGAGGGAAGATACTAACTCAGGCTTAGGCACTAGAGGGCTGAGCATCTTCTGCTTGCTTCTTTAAAAAGAAACTGGGATCTCTGGATGGTGGGGCAGTGAAGAGTTTGCTAAAATGGAAAATATTATAAGTGTTAGATTACAAATAACCCACATATACCATATGTACATGATGGAGCAGACGTAAACATGCTTTTTCTCTCTGCTAGTCTTGTCCAGGCTACTTTGAACTTGATTGCAACAGTGGATAAAAAGACAGTTGATTGTATTTAACATGGACTTCAAATAAAGGTCTTCAGCAGAAGAGATTAAGGAAAAGATGTATTATTAGAATATATTTAATAAACCATTTTCTGACTTGAAAAAGCAGTGAAGAGGGAAGGGGCAACACTGGCAGATGACAAAAAAGCAGTGACAGGGCCAGGAGAGTCTAAGGAGGAAATCCAGGGCCACCTTGCAAAGCAGAGGAGCAACTGAACAATTGTCTGGGAAAACACAGATGAGAAAAATCAGAGGTGAGAATACAAAGGTTGGAGGCTCCAGCACACTGGTAGATTCTGAAGGGTTTTAGGAGAGAATGGGTTGGTCCCTATAAACAGCAGTTCAGGGAAATCATGCACTCAGTGCACAACTGTGTTTAGGAAAATGTATACATTGCTAGAATATTAAAACTGGATTTTAAGAATAATACCACAAATAGCCTAATATCTCATGACTATGGTGGCAGGAGCTTGGTAAGAGTGCAATGACCGGTTCAGGGAATTTCAAATCAGACCTTCAGAAATTAGATTTCAATGCCAAAGTCATTGTAGTTTTCCAATTAAATAGAGAATAATAATAGAGAAGAAAATAACAGATCTAAATAAACAACTCATTTTATATTTAGTGAAATAGATGCATTTAAGAATGGAAGAAGTCTCGCACAGCACAGAAAATATTAGGAAGAATGCAAAGCTGAGAGAGAGGAAGAGTCACTTTAAAGAAAAGGTGAATAAAAAGGTGTTTCATGGAAGTATATCACATCCTGAATACTACAGAGACAGTAAATTGGCAGCCTTATTTACTCCCACTCATAAAATAAAAACAAGAGCCATCCATAGCAACAGAAGGGCAATAAGTTTTGAAGTGATAAAAGGCAGACTTCTAAAGATAATTTAACCTGTAAAATTCACTGCAACACAGTAATGTTAAGTTAAACTTAACCAAATTTGAAAAAGGATGGATATTTATATTAATAGCAAATATAACCAGAGTTATGTTGGACAGGAGCTAGTAGAAATCCTTCAGACTCTAAGCAAAAAAAGCTTTATTTTTTGCCAGAAGTTAGGATAAGCCTTCATTTTACGGGAAAGTTGTTCCATAATTGGTCATGAAAGGTTTTTTACATTTTCCTGTGATTTACCAAAACATACAGTATTAGTCACTGTTGGAGAAAGACTACTGGATTATATGGACCATTGATCTGACCCAGCATGGCAATTTTTATGGTCCTCTGAGCAAAATCCAATGGATTTGCAAGGAAACCTTACAGAATAACACCTTCAGTTTGAATTTTTCTTACTGCTACAGAGGCCACAGAAACAGCAACTAAATTCCTGGCAATGACATATCTCTGCAAGCAGGCGTGGTAGCAGTACAGGTATCTAATGCTTTTATGCCATTTGCTAAGGATTATACAGCAGTAATCTCTCCCATTAACACTTTGTCTCGTTCTGTGTTGAAGATCCCATAATCTTCTCCTTCCCTCCACCTCTCAAAATGTACCAAAACAAAAAATAAATACTGCATGCATGGACTAAAACTTGTTAACAGAGATTAATCAAAGCATGGACCTGCTGTGTATTAATCGCTCAGAACTTTTCAAATCAGCCTATCCTCACAGAATTTTATCAGTTNCCTTCCTTCCTTCCTTCCTTTCCACTTATTATTGATTATCTACTCCAGGGTGATGGATGTCTTTGTCACTTCCAAGTCCCCACCTTGGACTGCTGGTCAGTAACCATCTGTACTGTTTGTGAGGTGTGAGATGAGATACTTATTAATCTGGTTTTTTTCTGTCTCAAGGAGACAGAGACACTTGTTTGACAGAACAGCATTTCTGCTGAATGCGTTCTCAAAAAAGGCAATTGCCAGCAGCTTTTAATTTTTCCTCAGATTCTAAACTAAGCAAAACTGAGTTCTGTGCTCTATTCTTGGCACATGGGCAATGAATGAGTTTGGTGAAAATTCCACTACGGATGGTGTACACTTGCCTTTTGTTAACCAAGTAGCGCCTACCAACTTTCAGAACAATGCTGTGTATCAGCAGCTATGATGGGCCAGATCCAACTTAATTAGAAACATGTGAGCACACACTGGGCATCAAGAAAGAAGCAAGGAAATTTCTCCTGGAAAGCTGCATGGATGAAGGAGGATGGATTTGGCCTCAGACACAGAGGCAGGCTGACACAGGAGGGTCAAACCATGACCACTCTGAGCCCAGCAACTTTAAGCAGGAAATTCATGTGAATTGGAGCTTGAGCCCTTTTTACTTTCCATGTAAGCACAGTCACAACATGTTTATACTGAAACTTGGTAGAGATTCCTTCAAATTATACATTCTAGAAGTGAAGTTAATCCAGCCAATATATTGCTTGCAGCATTTCATTTTTTTCTAAGTACCAGCTTTCCTTTTACAGGATCTCATAAAAACAAAACAATATGTTGCTCTCGTATAGATAACCTGCAAGCAGCATTTGGTGAAGTAGTCCCAGTGTCCAGAGCTACATTATATCTTTGATGTCTGGTTCTGCAGTACAAATATTTCTGCAGAGCAAGACATAATGAAAGTTTATGAGCTTGTTAAGGAACTGACTATTACAAAGAATCATGCTCATTTTGACTCTATTAGAAACACAAGAAAAATAATTTGTCACTTTCCTGTGACTAGAGGGATCTCAGGGCGAATCTCAGATAAGGCATCAACACTGTCGGTGATTACTCAGCCTTTTTTCATTACAGTTTATAAAGCCCTGAATAAGAAACCCGTTTATACTGGCATTCCAATCCTGAAAATGCAACTCTACAAGACCCAGCTGTGGAAAGGACATTTATTTCCACTTTAGAGATGAGGCAAGCAAATCATGGGTGACGGGTGACTTGAGGAAGTTCACGGTAAAGGGGTTTTGGCTCACTGTGAATGACAACATAACAATACCAATAATAATTCTAGTAAATAGAAATCCTGGGTTCCCCTTCTGGGCTATAGCTTGGAAATTTCTGCTATTCTTTCCCAGCCATTTCTATTTGGTTTCTATTTTATTTTCCTAAACTGAGCATAATGTAGTTAAAAAAAAATCTTCTTTCCTTGGAATCTAAAAACTTTACAGAAGTATACAGCTACTGGATGATGTTCCTCTCTGACTGATATTTAACACATTTTTTCCGCTGTAATTGAGAACACAGTCATGCTGGAGGAGAAATTCCAGCGATGACATTGCAACAGTTTGAGTGTTTTCTCCATTATGTGTCTTTACAACACAGATAACCTTTCGCTTCTTGAAATATAATTGCATAGGGAGATAGTTTTTTTTAAAAAGAATTAACAATACTAGCAAACATTTTGCAGAGATTTTCCAGAACAACCTGGTTTTATGTCAGCTTCTCTAGAGCACAGCATCATTTATAGTATAAAATTAATTGAAAATGGAAAAATGAACAACAGGAGATCTTTACTTTTCTTATAGCACATTCCTGGAATTATCTGCAGTATAGAAGCTCCATAGAAATGTCAGTGATTTTGTTGTCAGCAATTATCCCACATCCATATTAGAATTCTCTCACAATCCCCCCACTCCATATATTGATATAGGAAGATATTGATATAGCTGTGATAACTGTGTATCAATGGATGTGGTGTTGTGCATTGATAGATATTCAGAATGATCATAATATAGGCAGGATGTGCCACTGCAATTATTTGTTTTCAACCAATCGTCTCCCCAAGCCTATTATTAAATTAAATGAAGTATCATTATGTAATTATTACACTGAAACAGTGGTATAAACTTGTTTTGCTTTACTACATGGGAGAGCAGATCATGGCCTTCCATGTTCCTCTTTTCCAAGGCAGTTTCTACTCTACTACTGCTAAGTTTTGGCAAAATTATATTCAGAGCTGGACATGTAGCACTTCTGATCACCGAGGCTGCCTTTAGGAGTAAACCTGTGTGCTACACTGAGAGCAAATCTGCAAGCACAGCCACAGGCACAGCCACAGTGTCCTTTTGGGTGTGCAGGATGCTTGCATGGGTGCTGACTTCAGTCTGCCAGCAGGCAAGTCCAGGACAGACACACATTTGACTTGGGTACACTGAAGGAGCCTCCCCATGGAGTGTAAGGATGGGGACAGAGCAATATGACCCAAGGGAATGTTGTGGCAATGTGTGGGAGAGAATGGCTGCCTGCACCCTCTTGCCTAATGGAGTTTAGCTGTGATTGACAGGCAGATAGGCCAGTGTTGCTGACTGTACCATGGCATGACTGAGTTGTAACAGCACCTACAAGGTCCACTTCTGAGTTCCCCAAAAAGATCTGGTCTTGGTGTCTGACCTTCTGAAGACTCATCCTTTCATGGAGAGACCCTTCAATTTCTAGCCTGAGCTCCCAGTCATCATTTTTCTCTGGCCACTCCTTCAGTCAAGGTTCCAGCCACCATCCTCCTCATGAACTGCTCCTCTTGCACTGTGTCCTGCTCCTCTGCTCACAGTGGTGCTGCCAGTCCAGTCTACCAGTTGAGCAGCAATTCTTCCTCGAGGTTCCTCCAGTGAGGAGCCTTAGCGAAGAACTCTCTGCTGACAGCAGCAATGCTGCTTACGAGTTCTATTTGGTAGAAAAGATCCTAAGGGACAGGTAACAGTTAAAATTTTTTTCTTTTTTTCTTTTTTTTTTATGATTTGGAGCTGACCTATTTCAGTAATGCAGGGAATATCCCTATTCCACAGAGAGCATCTTTGCTGCAATCAGCAACCAGTGAACCAGAAATGCTTTACTATGTGGGAGGTGAGGAACTGGCACAGGTTGCCCAGAGAAATTGTTGATGTCCCATCCCTGGAAGTGTTCAAGGCCCCATTGGATGGGTCTTTGAGCAGTCTGTCAGTGGAAGAGGTCCCTGCCCATGGCAGGCGGTTTGGAACCAAATGGTCTTTAAGGTCCCTTCCAACCCAAACCATTCTGTGATTCTCTGATGCAGAAGCAGAACCCAGGGGGAGCTCAGCCATGCTTTGGCAAAGCCTCTTTTGCTACCAAAACTATACAGTGCAGAGTCACCTTCAGGCTGTTCACATGAGGCATCAGGATAAGAGGGTTCTTACATGGCCACTGTTCATTCTGCTCACTGAGGGTATTTGACAGGGATAGGTCCCAGTCCTTTGCAGTAGTGGTTTCCTCTCCTGCTCTAACGTTGTTCAGGATTGCAGATTAGCTGTCAGGAGGCTGTTCCGGGAGTTTGTTTTCCTTTGAGTCAGGCATCACTAATCAGACCTAGCACTTCCTCCCAGGCTTTATGAAACAGAAATCTCTAATCCAGAAAACATTTTGAATTTTAAGACTAATTAAGTGTCATAATGTCACCCAGGGTAAATAAAGCACAAAAGGAAAGAAATAAGCTCTGGGAGTGGAATGTGCTTTACTGAACACATATCTGGTACCCTGACTATCACTGTCACTCAGGAAGACATCATCCAGTAAACCTGATCAGAAAAATCCCCACTGAACTGATAAGGCAGAGCAACTCTTCAGGTGGCTTAGCTGTCACTTGAAAACCAGCTTGCAAGCCTGTGGGCTGACATTAGTGCTGGAAGGCAGTGAGGGTTTGAAGCTCACAGATACAGTCTTCTATGGATTTCAGAAGGATCAACATCAGATCCTGAGAGCTCTCTGCTGCTCTCTTGTTTTCCCTTGCAAGGGAAAAGAAGTCTCTTCAGGTGTATTTCTTCACTTTTTAAAAGACTTGCAGAAAATTCAGGCATAGTGAATGATTTCCATCCCAGGTATGTCTGTTGTGTCATTTCAGTCACTGCAGAGCTGGGAATTTTAAAACTCTGCCAATACAAGAGTTGAATTGTAGTGTGTAAAATATCCTGTTTATGAATTTTCTTTTTCTTTTGGCTACCTGTTTCATCTTAAAAAAAGAAAAGAAAAAAAACTTGCAAGAAGTAAATAGGTTGAGAAATGTTATTTAGCCATTCTTAGTTACAGAAACTACAGGTCTATGTATCTTCAATCTGGCTTTTTCTTCCTCTCCTCATCTTAAAAATATCTTATGTGGTACTATAAATAATGAGCAGAAGGGAAAGTGATGCTTCATGCAGGAGGGGAAAAGCAGCAGTTTAATCATGTTCAAACACAGCTCTGGAGAATGAATGAATGTTCCTTCATGCATTTCCAGGCTTGAACAGGATAGACTGAGTCTGCGGGGATTTGTGTTTCAGACCTTGGTGTCAGTATGCATTACTGTGGGCTTTGAAAGATGCTCTTAAAATGTTTCTAAATAACCAAATGGAGCAACCCTCTCCAGCGTGATAATCTGTGCAGTTACTACCGCAACTCCAGCAGCAGGGAAAGAGGGAAGGGAGTAGAACTCTCTCCCAGCTGTGTCCCAGAAATCCTTTGCCACAGCAAGCAATTAACATCGGGTTTAATCTTTCACTTCAGGAAAGGTGAAAGTACCAAGAAGGTAGATGACGGTGTAACATCTGCACGTAGTTTAGACATGCAGTGTGTGCACTTTTTGCATCCAAAGAAAGAGGCACAACTGCTTTTTGAAGTCAGTGGCCAAAACAAATGGCATTAAGATATTGTGTAGGATTTCTTTGTGCCTGGATGGCACAGTGGAAAGGGCCCCTGACACAGCGTAGTAGGTTAAGAATGTGCTCAGGCTTTATTTAAACAACACAGGGAGATGGGTTCACTTTTTCCTGTAATGAATGTGAGGCGTTAGGCATGTGGCACTAGATTCTGCTGCTGTTGTGCAAAAAGCACAGCCCTTGGAAGAAAAAAATCACAGAGATGCAGCACGAGGTATGATGTAAACTGTAATAAACTCTTCTGAAATCTCCAGTTTTGTCTGCCTGCCTTTCAGTGACAGCATTTAAACTAATGTTCTATGGCCCTTTTATGCAAAAAAGCCTTATTCCTAGGATGGCTCTTGCAAAATTCATGGCTGGTACGATTCCATGCCCTTATGACATGACAATAACATCCATTTGTATCTGTTTGGCACCATGTAAGTAGGTCGCACTATTACGATGACGTTAAAATTAATTTTGCCTTTTTTTAAACGGTAATAGAACAGTTACCAACTGATTAAGGAAAACATTAGCGAGTACCATTTTAATTGATTTGAATGCATGTGTGTTTTGTATTGGTTTAGTTTGAGGGCATTTTTAAACAAATAGGACTGTCATTGTGAGCCTTAATTAGATAATAAATTAATAGATAAATGGATTAGAAAGTTCAGTATGGCTTTCACAATTGCTGCTAGCGGCATAAAAATGAGGTGCTTGGTATTAGCAATGCTAATAAATGGCCTAAGGAATGCACTTGGGAAGAATGATGATGTGGCAGCTGAGTGACATGTGAGGACCATGGTCTTTCCTTTGCCCACACCTATTTTGAAAACAAAGGTGCTCCTGTGCTTTCTTAGGAAAGATAACAGTGGTGCTGATCTGGAAGGGTAAATATGTCAGTTCCCTTAGTGCACCTCAAAGCCTGCAGATTTAATGTGGGATTCATGAAAAATTCACTAAGCACACAGGACATCTTCCAGGGGTTAGGCTGCTCAGCAATCAGTTCAGAGATCTGATGAGGAAAAAGGCTCAGTGTGTGCCAAGTGTATTCAGTAATGGGAAAACTGCCTAACAGGAAGGGAAGTCTGGATCAGTTGGGCTGGATACTGAGTTCATGAGAATCATTAGGATCTTTCTGAAAAAGAGTGATTTAGTGGATGTTGTGCTGCTTATTTAATTCCATGAGGCAGTAAATCAAGCCATGTGGGTCTTGGTGCTGTTCAAAGAGGTAGTGACAGTAACTCAGATAACAGACATAGAGTGCTGCAGGTTGGAAAGTGATGCAAATAATCACTGGCATGAGTTCAGGCTGAGTGTCAAATACCTGAAATTAGAAAGTTGAAAGACCACTTTGGTATGTATTGAATGTTACACAGCTTGCCTAAGGACACAGGGTAACTTGGATTTGTTATTTTTTGAATTGATTGCCCCTCAGATATAACTGCCTACTTCAGGGGTGGCATTAGCCTGCAGCAGTTGGTCACCATAATTAGAGCAAGTTCGCAGAAAGGGTTTGAAGCCTGAATTATATTAAAGTCACTTTTAGATTCTCAATAGAGTATCAAAGAATGGGAACTTTCTGCAGTAATGTGTACTAGATGGCCAGTATGGCAGAAATAGAAATATTACTGAAATATCTTCAGCATAAAGAAAAAATACTTGGCAAGACTTTATTCCTATTTTTTAATGCTTTTGATGTAATCTCTTCTGCTGGTCACCTGAAGTTTGACTTTTTATGCCGATGATTTTCAAGGCAAACTGAACTTCTTTAGAAATCAGATCACCCTTTGACAGAAATTAACTGTGGTGACAAACATCTTTTGTTATATGTTTCAGGGGCATTCAGATAGATGCCTACTTTAATTGTAGTATTAAGTACTCTGTGTAAAAATTCTGTTGCTTTTGTTAATGAGGATTACAGTTCCATCTCACTAAAGGTCATCTTGATAAAAAGTGAATAGTGTTTTACTCCCTCAGCTACATCACTTTTCTTATCAGTCTACCTAGAATATAAATCTGCATTCAAAAAACACTGCAAATACTGTGCAGCATATTGCATGGTCTATAGACCTCATCACTTGAGTAATTTAAAGTCTATCAGTGTAAAATACATGATAATATATGAGCACAGTGTCATACCTGATTTTAGGAAGAGGTAAACAGGATGCACATGGTCTTTTTCACCTCTAGTTTTCAATGCTGGAGACATTTGTCATCTGTTAGTTTGTTTAGCAAGTTTCTAATTAGTATCTTTTTCAAGTCGCTTTCCCACTCAAAGGGCTCCCATCCAAAGAAAATCTGAAAGGGTTCAGAGATAGTAAATACATTACAATGGGTTGTTGCATAAGCTCACATAACCCCAGTTCTTTGCCAGCTCCTTGCATGTCTCCCGTAAGCCTTAAAGTCCTGCAGCCATGTACAGTGCTGAGTGCCATGTAGTACTGAGGCCAACCATTAAACCAAGGCAAAAGAATCCTTGACAGAACTGCTTCTGATGAACTTGGTGCACAGGCAGACAAGTCCAGGTCTTATTGCAAACGCTACATCCCTGTATTTATTGACATATTTATCCTCAGATTGCTAGAATGGCAGGGAGAGTTCTTAGCCTTAGGACCCGCTAGCAAAGCCAGTGTTTTTAGGAAGCAATGCGAGTTTAAGACAGGCTAAGAAGGAAAGAGAGCAGAGTCAGCAGGAAGAATGCAGTTGCCATTACACATTCAGGATCTGGAGAAACATGGAAATCACAGAATCATAGAATTGATTGCATTGGAAGAAGCCTTTGAAGCTTATCTAGTCCAACTTGATCAGGTTGCTTGGAGCCCCATCCATGATGCTGAATGTTTCCAGGAATGGGGCACCCACCACCTCTCTGGGCAACCTGTACCAGTGTTTTACCACTCTCGGCATTAAAACTTTCAGTGTTCTGGTTTTGGATTTTACTTAATTTCTTTCTGTTTCAAGTGTGTAGCTGGCATGGTCATTCATTTAGGCCAACTCCCCATCTTTGTACTTCTGCTCCTATCTTGCGCCTTCACTTCTGAGAGTGTTGAACTGCTGCCAGGAAAGGAGGCTGTGGCTTGCCTTCCTGCAGGCTGCTGCAAACTTTTACATAAAGCCAATGAGCTGGAAGAAAGGGGACTTGTCAAAAAGAAGCTGAAGAAAACTTTGATCAGAGGTTAGTCTCCAGAATCAAAATGACAGCAAGTTTCCTGGGCTTTTTAAAAGGCAACAGAAACAACACTGGACTTCTTGTGAGTAAATTGCTAACACTGTTTCACATATAGCAATGGCTTTTGTGACTCCTGTTGAAATTTCTTTAGTTTGGCAAGTATGTTGCCTTGAAGTGCCATAAGGATCCCATGTTCGGATAGGCATTGTTCTCTTGTCATGTTTCAGACCTAAGTTCTCTTGCAGAGTGTGTAAATCAGCACATATAATATAGCCACATATTGAGCTTATGAGTGCCACACATGGCCACAAGCTGAAATTTTTCAGAAATTGTCTTCACATACTTCTGCAATTTCTTCCTCCCTCTTCTCTGTCCCTGATTCTCCAAGAAGGATGATTTGGAGCAATTTCCTATTCTTGTAAGATCTCACCTTTTTTTCTACATACCTCGCTTTCTACCACTAAAAATCATGTCCTGGGGGAAGGATTTGCACTTTGCATTCAGCTGGTAAAACAGCCAGTTTTGTTTAGCAGATTTTTGTTTGGTGTGAATCCCTGCATTGTACATACCTGTTTCAAACATTGTAGAAAGAAAACATTTCCCTACGTACCTGTTTCAAACATTGTAGAAAGAAAACATTTCCCTTCTGGATAGGAATATTTGTTAGGCCTTGCAGAGAGTTTAATGCATGCTGATATTCAGAACCTATAAAAAATAAAAAATAAAAGAGGGAAGAGGAAGGGGAAACAAACAACAAAACCCACTTCTTGTTTTCTAAATCCCAGTTCATGCCTTGCAGTTTAATATTCTTTCTGCAAGAGATTGACTCAGGACTCTAAATCAAGCTGATTGTAGAGTGCACATATTAAAATCTACATTTTGGTCAGAGAAGGCCGTATGCAGTCTGAAACACAGGACAGAGCACTGAAGCAGAATAATCATGGTTCCCCCTGTAGGTCTTTTCCATTCCTAATGCCTCCAACTCTGAACCATTGACTAAGTATTCATGTTTGGGCCATTCATACAGTTGTTGCTCTTTCAAACCTTCCCTCTTTGCTACAGGGAACAACAACATTGTCCAGTTCACTGATCTTAAAACATTTTTTGTGCTTCAGGACATGACTTGCACTTAAGTTCACATATTCTCCCCTGTGCCAACAGCCCAGTGTCCCCAGCACTGCCATTTCTCTACAAGAGCCCACTCCTTCAATGGGCCACCACCATGTGTTTTGATAGGTTTCACTGAAGATTAAAACATCATGTTCTGTGACATAATTGAATTGGAAAACCCTGAGTGTTAGGAATAAATTGGTTTGAGATATCTGAATTGGTCCTTTCAGATCTGGAGACTTGATCTAAGTTTTGGATGCATTAGGTGTATATATTCACATCCCTGTGAACTGTTTGGTACAGAAGTCAGGAAAAGAAACTTCAGAAGTGAGTGTTGTCTTCAAGAAAGCAGGAAATTTTTGCTTCATATTTATAGTAAGAAAGCCAAACAAAAGCTTAAGAAAGCAATTGTTAAACTTATGCCTAAACCTGGACAAATAGTTAAGTTCCCAGTACTCTTTATCCATGTCTGTTACAATGCTTACTGAGAAACCGCACTCACTGAACCAGAACTATTTAAACATCTTCCTGCAAACATCCCATTCCCTCATTTAACCCTAATAGCAGACCTCACCTATTCTGCAAATAAACACAGGTCTCAGTTCTCTGAGGGAACCTTTACACCTAATATGATCATTTGCCCTGTGGACATTTGGCTCAGGTTGGAATATGCTGGGGTTTGGGACAGAAGCAGGGTGGGTATTTTTCTGTGCAGCAAATACAGGTCTGGGAACTGACAGCTCTGAAAATTGATTATTTGCCTTAATACACAAAACAGGACAGGTTTTTACATGATACAGTGATGGACTAGGAAACACCATCTTAATCTTTTGGGTCTCATGGAGAGGTGATAATTTCTGGTCATCCTCCCTAGATACAGACTTGCAGATGGGGATCAGGAAGGGGTTCAAGTCCTACAAGGCTGTCACCTTTCCCATCACGTTGTGATGTGTGTTCAAATTCAGTTGCCCAAATTAGTCAACCAAACCTCCTAGGAGCAACAGTATGAGCACACAGCCCCCCTGTCTCTCCAAAGAACCCTGGGGATGTGGCTCTCCTGCCCTGCATATCTCACATTGTATCCTTCCAGAACGATTAGGTGCTATATTATTTTGATAAATGAAGCAGAGCAGGGTGATAGCATGAGCTTTTTCAAGTTGAGATGTGGCTAGAAAGGGAAAAGATAAACTTGGAGCTCTTAAGGATTAACTTCTGGTTTCTAAGAATAACATAGATAAGGCAGTCTCAATTAGATTGAGCTTAAAATCACATATAACGAATCTGAGATGGAAGAGATTGCTGTATCTGAAAGAGAAGTCCCCACTGTTCTTCAGATAAGCTCCCAGATTTTCAGATGAAAAAAAATAAATATTGCAAAAAAAGGGTTTCCCTACTCAACCTTCCCAGACAAACCCAAATTGCCTACCATCAAAAACCAAGGCAGCCCAAACACACAGATGGTTTCACCACCAAATCCTTCTACTTCTCCTATGTGTTTTTTTTTTTTTAACCTATGTTAAAGGGTTGCCCTTCTCCTTACATGTGGGACAGCTTTGGAATGGTTTCCTCTCTTTTTTAACAAAACTAAAGGTTCAACCAAAACTGTAAGTGAGGCAATCTTTGGTAACAGAAACAGGCAGAGCTGTCTCACCCCAAACAGTCTGCACAAAAACTATGTCTGCTTTTTATCTGTCATGGACGTAGTTTATTTTTATAAATGCTAGAATTCACCCACAAAAATAAAGCTGGGCAGCATTTCATCATGACTCTGTTTCCTCAGAGGCATTTCCTACAAGGTGTTGGATTCACTTTCTATATGATAAGCAGCTATGGCTGTGCAATTACCAGTGAGCAGGTACCAGTTCTGAAGGTCATGCTGACAGACTGCATGTCCCTTGCACAGCTGCTTCTGTTTAACATCCCTAATAAAGGGAGGGAGACATTTGATTTTCATCAAGGTTTTAAGAAACACCATATCTACAGAGGCCGGACATTTTCCTTCACACTTCATCAGGAAACTTTTCGAGATGGAAATGCAGGACTGAGCCGTTTATCACAGAGATGACCTGATTTTGGCAAGCCTTGGGGAGGTCACAGGCTTCCCACTGCCACTACAGGAAAAGTCTTTTATCCTCAAATACAGCAGAAGTCAGCTGTATACATCTTATACATCTTCTGGTCTATATTTTGAGTCAGCTGTAGGGTATTCTATTCTTTTCATAGTTCTTACTACAAGTTTAAGACAAAAGTGTATATGTTTGTGAAGAGATGGCTCATNTTTTTTTTTTTTAATTTAAACTGCCTCTTTATAAAGGTCACCCAAGTCCAGAGTAAAAGAGGATTAATTACTAACAGCCATAATTTAGAGACAAATTACCCTCTTGATATTTTGGCTGTCCAGGATACACCATATAAAAGCCATCTATCTGACAGAATGACACAGTTGACTGCAACCTACTGTTGTGTTGAGCATTGCGGTGCTTCATCTCCCCTGAAGAATGATGAGGAGTTTAATATATTAATAAGAAAGGGTATAAAAATAATGCTATACTTCTATGCAATTTTCCTCATCCAAAGAAGCCAGGCTGTTTTTCTCTTAATCCAACTGGTCAAAAAGTTATTCTGCAGGGATACACATTGATTTCAATGGAGCTGTTCGCAGAATAAATGCACCTCTGCGTGAACACAGCCAACAGGAACTGAGTTACTTTGGTTTCTAACCCCCTCTCTTCCCTGAATCTCATTAAATAGTGCCTTATACTATTACTAATTCAATTAAAAAGAATAAGAATAGTCCATGTGGAAAACTACCTTTGTTCATCAGGTCTGTCAAGGCGTGATACACATTTTGCTCAGATGCTCACACTTGTCAGTGCTGGACTTCAAACTAAGAATTGCAGAAATGTGCCTCCCTCCCAAGCCTTTATCCTGCAAATTAGGTAGGTACCTTGAAAGATCCGAATTTCAGCCTGGTTTGTGCTTCCCTAGAGACCTGACAAACCTGAGGGCTGGTATGTGTCATGCAGCAGCGCCTCGGGGTTTTGTCTGTGCTGGCAAGACTCTTTAGTCTTTGGCAATCCTAAAGAGGCTTTTTAAGGTCAGGGACACACCATGGAAGGGTGGCTGTGAGGGAGCAGATCATTTGTATCTATGCAACTTCTTCATTTCCAGAGCTGACATGTCTGAAGCCAGCTGTGTGTGTCTCCATCTCCTGATAGTCTCACAGACAATTTCTAAGCCTATTTCATCAATCTTACACCGTAGCTACACATTTTTGTCATGTGGCTTATAAATACGTATGGATTTCCTATAGTGGACGTTTCTACCTATAAGTCTTTTTATAAAGACTAGGTTTTTTGTAACACAGTTATCAGATAATATCTCTCTTTAGAGGTCAGTCATAAATATACTCATTCAACTTTATTGTTCATAGTGGCTTCTGCTTGATTTCTGGTAAGTTCAGGATCTGGGACAATCTCAGATGCTCACTGTACTATTGCTTCACTCTCCTGAGACCCCACCTGCAGTGCTGCATCCAGCTCTGGGTCCCTCAGCATAAGAAGTACGTGGAGCAGGTCCAGAGGTGGCCAGGAAGATGCTCAGGGAAGGACCACCTCTGCTATGGAGACAGGATGAGAGAGTTGAGGTTGTTCAGCCTGGAAAAGAGACGGCTCCAGGAGACCTTAGAGCACCTTCCAGTGCCTAAAGGGGCCTCAAAAGGACTGGAGAGGGACTTTAGACAAGGACATGGAGTTACAGGACAAGGGGTAATGGCTTAAACTGACAGAGGACAGCTTTAGGCAAGATATTATGAAGCAATTCCTCATTGTGAGAGTGGTGAGGCACTGGCACAGGTTGCCCACAGAAGCTGTGGATGCCCCATCACAACTGGAAGTGTTCAAGGTCAGGTTGGATGGGTCCCTGAGCAACCTGGTCTAGTGGAAGGTGTCCCTGCCATGGCAGGGGTTGGAAGTAGCTGATCTTTAAGGTCCTTTCCAACCTAAATCATTCTGTGATTTTTTGATTCTATTGCCAAGTTGCAATCTTTTAGGAAAGAACTAAAGTAGTTGTTGAAAGAGTTCATACAAGTCTTCTATGAAAAGAAAAAAATAACAGGAAAAATTTTTAGAAGAGTTCGGGTATACAAAACACCTGGCTAGGCATTAATCAATGTGGTGTCTTCTTTAACACTTTCCATGCTTTCATTTGGGAATAATGTACAATGCTGCTTGCTATTGCAAGATGGTTAATTAGCATTCATAGATTTATGAATAGTATTTTACCGAGTAGCAGATAAGCTGGTATTATTAGTGTTCATTTCACTCTAGTTCTAGTCCCTTTTGAGATGAAGGCAGGTTTTATTAAAACAGAACTTTCACAAAACACATCTATTCATTGCAGATTTCTATTAAACACCAAGGTGTAAGGGACAGATTGGTTTAATTTGCTTTCTTTTCAGTCTTGATGTCACTTTTCGTTAATGATACTTAAGTTTCTTAAGCAAGTGGGATGATCAAGTGGATAAAGCCCTATGGTGGGAATTAAGGGAGGTAGTGTGCTCTTACCTAACACACTGGAAGATTTTGGCCTGGTAGCTTTATTGCTCACCTGGTTTTCTCCTTTAAGAAGCAAACTTGCTTCTGTCAGTCAGTTTGTCAAATATATTGTGCTGCTGGACAGATTTGGAAATTGAGTTTGGATTTTTAGTTTCTTCCAGTGATTCCTAAGGCCTTGGTGAACAGGTGGCAGAAGATGCTATTATTCAGAAACTGTTCTAATCAGTTCTAGAGATTTGCATAATGCAACAGGGATTTTTAAAAAAACCCCTCAGGCTCAAGGGCATGTGCTTATCACTTGCCAGGGATCTGAAGGGAGCAATTTCTGCCTACACAGCAATGTGCAATTTGCTGGATGTATCATTGCTATATGAATTTTAGCACTGGCTGTGGTAAGAGAGACAGCTGAATTAATGAACAAATGAGATTGGGAAAATGGAATGGTTTGAAAAGCACTGTTCCAAAAACTATAACCCAGGTCCGTCAGTCCAGTTTTCCATTACATGGTTTAACAACCACCTTTTACCATTGGGAAGGATAAAATGGGACGTGTAAAGAAGACAGTCATTAATCCATCTCTTGGCTGACTCCACAGCATCCCAGCAACAGCAAGTAAGAAAGAAGAATGGATCATAAAACCTTCTCTGTTCCTCCAACTGACCTTTGCCCACAACAAAAGCAGACCTTGAATTTTGTTTACTTTTAAAAAAAGCAGGAATTTTTACAATGCCTGGCCATGGAATTTTGGACTTATTTTAAATATACCTATTTCTTGAGGAAACACAGAATTTAATGGCTTAAAGAGCTGTTTTCACAGTTAGGGAAAATCCATACTTATTTGAGCTTTAAACTAGCATTTGTATATAATCAGACACAACTGCTTTCTCTACCCTAAAACGTTACCATTTTCCACCTAGCATTAACAAAAGTAGCAGATATGCCTGTTGCTGTGGAGATTTTGAGCCACAGACCAATCTCAGTTCTTCTACCTGACTTAATTCACAAGTTACGGCAGCTGAAGGGTTTTTCCCATGAAACATTTTCTGAACATACATATGTTTTATAGAGTAAACCAGATGGAAAATCATTTGCATAGCTATGCTTTCTTATCCTGTGGGTCCAATGGCCAAGTTCATTACCATTATTTCACCAGTTCTCTTTCTGTGTATCTTATTCTGCAATGCCATACAAAACCCTCACGTCTTTTTGTCTCTTCCCCATATCCTGCAAGTTTTCTCTATTAGTTCCTGGTGGTCTTCCCCATTCTGCTTGCAGCAGATTTAACTTCTAGTGACACAGTGCAATGTGTGTTTTCAGACTTCAGTTCATCATTTGTTACAAGTAGTCCTAACAGCCTTTGCTCCTGTTGCCTGTATTTACATGCTCCCGTGGATGGTATCAGTGACAGGGTACAGCAAGCTCAGAAATTAAATCTACATAAAAACTATAGATCTGTCCATAAATGGACACATTCAGATTGCTGACCTTTTCTTTTTATCTGTGCTGCTTGAGACCTGTGTTAGATTTTCTCATGTTTTAAATAATAGGTTTCTTTCATGTAATTCACATCACGTATTCACATCATTGTATTACTGGATGTCAGCGTTCCCCACCAAAACTAGAACGATGTGGAGAAATCTGTTTGGTGCTCTACAACCAGAAGAGCTTTACATGATTGTGTTACCAATACAGTTATAAACCCCATGTTGTAGTAGAAAGTTATTTCTCAAAATAAGCCATCAAACATCTGTATGCCATTTCAGACCTGGAAATAGCAGCCTAGTGGTGGACTTTTGTCGGTGTGATAATCTGACGAGTTAGTCAAGAAAACACAAGCACAGATAGAATCTTTTATTAGAAGTGATATACTTGGAAAAAGTGGGCAAGCTTTCTTCAAATCTGAAACAGAAGCAGCAGACTTTGCAGCTAAGTGCAAGTTCAAATAAATTTCTAAGAATTTATAACAGAGTGTATATATTTTTGTAGGGTAAATGGCATAGAACAATGGCTATCTGAACCCTTTTGTCACTGTGTGCGCATGTGTGTATGAGAGAGAACTTTTAATATTCACACCAGAATGACCATTTTGATTCTGAAGTAGCTTTATTGTTCCCTGGTTCCAGAGACTCTCCTTTCATTGACTGGAAGGCAGAAACACTCAAATAGCACCAGGTGCTGGTTAAGCTACCTTTGGGGACACGCATAATAAAAGTCACGAGCTTCTAACAAAAAGGAAATGTCATGCCTTTTCACATTTATCTTTGCATCAGCTTCAGCATATAAGAAAACATAAAGAGAAAGGAAAAGATAAAAAAGAAAAGCCAGAAGACAGCACAGTTATTGTGGATCAGCAGACAGATCTGGGCAGAACTGCCTTTGAAATAGCCTTAGATAAGGAATGCCTTCAGGAACCTTCAGATGCAGAACAGTTTGTCAGCAGCACCTTTACCTGTCCATGGCTAGAATCCAAAACATAAATGAGTTTTACTGTAGCTTCTGTATAAACTGAGCTGTGACAGGGAGCAATGAGCTTTTGTTTTTCTTAAAGCATCTCCAAATGTGTGTTGTTTTCCCTTGGGCGTGTGGTGGATTAGTTTATGCCCAAAGGCACAGGGATAGACAGTAGCTTTTTTCAGCCAAGAACATTAAAAATACAACTCATCCTTTTTGTAAAAAGTCTGTGTGCAGGTAACTCTTGATAGTTTGAGATATATTTGGAAATATTCACTGTTTATGATTATGTCTGTTAAAAATGTCAAGCATTGCCTCTTAGGCATACCATTGTTTGTTTGATTGTAGAAATAAAAACACCAAAATCTGCTTACTGTCTTCACCATAAGCTCTTGGTTCTCTGCAACTATGAAAGAAATCAACTCCAAAATAACAAGAAAACCTTAATGTGCTCTGTGTCAGGGCCTCTCACTTGATGACTTCAGCATTTCAGTTTAAGAAAGGAAACATGAATTTAAGTTCTTTCCTCTAAGGACTAAGATCTGCTAATTGCGGCTTTTATGCATCCTTAATCACACATAACTTAGGAGTTCAAGAAATCTAGTGAAATTTGGGAAATCGAGTCCCAGGCAGTTTGGGAGAAAACCAGTCTATACACTAAAAGCCATCCAAATTTCGCTGTTTGTGTGTGTAAATAGAGGTGTAAGAAAGTAGATGGCCTTGAAGAAAAGCAGGGGAAGTTCTAATCAACCTATCATATGGAATTCCTTCCCACCTGGACAGGCACAAGAAGCTTGAGTGTCTCCTACGTTTTTTCCTACATGAATTTCTTAAAGTCTTCCAGTGCAACTAATAGGAAACATTTGAGTGTAAGTCCTTCAGGCCATCTTCTGATGGTGTGTGATGATAACACTGATCTCTTCTAAAATAATTTAGGAATTGGAACCTTTCCCCAGGAAGTGGGAAGCCTTGATTCTAGGCTCCACTCAGTTTGGGTGGTATTAGTGACTTTTCAGTTTTTTGAGAATTGAAGGGGGCTCTTTATCTCGGCAGGGTTGTGCAACAGACAGGCTTCTCTCTCCAATAATATTCTTTTTAATGTTAAAAATCAGGGAAACGGCAGGTTAAGTAGCGAGACACTCAGTGAGCACAGAAGCCTCCATGACTGGGTAGCCCTTAGAAGTGATCAAGTTTACTGACCATCCACAACCTCAGGAATCTCCCCAGAATCATTTACATTTATTTTGCTGTCTCCTTTGATTTTCACACTTTATGAACCCAAGGCAGCTGATCATATATAGAATCAAAAAGTCATACATTTTGAAAAGACTTTTCTATTTCTAGACTTTACAAGGTTTTTTTTTAATGTTTGTTCTTATGTTGTTTTTTTGTAAATGAAAAGCATCACTTGAAAAATTGTCCTAGAGAAAAAAGAGCATCTTTTCTGTGCATGTAAGTGCTGCTCACCCAAAATTTAAAAGACTATGGGGAAAACACAGCTCATATGAATGCATACACAGATAGCCAAAAGGTAAAAATTAGGACAAAACTGAAGCCAGAGTGGCTCACAAAGGGTGGTGGAACTGCTGTAATGTCTGCAAAAGTGCCTCAAGTGCTGTTTAGTCAGAGCTTCTCCACTCAGGCATTTGGCTGACACACATGTGGACTGATGAAAGGCAGCTGGGTCTGCACACTGCTTGCAGATCAGGAATAAAGGAATCATAAGAAAGAAAATAGCTGTATAAACTATTGAATAGTGTACAGAAGGTCAAGCCTGCCAAAAAGGTCAGGCAGGTAATCATCAAAATTAGAGATAAAAGAGACCATGATATTATATAGTCTGCTCACCAGACTACTGAGGAGTGTTCAGTGCAGTATAACAGAAGCCCATCTGAGAGTGGGCATTGTTAGACCTCCAAAACTCTGGGTCAGGCTGGCCAGACTAATTGATCAGGAATTTAAAGTCAGACTTTTTATAGCAGGGATTCTATTCTATAGTGAATAACCACTTCAGAGATGGACAAAATCAATAAGGGCTGTTTATCACCCAAAACTTAAGGATTCTCTTCTCCCATTAGCATTTTACCATGACGAAAACCATAACATTTAAAAAAGAAAAGCAGGGAATGTTTCATAAGGAGCATGCAAAGCTACCTGTTACACGTTAGTTTTGGGGTAGATAGACTGAGGGAAATAATTACCAATGATTTGGAATACATAGCACATACTGTTTCAACAGTCAGGGAAAAATAAGGTATCTTAGGCATCTTGCTTCCTCGCCTAGCTTTGGTTACTAGGCAGTATCCGAAAGAGTTTTCCCCCTATACCATTGGGTGTAATAAACTGTTTTATTGGAGCACTGCATGGCTGCAATTAGCCATTGATGGGAATGTGATAAGTATATGAGGTGGACCAGTAGTGTGTTCTGTTATGGCAAAACCAGCAGCACATTTTCACGTGGGCTCAGGTGCCTTATTTCCAAGAACTGAATTATTTTCTAATACTGCTCTCATCTTTTTAAAAGAGTTTTTTTCTTTAATATGAATTAATTCCTTTAACTAGCCCTCTGAAAAACAGAGGCTGGGAAAAATAAGAGCTAGAGAGACCATTCAATGAATGAGACCAGGTATTCTTTTCTCTGTATTTAGCTTTACTGCTTATAGACACTCTTCTCTGAACTACCGGAATGTTTAAATAATTCTGGTGTGCCTGCAATGTGTTTTGAATTATCATTACCTTCCCTCTATCCAGAAAATCATAATTTGGGTCCAATCTTTTTATAGTCACTTGAAAAATTTCATCTTTTCAACTGAGCAGGGAACTGAATAAAAGTCAAAGTAAAGTTTCTTATAGGGCAAAAATCAGTAAAGCCATGATTGAGGTATTTAAATTGCAGCTTTAAAGATAATAATCAATGCTTTGGATAAAAAAAATAACAGTAACATCAATGGTGTCTCAAACTTTCTGAATTTTTTCTATTGCATTGCAAGTTGTTTTGTTGTCTTCTGAAATACATAAATTATTTTGGAGGGAAAAGGATTGTTCCTGTGTTTTGGGACTTGAAACGTCAGTCAATAACCTGAAAAGTTCTCTCTATCCATTTCTTTTCTTCTTGTGGGTGGCTGTTAGTGTTTTGTTTCTATGCTGTTCTAAGACCGAAACAAATGTAAAGCAAATCACAGCTTTTAGTTGAACACTATTTTTTCCTGGCTCAATATTGTCATATTCCTGCATTACCTTCTTGGGCAATACCATAAAATGCCAATGTTTTCCAGGAGAGAAGAGCATCCCCTACAGATGCATAGCCTCAGATTCAGATACATTTGCATCAGCAAAAATTCAGAAGGTTTTCTGGGATGACAAAGCTAAGTACAAGTTTCTAAGGTGAAATTTTGGAATCGAGCCGTGAGGGGTGCACATCTTCCTAGCAGCTTTCTCAGTAAGTGTGTGATCTCCACTTGGACCTCCCTGGAAACGCGGCACTTGTCCTGTCTGCAGATTGTAGCGAAGGGACACTCTCAGCCCCTCCCTCCCTGAACAGAACACTGAACTGCTCTGCTCCACAGTAATTACAGCTACTTGAGCACACACAGCTTCTCTACTCTTACAGCTTGCATTGCAAGAACACCTAATGGCTAAACACAAGATCAAAGTCCTGCAGTTTTGCATGCCTCACATGCACACAAGGAGAAGGAGTCAATGTCTTGAAAAGCCTGCAGAAAATATAGACAAAACTGATTGAAATTGCTGGAAGATGCAGGACAGGTCTGGTTTTTAATGAGCTGTGCCAGGCACAGGGTTTGTGCAATCTTCAGATGCATTTGGGAGTGTGAAGTGGATGCCAAATGAGAGTCTGAAACATAAGGATCAGACAGGACTGAAAGAGTTCTTCCCCAGGTTACAGAGTGGGGAGTTACTCTCAGAGTAAGCTGGAAAGGATTAACACCCACTATCAACCTGGGTGCAGACATGGGCCATAGAGGTGCTGCAGGCTGCACATGGCAGCACAGCACTGAGCACAAGTGTTAGCAGGGCTGTGGCCCCTGAACACAGCACCATGCTCTGCTGCTGGTGTCTGCAGCACATGGACTGAGTCTCAGCACTGTCCTGGAGCAGTCATCCTGCTTCCCCTTCTGCAGGAGCCTCACACTTTCCATTGTCTTCAACTCCAGATCCCCAGGGCTAGCTCACATACAGTGTGATGGAAAATAACCTTTCTTATTAATCAGATCCCTTTAAAAGTTTATCTAAGAAGAGTCTTTCAGCACAAATTGCCTTGATCTCCTTCTCAGCTGGAGAAAGAAAGTGATCTTCTGAACCATGACTCTTAGATGTTGCAGGAAGGGCTGTTTGCTTACTTTGAAATCATGCACTGCAAAAAAAGTCCTCCAAAAATTAGGGAGCTTGGCTAGAATATAAGATTTAACAGTGACTGGAAAACAGCTCCCATACAACTTTAGGGATGCAAGCCTCCAACCCTCGTGGGGATAAAGACTGGGATTAGGAGGAGACTGCCCGTGTAAGTGTTACAGGCTGAGCAAGTTAATTAGTTTTATGCAGTGCAGAATTCAAAGTCAACAGTAATCTTAACAGTAATCAGAACAGATACAGTCTCTTTATTCAGGCAACTTTCGGATCACCCCAAATATCCTCCCTAGAGCACTTATGCATAGACAGGTAGGGTCTCACTGCACTAGACCTTCCTTACCCCTTTGCCAGACTCCTGAGACCTGCAGCTGTTACGTTTTCTTTGGACTGTACTTACTCAGGCAGACTATGTTTTTTCCCAAGAGAAGTATAAAATATCCTGGCATCAGAGTTCTCCTTCCTGAAACTTTCATCTCCAGCTGCCTGTGTGTTTAATCACCAGTTCCATTGCTACTGTACTGTACAGCACCTTTGTCTATGAGCTTGGGAGGGAAGTGTCAAGTCTGCACATATGATGGGGCAATTACGGATTTGTATTATGGAGCAACCCAAACTGTCACTGCCAAAAACATCTCAGTTAGACTGCCTTACCTTCAGGCAGATTCTAGACATTAAGCCCAGGGTTCGTGACAGTTTCACTTATGCACAAGTAAGGATCACCAAGGCTCCCTGTATAGCCAATGGCGAGAAATGAGACATTTCAACTCAAACTGGAGTTTGAGTGGCCTCTGGAAGATAAAAGTTGCATTTTCTCTGACTGTAAAGAGATACTATAGTGACTATGCTTCTCAATGTCACATTAGCCTTCTGTTTCCCCAAGCAAGTCCTGGATTTCGCTTAACAACTGCAACCTTCACTCCTTTCAAGAGATGCTTATTTGTGATTATCTAGTTAACAAGTGGAAATAGACATTTTCTTCCTTAACAGCATAGTTTGCCTCATCATGTACTGTTTTACACATATGTGTTAGAATCCATCCCCAGGGGCCAGGACAGTTGCAGAGTGTATCACTGATGGTGAGCTGAACCTGTGGATTTTTTGGTGCCTTGGCTGTAGGATGAATTAGTTTTGCTGTCTGGTAGACATCACGTGATTTTGGTTGGTTTCTAGCACTCCATAATTTTGTCTCCTCTGGCATTACTTTAAAGTTAATTTTAGAAAATTACTGCCAACCACCCTGCAAGACATTTCTGTAAATTTTATTTGCTAGGGCAGGTGAAAAAGCCTTGCAGTGGCCCATGTATAATAACTCTTTCCTGCTGGGGTAGCAGGAGCATGAACAAGTTCTTTCCCTTGACCAAGCCTATCAGGAAGAGTTCTCCGAGGCTAGTGTAAACCATTTTGTTAGCACTAAGCTTAGAGAAAGCGATTTCTATAAAGCCTACAGTTTGGTGATCAAATACAGGAAAATGGACCTTTTAGGAGATTTGCATGTAATCATTTGCAGAGAACTTCGTACTTTATATTGGGTGTTTGGATCAGATAGAGCATTAGTGTCAGACTGAGAGAGGCCACTTCACAGGCAGCTCATCAGACTGCCTACTGATTACATTATTCTTTTTACAAGTTGGGTTTGAGTAAAGCTGCAGAAGCATTTGTAATGCTGAGCCATAAATAGGGGGTGGCATTTTCCTTAAAACTTTAGATGATGTGAATTACTTGCATAAATATTTCACAAGGCATGATATAAATATTCTG
Organism: Ploceus nigricollis; assembly: GCA_013399945.1. Taxonomy (NCBI): domain Eukaryota; kingdom Metazoa; phylum Chordata; class Aves; order Passeriformes; family Ploceidae; genus Ploceus; species Ploceus nigricollis. Next base: position 396,202 of record VXBC01004202.1, on the reverse strand, counting down.
TGGTGATTACGATTGTTTATACTGTCTCTATCAAAAGAAAGTCTTTCTTTCTTGATCCTTACTTCTTTGATTTTGAAAAAGATACAAGAAATCCCTCACATATTTGGAAATTATGTTACCTGTTTGTGCTTCTAAATAGCAGCACGATTTGAGCCTTGGCGATGCATCTTGTAGAAAATCATGTAGCTAACTTACTCAATCTGTTTCTACTGTTGTGCCTACAAATGAGCAAGCTGAGTATCCAGCTCAGGCAATTGCCCATGTCATTTTCTGAAAATCTGCCGTATTATTTTCTTCTGTTGGCAAAAAGTTCTAAGTGCGGCTGCGCTGCTCCAGAGCACCCCAAGCCATGGAGGAATTCCACTTCGGAAGGGAACAATTTTCTCCCTGCTACTCTCCATCTTGCTCAATCAATAATTGCTTTCTGCTGTTTTGGGTCAGGTTAGTAACCTCTACTGGGGGAAAGGAGATCTGAGGTCTGCCTTGTTTCTTGTCCCTTTCTACCTTCTGCTTCATTTGGGATAATTGCATAAGACCCAAACACTTGCTCCAGATATGTGCTGAGACAGAGGCAGGTAACAGGCATTCAGCTGTGATGCTTTTATATATCCCAGTATTTCATTCCTCACAGAGCTGCTGCCAATCTAGAGGTTTTCCACCCAGAGGAGGGTCTAACCAAGGTCTGCTCTGTACAAACAAGAATGTTTCCAAGCCCTGCTGACAGTGACTTTTTGACTTCCTCAATAGAAAATGCACTATGCTAGTAAATGGCTAAAGAAAATCATTGCCTATCTTCACAGCATAGTGGAGGGGGAAAACACAATTTGGAAGAGTAGCACAAATCACCCACAAGGCAGGTGAAGTCCATGTAACATGTGTTCTTCATACTCCACTTCAGCCCAGGTGAATTTATTCATTCCTTCTTAACCTCACATGGCCCTTTTCCCCCCAGTATGCCAGTCTTCACACAGGGCATGTGATTATTTCTCATTTTCTAGGCACAACTACTCATTTCTTAATTTCAGTGGCATGGCAACTGCCCAGGTTTTTCTTGTTAAGATGATATTCATTTGTCCCCTTTGTTTCATTCATTTTCCCCTCTGGCTTTAAAGCTATAAATCAAATACACGAAATTAAATTAACTGAAATAAACATAAGTGCAGGTGGAAATTCAGGAAATATAAATAACTAAAAGTAGTTTTCCAAGACTGCTTTTTTAATCAATTCTAAACACAAGATATATATTGCCTGTTGAACTAAGAATGTTGTGACCACCTATTGTTAAAGAGTAGCAATAAATCTGCACAACAATTCCTTACTCCTGTGATTCACTGACACATTTTACTGGACAGCTAGTTCAGCTTGCTCTTTTTCCAGAGGTGTATTATGCTGTTCACTGGAAAGGCTTGATATGCCACCATGAGAAAGACATGAATGCTGTCTGTCCCTTAGGAAAATTCCTTTTTTCTCCATCTCTGAAGGAGTGGGGCTTCTGGATGCTAAACCAGTCTTCTAACATGGGATAATCTGGGCTTATCTTCATACAGAAAATATGAAGATTTCACCTTGAAAAGCAAAATGGCAGATATTCTCCCACTCTCCTCAGTCCAGCAGGATCTCTGATGCCCTGAAATACCAGTAGAGCAAATCACTGCCTTTTATATTCTGGAGGGAATCAAGCACTGCTGTGCAGGCAGGGCACTGTCCTTTCCACTTCGTCCTATGTGTCAGCAATCAGGATGTGCCCACCCTGCTTGCTACTTTGCAAGGATAGCTCTCACACAGGATCTCAGCTCTGCAGGACTGCTTCATGCTTGTGGGGTTTTAATCAATCAGATACACTCTGAGATGAAACTGCCTGTTAGACTTAATTATTAATTTATTTCTTTTATCGCACAGAGGTACCTAAGGGTTATTTAGGCAGGTCACGGTTTTCTCCAGCACAAGACTAGCTACAAATTAATATTGACCAATAAGATTTCACATCAGTGTCAGTACAGATCACTCAAAACTCCCGTGTAAAGTAAGGGGAAGACATAAAAAAAAGTTAAAACAAGTTTGTCTGTTTACACTCTCCTTTGACAGGATAATAAACTCAGTCAGCACACTACAGAATACACTCTGCTATCATTTACACAGCCTTCCTGTGAACCCACAAAGCAAAGCCTCATTTTAAAGGCCAGAGTTGTACTGTGATGTCTTTTGTTTGTAGTGGTCCTTAACATCATTGGTGCACCAGTTCTAACCTTGGTTAGAGACGTTCCTATTTTAAGGTGGTACAAAGGCAATGTCAGTGATAGGACTTAATGCAAATGTTCTTACATGAGAATTACTGCAGTTGTTGTACTGAGGTAATCACAATGACAATACTTCTGCCCACACCTGTTGTTTCTTTATGGTGGAAATTCAGCTAATTAAAAATATTTTGAGTGTGACAACAGCCTTTTAGACTGTTTCAGTGGCTAGAAATCCAATGCTCAGGTACAGGAAATGACAGAATTTTGAATCAAATTATTACATATCTCTGTGCCTCAGTTTCCTTATCTGTCAGAAATATAAGTCTGTTCCCCAGAATGGTTTGGGCTATTAGGGACCTTAGAGATCATCTAGTTCCACACCCCCTGCCCTGGGCAGGGACACCTTCCACTAGAACAAGTTGCCCAAAATTCTGTCCAGCCTGGCCTTGAACACTTCCAGGGATGGAGCATCCCCAGCTTCTCTGGGCTACCTGTGCTAGTGCCTCACTACCCTCACATGGAAAAGTTCTTCCCAGTATCTAATCTAAATCCCTTCTCTTTTAGTTTTAAGACTCTTCCTTCTGGTCCTATCACTATCTGCCTGTCTAAAAAGTCACACTCCCTCTTTTTTACAAGTTTCTTTTAAGTATTGGAAGGCTGCTGGAAGATCTCCACAGTCTTCTTTTCTCCCTGCTTAACAACTCCAACTCTCTCAGCCTGTCTCCATAGGACAAGTGTTCCAGCCCTCTGACCATTGTATCAGCCAATCTGATAACAGATCCCAACAGATCTGATAACAGTATTTCAAAGTTTACATACCCAATGCTTGTAAAGCCCTTAAAGGTTCTTGGATGAAGCTTGATAGAAGAATTTACCAGGTGAAAAAAGCTGATACTACTTATTTATTGATCACAGATAATACCCTTCTGGGTATATTGAACACTATTAAATCCTGTTGCCTTGTCATTTCAGCTCTGTGAGAAGTCAGCCTTTGTATATATCCACTCTTTTTCACCTCTTTTGGGACAAATTACAAACATATGAGTATAATCCACTGAATATAGTCCATGAAACAATTTACTGACCTTCTTTAGAAGTATCTCTGTGAATGTTCTGTATTTCTGGCAGCCCTTCTATTCACACTAGCATGAATACACCCGTTTTAAATCAGCTCTTGATCTCTGAATGCCAAATCCTGTGAGAGATAAAGTAATTCTTAAATATTACAGCCAAATGTGCAGCATAAAATGAAGGCGTGTTTATTGTTTGTCTTACTTTCCCCTAACTATTTAGGGTGTGCTCTGCTTCTCTCTTCCCTAAATTTAAAGCAGTTGCCTGAATATTGCAGAGTTCTTCGGTTGAGAAACAGATTCTTTGTACTAACCTATTTCCAAAGTTTGTGTTTCCTAAGTACTTTCATAAATCTACCAGACACTGCAACATATCTTCCCCTGATTTTTTTTTTAATTTTAATCTGAAATACTGGCACATAGATAAAATAGAAGGTTCTGTTCTCTTTTCCTCTGAATATGTGCTAGTATCACATCATTCATACAGAGACATTCAACGACTATTATTCCTGCCTCAAGTCCAAAGAACATAATTTTGACTGCTCACTGCAAGTGGATATATAAGATTGTTACAAATTGATGCCAAGGGGCCCATACTTGGAATCCATTTTGTTTTTCTTTGAGTTAAGTTCCAAATTGCAAGACTGTACATAATGAATGTGTTATCTAGTCCTTCTGTTTTGTATTTTTGAAGGAGAAACAGCACATTCTGCAAAGTAACTTGCCCTACTTGCTCAGGTTCCATGGCAACCCAGTATTGCTGCAAATTCATTTTGCTCTAATCAATTAGAAATTTTGCTCTGGCAGCTGGAATGAAAGTTTACAGGCTTGTTTTACTTGGACTTGCAGTTGCAGTAAATTCAATGAGATACTTGTGTGAGAAGGAAACAAACTTGTAGCTTTCGTCTCTCTCTTGGTTTAATTTTTGTGAAAAGGTCAGATTTAATTCTTGGTTTTCTGTCCAAGCAGGAAAAAAAGGAGGCAGTTCTCTTAAAGGATCCACAACTTAACACATGCTTGCCTTACAGCCTTGTTGACTTGCTAAAAAGGAAGGTATCGCTTTGCTTCCCGTGCATTTTATAACTGGTTGTTGTCAGCAGAGCTGCCTAGTGCACACCTTCCATCCAGCAGCTGGCAAAATCTCCCGTTGAATCCACCCCATCATTCAGGCCCAAAAGGCAATTTTCCAGAGAGCACAGTGGTATGTGCCGGTGCCCTTCATAGCAGCACAGCCCTGAGTGGTTAGTATGCACAATTCCTAGGGAATCTGCCCTTGTAAAGGTCAGCTCACGCACTGCTGCAAGTGCACATAACGACCGTGAAAGCCCATGGGATCTTCTCATGCGCACTCTGCAATGGTGTAGTTGATTAAAACCCAAAGTTGCCATTAAAAATGTTTTGGTTTTGTTTTTATTTATATTTTTTTTCTTTTATTCTTGCCAAAACTGCAATACTGGGAGATGGGGAAAGCTCCTACCAAAAGAAACTCCCAACAACTTGCAACCATATGGAAATGGCAGAAATTTTCTGATGTGGACTGACAAAAGCACTGACATTTTGCTTTTAGGGTTACAATTCCAAATGCAGCTCATTCTGCTCCTGCTCTTTAGGTCCAGACTACAGAACTCATGTACAGTTATGCCAAGCGTACTGTCTAAACAAAACACAGGGAGAGCTTTGGGGCTCTACTGTAATTGTCCATTTTTTTTTTTTTTTTTTTTTTGGTAGCCACACCATTAACTCCCTTTTATGCATTTCACTGGTGTTTGTGTAAATGAATCATGGGCTTGAAATAAATTTTTAATCTGGATTGTCTTTCTCAATGGGTGGAAAAATGTGTCTTCTCCTTACAAAGTACGCTGAAAAGCTGTATGGGTCTATAGGAACATTGATTTTACCCTTCTTTTCCATTTCAGTCACCATCACGTAAAATTCAGCCTCTGACTACTACACAGGATTAGAAATACATGTCACCCTATTTTGTAATGAAAGCATAGCAAATCAAAGTCCTGATTTAAACTTTGTTACATGTCAGGGCTCATCAAATCTCTATTGCCACAAAGAGGATGACGCAGAGTATACTTTGCTTCTTCAAAAGCAGATCAGAATTAGAGCTGAATCTCAGTTTTCATGTCAGGGACTGTGACAAGGAAAGCAGTGCTCATCCACTTGCACGTGCTCCTTTTTCTTCCTGTCTGTCACCAGTTCCTACCACTAGTTAGCACAATGGGAAGGTTACAGCCTTGGCACCATAAAAAGGGTCAGGGAGTGTGAAGTGGGCTGCAAATTCCTTAAAAGCTGCATTCCTTAAGGAAGAACTTCTCTGTCTGGAGGGTTGTCAGAAAGAAGGCGATCCAGACAAGTCCACTGCTGATCATAACAAAACACACAGGGCTCAATTTCGGCTCTTGGTCTGCATGCTGCATAGGCTGCTGTTCACACAAGGGAGTGTAGGCTCTCAACCAACACTGGCCTTTCTCCTTCTGGTGACAAGTGTCTCTGAGCACAGCCTGGTATTCTCCTTGGATCCCAGGATTTGCCTCTGATGCCACAATTTCTTCTCTGATTATAACTGGCAATTTATAAGACTGGCATATGCCAAGGAGGTGACATCTAAGGGTTATGTTGAGAAAAACTGATGACCAAGGTGGAAGGAAATATAGCAGAACCAGCTTTGGAGTATTTAAATGTTAAACCTACTTTATTGTTTTGGGTTTGTGTCTGTTTCTAAAGTGTTCATGTTGTATTTAGTAAGAAATATTGTACAGCTATGTTGTGAGCTATGCTATGTTCAAAATATGTTTTCTTAGAAACAGATGATTTTTTAAGTTTGCTGGTTTTCTTGTGCTGACTGTTCTTTTATTTTGATGGATTTTGCATGATAAAATTTCAGTATTTGGGAAAATGTGAGACATTAATCATTATGACTTTCAGATCAAATGTAGCAAGGGGAAAAGTTCATGTTTAAATGCATTGTCCTGTATTATATGTCTGTGTTCATATTCTCCCTGTTTTTATTGATGTACTGCACATATCTGACCTCCACATTTGCCTGATAGTTTTTTTAGCCAGTCTGCCACTTCTGACTTACCAGTTTTGTTTAAATATATGCTTGGAATAAGACCCTGATAACCATTAATTGCTTACAGTTAGCTTTTCCAATTGGATCTACTTAACCTACACGTACCTGATTCGATTTCCTTGCAGTCAGTAGAAGTTCTTCCTCAGTGAAGCACAGCTCTATGTAAAATCTTAGAACCCGATTTGTTGTGTTTTTCATCATTTAATCAACGAAATGACACTGGTCTGAGCTATGCTTCTGCTCTGTTATCAGTGTGGTGGTTTGCTGAGTTGCTTCTACCCCACGCAGCGGTGTCCACATCTTTCCTCCACTTTTTGCCTGCATGGTGGAGGTCTTGTGCCGTTTGCTTTATAAACTAGAGGGAAGGGAATTGTTAAACCAGTCTCCAAAAGGACTTTACACTTTTCACATGGAATCTGAAATAATTCACCCTACAATACGTCGGGCAAAGCTTTCCCGTTAGTAAGACGGAGCGCGACCGCATCAATGAGTACGACTCATTGACAGTGAGCGCCCACGTCGTGGGAACAAAGCGCATCTCGGACCAGGGGCTCTCGCCAATGTCAAAACCTTAACTAAACCCAACCAAACCGAAAAGCCCAACAAAAAACCTGACGGATGCGAGTTTTAAAGGATGGCTATTAGGAGGATAGGAGTTTTAAAGGACAGTAACAGCCCGAGGGGCAGCAGGTAATGGGGTCAGATACGTGCAGTCGGCCGCCCTTCAGGCAGGGCTGCCCCGCTGAGGCAGGCGGCAGGGTAGGGGGGCGGCTTTCTCTCGTGCCCCGGCTCGACTTTTATTGTCTCTCTGTCCGTGTTTTGCTGTGGTTTTTTTGTTCATTTTATTTCTTTCTGTGTTTTTTTCCCCCCTCCCTTCTCTGTGTGTGTGTCTGTGGCTCCCCCGGCCACCCCCGCCCCGGTCTGCCC